>CM053582.1:429870108-429920707 GCA_028627135.1 Pseudochirops cupreus
TTGGGAGATCCATCCTGCCCTACCAAAGAGTGACATAGGAGAGAATAGACTGGGGGAGGAGGGTCGCACCAGATGGCTGTTTTGGGGTGGTGGGTGGGGGAGGGATGGGGAGAAAATATGTAACTCAAAATCTTGTGGAAATGAATGATGCAAACTATAATAAAATTTAAAAAAATTAAATTGAATTTATTACTCATTATAAATAAAATTTAATTTAATTTAAAATTTTAAAACATAAAACCTCTATTATCTTGTTGGATCTCTCCAACTTGTTTTCCCCATCGTCTTTAACTAGGCAGATCCAAAACATAACTTAAAACATTTCCTCCTGATGCTTCTTTCTTCTCCCTTAAACCTGACTCTGCAAATGATATTATAAACATTGCCCTGTTTTCAGTTATCCATAATTGAAACCTTAGTCATCTTTGATTCTCCTCTTCTCTCATCCCTAACATCATGTCAGTTGTCAAGTCTTGTGGGTTTTACATCCACAAATCTACCTCAGTGTTATGGCTTCAGTTGGACACTTATGATATAAAGAAAAAATCACCTCCTCCCCCACCAAAAAAAGAAAATCTAAGGAGATAGCAAGAGATTCTAGAGTAGAGCTTAGATCTCCCAGCCATCTCTGACCCCAGGATTCTTTGTTGTGTCTTTAGATAAGATTTCCAATAGCAAATGGTGCAAGAATATGCAAATCAACTGTCTATGGAATCAGGTCTGACAAAATATTCAACAGAAACTTCCAGGTTATTACTCTTATGGAACTTGGCTAAGGGAAGGAATGACATAAACTCTAAACTGGGTGTCTTGCCACACAGGAGAGTAGGGGGGATGGGGATGAGAGGTGGGATGATGGAGGGGACGGGGTGGGGGAGGTGTTGATGGAAGTACACACTTCTGTAAAGGGACAGGGACAGGGTAGAGAACAGAACAAGGGGGTGGGGCAGGATAGGAAGGAGGAACATATAATCAGTCTCTCACAATATGCCCACTGTGGAGAGGTTCTGCGTAATTACACATGTACAGCCTGTATTTAATTGCTTGTCCTTCCAGTGGGGGTGGGTGATGAGGGAGGAAGTGAAAGAATCTAGATTTTAAAGTTCTATAATCAAATGTTAAAAATATGTATGTATGTGTATATATATGTATGTGTATATATGTGTATATATATAAATATTATTATTATTATTGTTATTATTATTAACTACCTCCAACTGGGAATTGAGATACACAGGCACTGTGGTAGGGAGATCCATTCTGCCCTACCAGAAAGTCAGAGGGGCGAGGGGGAGAACATAGGAGAGAGCAGATTTGGGGAGGGGTTATACAGTGGGATGGCTGTTTTGAGGTGTTGGGTAGGGGAAAGATGGGGAGAAAATTTGTAACTCAAAATCTTGTGGAGCTTTTTCCTCCATCTTGGAGCTGGGCAGGCCTGCTGGAAACAGGACTTCTAGAACAGCAAAATGTCTTGAAGACTGTGGTCCAAGGCCATTTTTGCTGGCTACAAGCGAGGCCTATGAAACCAGAGAGAACATACAGCTCTTCTGAAAATCGAAGGTGTCTATGCACGGGATGAAACTGAATTCTATTTGGGAAAGAGATGTGCTTATGTATATAAAGCCAAAAACAACACAGTAACTCCTGGTGGGAAACCAAACAGAACAAGAGTTATCTGGGGGAAAGTTACTCGGGCACATGGAAATAGTGGAATGGTTCAAGCCAAGTTCAGAAGCAATCTTCCTGCCAAGGCCATTGGACGCAGGATCCAAGTGATGCTCTATCCCTCAAGGATCTAGAATATCCAAACTTATTAAATAAAATTACACATTTTTTGCAAATGTATATTTTGTTTTGAATGCCTTTTTCCTAGTCAAGATCTGTTTATTGGAAGTTTAAAAAAAAATAAATATTTACTTATCTCTTGCTTTAAAAAAAAATCTTGTGGAAATGAATGATGTAAACAAGAAAATAAATAAATTAATTTAATTTTTTAAAAAAGAGCCTAAGGGGAACTTAAAAGACATCTAACCAACCAATATACGAATTGCGAATAATAATTAATAATAAAAACTTTTATATAGAGCTTAAAAAAATAAAAAATAAATTTAAAAAAAAAAGAAACTTTCAGGTTAGTAAGCAAGGCTCAGGTTTTAACTCAAAGAAACCAAAGCTTATATGTGTTTCTAAAATGAGGACATGTGCCAGATTCTGCTTAGAAAGTCTCCAGTTCTGTATCCTGATCATGCACAGGTTTTCAGTACACCTTACTTCTGATCTGGAGAATAGTGATAACTTTCTAAATGGTCTGTTTCCCTTTGCCACCCAGTGTCTTTCAAAGAAGCAAATCATAAAGCTACAGCTGAAAGGGACTAAAAATAACTCAGACTAACCTTGTCGTTTTTGCAAATGAGCCAACTATGACCTAGAAAGTTTAAGAGACTTGTTTGATTATGATCACATTGATAATGAGAACAGAACTAGACTTCAAAACAGATCCTCTGAACCAGATTAAGTGAGCCTTCCAGGATGCCATGCTAACTCACCTGTCAAACTGAACTTAACTGAAGCTATGATCTTTAACCTAATACTGATTTCTTTAGCAATCTGCATGATATTTAGCAAGTTAGAAATAATTATTGTGGCACTTATGTTTCACACTCTAATGCATCACATTAAGAATCAGCCCTAGTCTGGTAATCTTGCAGCATTCAAGTAGAAATTCAACCTCATCAATGTGCACATAGTACAAGAATTGTATAATCTGGGAGCAAGTGCACATCAAACTTGAAAGAGAGATGGGTAATTTTTCTACCTTAAAGGGTTCTCTGAGCTAAGGATCCAGGAATAGGAATTGGACTATGTGGCTATTACCATAACCCGAATCCCTACCATGGAGTAAAATAACATTTAATAGATACATGATTATAGAGAAGGAATAGAAAATGATTTTTTAAGTAGAGAAAAATTCAGATATTAATAGGTTATCTACATATGGTGCTTTGAGTTTACAAAGTGTTTTGCATATGTTATCAGATTGGGTTTTCACAACTGGGTAAAGCAGATAAGAAGGAATTATTATCCTGTTTTTTACAAACAAAAAAAAGAAAGAAAAAAAGGAGATGTATCCTTAAGGGCAGACACTGTTTTCACTTTTATCTTTCTATACCGTGTGCCTCTCAAATGTTTGGGCTATCATAGGAACTTAATAAATTATCATTAATTTGCTGATTAATGGTATTTTCAAAATGCCATTTCTTTTTGCTGTTCAGTAGTTTTAGTCATGTCTAACTCTTCATGACCCTATTTTGGATTATTTTGGCAAAGACACTGGAGTGATTTGTCATATCTTTCTCCACCTCATTTTACCAATGAGGAATACATAGATGGGAAGTATCAAAGGCCAGATGGGAATTCGGTTCTTCCTTACTCCAGGCCCAGTGCTGTCTCCTCTGTATCACCACTGGATTTGAAATCTGAGAATCTAGCTTTACACACTGACTCTGCTACTTACTAGGGATGTGACTTTGGACAAGTCATTTAATTTCCTCGGTCCATAGTTTACTCCTCTGTAAAATGAGGAGAATGTACTAGATAATCTTGTATGGAGTTTAGGCAACAAACAAAAGGAACTAGAGATACCAAAAAAGAGAGGAAAACCTGACTTCGCAGCTATCACCCAGAGATGTGCTGGAACCAATGCATACTAATTCCAGAATGCCAATTATTAAATTTCTATTTGGGAACATTTATACCTCAGAAATGAGCAAATGCCATAAATCAGGTCTTGATTTATTGTTTTGTTAATTATATAGACTTAGAAAAGTGATAGAGAAAATTGTTAATTGTGCAGACTAAACTGTAAAATGCATTGTGCGTCCTTTCTTTTTCCCCTAAAAGTCAATTGTTAAACATTTACCTGCACATGGCTAGTTGTGACTAATGCAATTATCGCTAAAATAAAATGAAGTATGAGAAAAATGTTTTCAAAATATAAATTTTGTGCAAAAGAAAGCTGTTTGAACAATATTAAAATAAGACCCATGCCTTTTATTGCAGTCAAATCCTTATTATTTGAGGATTATTAAGTGTAGAATTACTCTGCGTGCTAAAAGAATACTGAATCTGGAGTCAAAGGACCTGGGTTTGATATCTGGGGCTTATACTACATACATGACCTTAGAGAAGTAATTTCATCTCCCAGTTGAGTCTTCTAATCTATAAATGAGAGGAGTAGGACTAGAGGATGATTTTTGTTTTTTCACATCTAAATCCTTTTATCTCTGCCCCCAAAGTCACTAAACTATGCATATCCTTTGACCAGGAATCTCTCTCTACTTGGCCTATACCCTAAAAAGATAAAAGAAAAAGAGGAAATATCTACAGTGAAAAAAAACAATAGTACTTTTTTTGGTTATACCAAAGAACTGGAATGTAAAGAGATATCCTTAAATTGTGGAATAGCTAATGAAATATCAACGTAATAGGATACCTTTGTGTCATAATAAATAAATAAGTGGTGGTAAATGATTGTGATGGATTGCTGCTGCGTAATAAGAAATGATGAACTCACTGATTGTAGAAAAACATAGACTAGGGTAAAATAATAAAGAGTGAAATGAGCGGAACCAAGAGGATATTGTATACAGTAATATCAATATTGCTTTAAAAATAACTTTGAGGACTAAGTCATTTTGACTATTATAAATACCCAGAATAACTACAAAGAATCTATGAAAGAAGATGCTATCTGCACCCAGAGAAAGAACTAATAAATAGAAATATACATACAATGATTTTACATATATACATATTTGTGAATAATAGTAGCCATCTCTAGGGTGGGGGAAGGGGAGAAAAAAGGGGGAAAGGAAGTCACATGATAACTTTATTATGTATTTAAAAGGAACTAAAAAATAAACATAAAAAAATAAAAGGAATAGGAAGTTTTACATAATAGATTTGAAGTTTTGTGAGCAATCATCTCTTTTTTAAATTCTACTATGTTATGGAAATTCTTGTGTCATTTCATAAATTAAAAACAAAATAATTTTTTTTAAAAGAAATCATGAAATGAATAGTTTCAGGGAGACCTGGGAAGACTCATATGAACTGACTGATTCAGAATGAAGGAAGTAGAACCAGGAGAACAACTTATAAAATAACATCATACAGACAAATAATTTTGCAAGATGTAGGAACTCTAATCAATGTAATGACCAACCATGATTTCAGAAGACCAGTGACGTACTATGCTAACTCTATCCTGTTAGAGAGATGATGAATTCAAGATGGAGAAGAGAATTAGACATACGTTTTTGTACATGAATAATATATTAATTTATTTTGTTCAACTAGGCGTATTTGTTACAAAACTATTTTTCTCTTTTATATTGAGAGGTGCAAGAGGTAGTGAAAGGAAGAGATAATAAATGATTATTAATTGAAAAAATAAGATAAAATAAAAATCAAAGTCCTTTGATCTCCTACTACCTAGCCCTTGCTTCACCATTCATTTTGCAGTCTGCTCATCTTCACATAGAGAAAGAGGAAAAGAAACCTTTCTACCACACCCAATAAGTGGACATTCAGCCTTTGGTTTCACTGTTAGTTATTTTTAATTCAGAATGTGATATAGGAGAAGATCTGAGATCTCTCCTTGAGGCTGGAAGTTATGCCAGGAGAGGTTTCAAGGCATGTGTAATTTTTTAAAGCAGTTTGTTCGACAATTACCCATGCCAGCTTTCCTAGGCCCTGTGCTAACAGAGTTGGGCTGACTTTCTTTGAGTAATAATTTCATTTTATCTCATTCAAAAATTATCTAAAACTTACAGGGAAAGAAGTATGATGTCTTCTGGTAGGGGAGGGGCTTATAAAATATAATTCAAAGCAATGGCAAAATTGACAATTACTCAGTGATTCTGCAAGTGTAAAGAAGTTCTCTGAGTTGTCAGCGTAGTACTATGAAGTACCAATCCAGAAAAGAAAAGAACAATGATGTTATGCAGTCACAAAAACCCCTGTCACCCGTCCAACTTTTCCATCCTTTAGTACTCTTCAGTTGTATTCTCTGAATTACTGACCACATTTGTACACTTGTTATTTAAGGAATGGAGTCATTACTTCCTCAGTTAACATTAACAAAGCATGGTCCAGAATATCAATCTATTTTCCTTCTTCCACAAATGCCAAACTTTGAACACATTTTCATAAATTTAATAACAAATATCCCAGGAAAAACAGAAAATTATGAAATTTTACAGACCATTATGAGCTAAAATGGTGGCCAAATCAGAATAAACCAGAGATTAACTAGTTCAACCTACATGATATCAGCAAGTGGTCTTCTAGGAAGGTATAGCAACATGTTAGAGTGGGAAAAGAACTGGCTCGGTTCTTTTTTCTGACAGGAGTCAGAAGACCTGTGTTCAAATCATACTTATCTTTCTTACCACCTGTGTCACTTAGGCTGGTGACCTTGTACACCCCTCTCTCACTTAAATCCAATTTATTTGCAAGTCATGGCATCAACTTCCTGGTGTCATGGTCCTCTTCAAGAACAAAGGACAAGGGACAGAGCCAAGACAGTGGATCAGGAAATTGCTTGAGCTCCCACTCCAACCACCTACAATACCTGTAAAAAAAATGACTCTAAACAAATTTTAGAGCTACAGAACCCACAAAGTGACAGAGGGAAATAAATCTCCTGCTGAAGGCAGCCTGGCAGGCCAACAGGAAGAGTCTATTGCTCCAGGATGGGAACGCAGCATAGTGCCGTGGGAGCCGCACCACGACAGACTCGTAGCAGAGAATGGCCAAGGCAGACTTCAGGAGAGTGAATCATTTGTAGCTATGGTGGTTTCCAGACTTCTCAACCCATTAATGCCAAGAGAGTAAAAGGTCAGTGGAGAACTTTGTTGGAATTGGGTAAGAGAAGAACATGATCCAGCCCCTGTCCCCAGGGTGGTGGAGGAAGCAGAAGATGCGACAGCTGCCACTGCTTCAGGCTCCAGGCCTACAGATCATAGGGAGACCAAGTGGCCAAACAGAGGACATTTTCAGTAATCTCTCTACTGACACTGAGGCAGTATTCTCTAGCTTTGCCTTGCTTGTACCTGGGTCACAGTCTTGGGTAGTGGTCCTGGCATGAGAAGTGCTATGGCAGAGCTTGTTGATGCTGTGGAAAGGCAGTCACCCTCACAGTTCTGAGGCAGATGCCTGGAAAAAGCTCTGACAACAGCTGCACAAAACCCCAGAAATTTGGGACATAGAACTCTCCACTCTGGAAGCAGAGTTCTACATTGGTAAAGAGCTCAAAAGTTAAGTCATTGGCTAGCAAGATGAGCAAACAGAGGAAGTGCAATCAGACAATAGATTCATTTTGGGGGGGACAAAGATGATCAAAGCATAGAACCAGAAGAAGACAACAAAGTCAAAACTTGTGTAGCAAAAGGCTCCAAGAAAAATATGAACTGGTCTTAGGCCGTGGAGGACCTAAAGAAGGATTTTGAAAATCAGCCAAGAGAAGTGGAGGAAAAACTGGGAAGAAAAATGAAAATGATGCAAGAAAATCATGAAAAGCAAGTCAACAGCCAGACTGAAGAAAATAATACCTAAAAAAATAGACTAACTAAAATGCCAAAAGAGGTCCAAAAAGCCAACAAAGAGAAGAATGCCTTAAAAAGTCAAATTGCTCAGATGGAAAAGGAATTTTAAAAACTCACTCCAAAATTAGATTGGAGCAAATGGAAACTAATGACTTTATGAGAAAATAAGATACTCTAAAACAGATCCAAACAAATGAAAAAGTAGAAGGCAATGTGGAATATCTCATTGGAAAAACCACTGACTAGGAAAATAGATCCAGGAGAGATAATTTGAAAATTATTTTACTACCTGAAAGTCATGATCAAAAAAGTGCCTAGAAGTCATCCTTCAAGAAATCCTGAAGGAAAATTTCCCTGATATTCTAGAACAAGAGGGTAAAATAGAAATTGAAAGAAGACATCAATTGTCTCTTGAAAAAGATCCCAAAAAGAAAATTCCTAGCAATATTATAGACAAATTCCAGAGTTCCCAGGTCAAAGAAGAAAAAATATTATAAGCAGTCAGTAAGAAACAATTTGAATATTGTGAAAACACAATCGAGATAACACAGGAACTAGCAGATTCTACACTAAGGAATCAAAGGGCTTGGAATATGATATTCCAGAGGTCAAAGGAGCTAGGATTAAAACCAAGAATCACTTACCCAGCAAAACTGAGTATAATACTTCAGGGGGAAATATGGATATTCAATGAAACAGAGGACTTTCAAGCATTCTTGATGAAAAAAACAGGGTTGAATAGAAAATTTGACTTTCAAATACAAGAAGCAAGAGAAGCATGAAAAGGTAAACAGGAAGAAGAAATCATGAGGAATTTATTACAGTTGAACCATTTACATTCCTACATAGAGAGACAATATTTGTATTTCATGAGACTTTTCTCAGTATGAGGATAGTTGAAGGGATTTTGTATATATACACATATGGCACAGAGTGAGTTGGACGTGAAGGAATGATATAAAAAAATAAAATTAAGGGGTGAGAGAAGAATATATTGGGAGAAAGAGAGGGGGAGAAATAGAATGGGGTAGATTATCTCAAATAAAGGAGGCTGGAGAGGGCTGTTACAATTGGAGGGGAATAGCAGGAAATAGAAGGGAAAGAGTCAACCTTACTCACATTGGATTTGGCTTAAGGAGGGAATAACATACACACTCAATTGGGTAATTTGCCCTACAGGAAAGTAAGGGGGAAGGGCATAAGAAGGGGGATGATAGAAGGGAGGGCAAATTGAGGAAGAGGGTAAGTTTTGAAAAGGGACGGGGTCAAAGGAGAAAATAGAATAAATGGGGGAGGTATAGGATAGAGGGAAATATAGTTAGTCTTTTACAGTGTGACTACTATGGAAATGTTTTGCATAACTATACATGTATTACATATATTGAAATGTTTGTCTTGTCCAGGGGGGTAGGTGAGGAGGGAGAAGGGAGAGAATCTGGAACTCAAAATTTTATAAAACAATTGTTAAAAAGATTGCTTTTTGCATGCAATGAGAAATGAGAAATACAGGCAGTGGTATATAGAAATCGATCTTTCCCTACAATAAAGTAAGAGGAGTATTAGGGAGGATATAAGAAAGGACAGATTGGGGGAAGGGGTATTCAGTGTGCTTGCCATCTTGGGGTGGTGGGGTAGGGGAGAGATGGAAAGAAAATCTGTAACTCAAAATCTTTGGGAAATGAATGTTGAAAACTAAAAACATATTTAAAAAAAAAAAAAAGAACAAAGGACAAACCACAACCTGTGAGTAGTCCAAGCCACCCACCCCATGGGGACCTGTATGGAACAAGATGACCCTTGCCCAAATAAAATAAGCAGAGATATCTCCAAGTAGAGACAGGAAGGATTTATTTCATTATTTCTTCTTGCAAGAAGGGCAGTCTCACTACTAGATGCAGTCTTGTAGGAGAGGCAAAATACAAAATGCAAAGCTTGGTTATATACCCAAAAGACCACTCCTTCTCCTCGCTCCCTTGGTCTGTCCTGCTCCCGTTAATTAGGAACTGAGGTGCACAATCTTAACTGCAAAAATCTGCTGGCACCGCAGGTAAAATGTCAGTAATATAAAAAAGCAGAATGTACATGTCTAGTGGACATGAAAACAGACAAATACATTATCAGCATCAACTTAGATATGAAAGCAGAAGATACATGTTCTAACAATGTCAATATAGGTATGAAAGCTGATAATATTTTACCAATCAGGGGGATTTTAGGACATGGTGACCTGCCTGGAGTTCCACAACAGGATTTCCAATTTTATATTTGTGCAGGTCAGATGATGGTCAATGGAAACAAGTCTGGAACATTCAGGACTGCAGTTAAATTTGCAGGGTCTGTGCTTTCCCCTCCTACACTTAGCTAAGCTTAGCAAAAACTTCAGCTTATGACCAGGGAAGTAAGGCAAGGGTCCCAGGCTCCCAGCCCAGGTTACTAAGTCTTTGGTACTTTATTACAATTGTGTTCAGATTTCTGTAATGTTACCTGAGAAGTTTTCACTTTTATTCCATTCAGACCTAACTGGTCAGTTCCAATTGGGCAACTCAGTCCTCATCTCCTTTCCTCTGTTCTGCTCTCCTCTCTTCATATGGGGTATCATGACCTTACCTGAGGGTGATCTGCCCAAAGGAAGGTAAATTTTGAATGCTGAAATCTACCTAGATATCTTGGAGCTTACTGACTAGATTTATTTGTCAAAGACCATGCCTTAAACCCAATTTACTCTGGTTCTCATGGAGAGGCCAACAATAGGTCCCTACCTAAGCCCATGGTTATTATTTGGGTCCTGATGGTTCAGAGTAAATATAAATAGTAATCATTTCTTTCTTGGCCAGAAACCCTGAGGGTCTTCCCCTTCTAGTATGATTTTTTTTGAGAGGGGGCAGCCAAGGGGCCATTCCTTGGTTCACTTCTTAAATAGCCCTAATCACTGAATGGGCATTACCTTGGTCAAAGTGAGAACTAAGAAGGACCTTAGCTTAAAAAGGCAGAGGTTTCCCATTGCATTGTGGACCATCTCCAGTTGTTCTGCTCTATATCTGACCACTGGACCCAGATGTCTCTGGAGGAGTGTAAAGCCATGCACAAGCAGCTTTCGAGAAGAATGATATGTGAACAGCTTTTAAGGTTCTGATTACACAGTACAGTGAACACTCTATTTATTCCATAACAAATCAGAGCAAAACATTCACAGAAAATCAAAGTACAGCATTCACAATATTACAACTTATCATAGATAATCAAAATATAGCATTCACAACTTATCACAGGAAATGGCCACATAGTTTCCACTCTAGTGGCCACCCAGTTTTGAACAAAGAATAATCATCTAGTAACTCGAGCATTCACAAAATCCTTAATTCAATCACAAAGTACAGTAGTTAAAATGTTCCACTCCTGGGGCATACTAGGTTATAAATCAATTCCTTATTCAGTCATCAATCACTAAGTACAATCATTAGAAACTACACAGACCCTCTACCCCTAGGTCACTAGTAAATTTAAAATTCCTCAGTCAATACACAGTATCCAAGTAAAGTCTTCTTTCAGCTTGACTCAGGGTGGTTTCTCAGATTCCCTGGATCCCCTTCCATAGTCCCAGATCCTACCTGGATTCACCAAACTGTCACCTGGGTTCAAAGGCAGACAGCTCCCAGGTCCTTGTCCAGCTCTCTGTGCAGTTCCTGCTCCACTTTGGAACTCACAGTGTCCAGTCCATCTCAAATCCTTCCCAGTCTCTGTTCCCAGGAAGTCAAGGCTTAACGAAGCAACAAACAAGTACAGCCAATGTACCACCATCACAATCATGCTTCCTCAATCTTCAGCAGCTCTGGCTAGCTCTCAGACCCAGAAGAAGTCTCAGCTGGCTCCCAGAATTAAAATCATTCCATCCAGGTTTTCATAATAAAAAAACCATTCTCTTCAGCCTGGGGCAGGGAGGGGATGGAGTTTTCCTCTTCAGCCTCCTCAGCTCATCTTCAGCCTCCATGGAGCCTCGTCCAAGAAAAATATCTCCTTCAGTTCTCAATTCTCTCCAGCAAGTGCTCTGCCTCCAGACGCTGGTCCCAAGAAATTCTTTCTGTCCCTCTCTGGGGCTTTTCCTTGTACACACACAGCATCAACTGCTTCCTGTTTCAGCCAACCTCTTCCTAGTACATCAGCAACAGGAGACAGGAGATCATACCTTCTATTTCCCCAACAGAGGATTGATCAATTACTAAGTGCTAAGTACCTGCTACCTTTGCCAACACAAAGGGATATTCAAATTCAAATTACATTATCATTGCAAGGAGTGAGTGAGGCTAGTGACTTTGCACACTCTCCCTCACTTAAGTCTAATTCATTTGTAAGTCATGGCATCATCTTCCCGGTATCATTGTCTCTGAGAATGAAGGACAAACCACACATACCAAGCCTCAGGTTGACAATCTGAAAAATTAGAAAATTGAACCTTTGAGGTCCCTTCCAGCTCTAGTGAGAGGAAACATACTACTTCTTCAGGCAACCAATTCCACTTTGGGATAGCTGCAGTTGTTAGGAGGTTTATCCTGACTGGGTCAAAATCAGAAATCATTATCCACAATTCTCCCTTCTGTCAAGTGGCCCTGTATGTTGCTAGATGAAATGTTGCAAAAGTATCTTCATAGGCAGTAAACATTACCAGCTTTCTTTAGTTGGCAATTTTTTTGTAAGTTTTAAGAATCTCTACTGACATTTTTTTTACCTCACTGCTACTCTGCTGTACAGTATTTTTAAATTATTTATACAACATCATATTTCTCAACTTTCAAATGGAAATTTTAATAAATCATCACTAGCATTTATACAACTCCAGCTGTGTGTGTGAAATTCACCTCTCAGCATTTATTAAGCATCTTTTATGTTCAGAGAAGAGAGAAAGTCACTACATAATATGGATGAGGCTTCAAAAATTATATTTTGCTATCTATGGGACTTTGTAGGGTATGATGAGGAAAAAGGGAGAGGATCGGAAGATATAAGGAGATGTGATCATAGAGGGAATTGTTTTAGTTTCAATCAACTACATAAATATAAAAGGGATGGCTGGATAGAAGTACATCTGAAAAAGATCTGGGCAGCTTAGTGGAAAACAAATTCAAAATAAATCAGTTCTGCCTTACCATAGGCCAAAATGCTAATGCAATGAGTTAGCATTAAAATAAGTGCAACCTAGTATCCAGAAATAAAGGACTGATAGTCTGAATATACTCTCCCCTAGTTAGACCAAATCTGCAGTATAGCATTCAATTCTAAGTGTCACATCTTAAAACAAATCAACAAAAACAAAAGCATTGATAAGTTTGAGTGTAACCAAGATGGTGGGGGGAGGGGGGGGGAAACCTTTAGATCATATGAAGATCATTTCAGGGAAATGGGTAAATTTAGCCTAGAAAAAAATGGAGGAAGGGGGCATGACATCTGTCTTTGATTATTTAAAAGACTATCATATGGAAGAAGATCTCTAGATCACAACTAGAGGAATGTAAATTGCTGAGAGATTGATTTTGGCCAGATGTAAGGAAAAATTTCCCGCCAATTAGATCTATTCAAAAGTATGATGTCTGTCTTGAGAAGGTAGCTGCACCTCTCTTCACTTAATGTCTTTGAGCAAGGGCTAGTTGAGCATTTACAAGGGGATTTTCATTCATGTACACTTTGAAGGGGGAGTTAAACACAGCTGGATGAAGCCTCTGAATCACCAGGAGGGGACCCATCCTCACAGGGTATGAGGATCATTTCTAATTCGGTCAGAAAGGGTCAGAAAGCCAAGAAAAGAAGAAAGGAAATTAAAATACAGTTGGACAGAATCTAAGTTTTAATAAGCATTCCTTTGCTTCCTATGCCATATTTCTGCTAACAAAGATTTCTGCAACAAACTGCGCTATTGGAACTCAGTCTCCTTGGGAGGCAGCTCTATGGTACAGTGGCAAGAGTACTAGACAAAAATTAGGAGATCTTAGGTTTGGGTCTTGGCAGCAGGACCCTGGGAAGGTCATTTAACTACACTAAACCTCAGTTTCCTCTTCAGTAAAATGGGGACAAAGTGGGATATATTTTAATTTATTATTAAACATTATTTAATTTATTTATTATTATTATTATTATTATTACACGTCGTGCAGAAAATTATTTTTAAAATATAAACTACTATAGAAAATAAGTTATTATTAGTGGTGCTGGCATCACTGTATAAAAAAAAATCTCTTATTTCAAATCTCCCTTGATATGTGTAACATGGGCTCACATGTTACCTTCTTATCTATTTGAATTATTCTCAGAGTGATTATGATGATTTGGAATGAAAAAGAGATTGGAAGACTCATTTATGATAGTCACCATTTCTCCTCATAAGGAATCCTAGGTAGTGTACACAAGCAAAAATAAGGAAACCATATGATAGGCTGTAAGGGATACAATATGAAATCAGTCCACTGGCACATAGGTTAGATAACCTCATCCATCCCATTGCCTTTGATCTGCCTTTGATATCATGTGCCATAGTGAAGGTGCCAGACCTGGGTTCAAATTCCACCTCTGATACTATCTAGTTTTATGATTATGAGTAAGTCATTTACCCTATGAACTTCAATGTTCTCATCTGTAAAAAAATAAATAAGTAAAAATTAAAAAGTACTCCTAAGGTCCTTTCCAAGTCTAAATCTATGATCCTATCAATGCATGTGTTGTTTGAACCAGATTTGCTGGTTGGCATAAGAGCAAGTGGTAGCTAACTTTGAAAGTTGCTCTTTTGGGTTGCCATGAAATAAGTGAGAAGTAGGAAGTACATGACTGAGTTTTCATGAAAATAAGAAATTATATGTATTTTTTTAAATCTTGAGCAACGTGCCAGGTAATCACTTAGCTAAATTCTGGACCCAGACAGTGCAGATTTTATACTGGCACTTGAAGACCCATGTACAGTGGCAGTTGGAGAGCGATGTGCTGTTGTCTGGTAGATATAAGGGATACAATAGATATTTGTGAGGTTATCCCAGGCAATTGCCAGAGAGGAACTTAGGTGACTATTGGAGTAGTGGCCCAATGGGAAACCCCAGATGGTAGACAATTCATACATTGCACTCCCTCGATGTTTAAGTAACACAATGACAAGCTGTCATCTGATACACTTAAGTAAGATAGTACTTGAGTCCTTTTGGACTGTTGCCATTTCTTCAAGTGCCACAGGTATCATAATGATATGGTTTAAACCCAGGGATGCCAAAAACTGTTGTGGTTTCATGATGTGTTGTGGTGGAACTGTCTCAAAGAATTCAGTCAGACCACCTCTAATCCAAGTATAGGCATTCATTGAGACTGATGCCTCTCATGAAAAAGGCTAAGTTCCAAGAGGAACTAGCAATTTCAGAGAAAACAAGGTGGATTTTTATAGGATAAATGTGCAATTACATAACAGAAATCATGAATGTTAAAAAGGCAGGAGGAGTTTGTTATGGGATTAGATAATGGAGGAGAGGTCCCATTTATGGTTCGATGGTTAAACAGTCTGGTCATGCCACCCTCCAATTGGCTAGCTTTCGTGGTCCTGTCTGGTCAAGATAGTTAGGTATTGTGGTCCTGTCTTAGGCTAGATGGATGATGTATTGTGATTGAATATAAGAACATAACTATTTCTGTGGAAATGGATCTGGGGGCAGTGACTAGGTAAAGGCAGTGGCTGGGATCCCATCACGTGGACACGCCTGCTGTTTCTATGGGAACTAAGAGTTCAGTGACACACCTGTTGTTCCAGTGAGAAGTGAGGCATACATGAAGAAGTTAGGACATTGGCGGGGAGGTCTAGGTAGGTACAGTAGGCCTGCTGTTCAATGGGGCCAGGCCCATAATGAAGTTAGAATACTGGGGCTGGGGGCAGCTTTATTAGGATTCCATCAATAATACATTGTCATTAAATGAGGCTGAATAGGTCTTTCTTCACTTGGAGACCTCTGCTTAGGAAGTACAGAATTCCCTAAAGCAGTAAACACTTAAATTGTTAGGAAAATTTTACTTACATCTAGACAAAATCTGCCTTTTTGTAACATCTATTTATTGTTCTTAGTTCTGTTGTCTGTGGACAAGCAGCACAAACACAAAGATCTCCCAGAAGACAGTCCTTCAAATACATAAAAAGAACTACTGTGTCCTGAATTACTTTTTATTCTCTGAACTAAACCTTCCCAGTTCCTTAAACTCATCCTTGTGCAGCACAAGGAAATACTTTTGAAACTATTCTTTATTTGCTTTTACTTTTCTGTGCAGTCTAAAGCCTAGCAGCAGGCCTTTCAAATGAAAACATTAAATTTCCATTCCCCTACCAGAGAGAAAGTGTGAACTACGAAAACATTAAGATAAAGAAGGAGATCAGCATTGGTGTAGTGTTTTGTAACAATATAAAGGAAGAATGCTGACTCTCTCTAGCATAAAATGAGGACAAGGGAGGTGTTTTCAGTGCAGAGAACCTAGACAGTTTTCCGGTTCCTTCTACATTTAGGATTCATGGAATAATTTCATTATTTGTTTGAAGTACTTCAAAATTCAAAATCAGATGCACCCTAGTTAAACGTAAGTACAAAACGCCCTTGAAAGCCCAATATGGATTTTTATAACTGTATAACATCTATACTTTTGCTCCCCTCCATCAATGAGAATAATTGAGAGATAAAGCAACACAGACTATAGAGAAGGAATTGGGAGTTCTGGTCCTGAATCTAAAACAACCTATGTAAACAGTCTGTAGACAATAAGAGTTTAGACAAGCAAGATTTGAAATATATACTTCCCAACTTCCACTATACAATCAATTAATCAATGAGCATTTTAAGCATCTCCTATGTGCCAGCAGTATAATTAAAGGGATAAGTCAACTCAAGAAGCATTTATTTAATACATATTATGTGTTAGGAACTGTGCTAAGACCTAGGAATTCAAATTTAAAAAAGGAAAGACTATCCCTCTCTTCAGGGGGATTACATTCTAATAGGAGAAGACAATTCCTAAATAGAACTAAAAAAGAGGAAGGCATGAAAGAGAAGGTAACCCTTTGAGGGTATAATGGAGAAAAGTCCGGAGTGGAGCCTGTTGAGAAAGAACTCATGACTGTCCTGAAAGCTTTCCTGAAAATGGAGATTTTGGGAAGGGTCGACTAATGAGAGGAAGATGCCTTAGTGGCAGTTAACCTCCAGAGTAAGGAGACTGCTGGGGCCTGGTGAACTTCCAGGGTGAGAAAGCTGTTGTGACATGTAAAGAAAATCCGGACACTCAGAAGTAGAGCCTGGAGAGGAAGCCTCAAAAAGAAAAATTCTTAAGAGAAAGAATCTATTGACTTAAATTTACATGAATGTGCAAGTGACACACCAAAACAGATTTTTTTGTGGAGAACAAAGAGAAACAGATCTCAAGAAGGCTAGGTATAATTCTATTTGATACCAGTCTTATCTAGACCTTTTGGGTTTCCTATATATCAGCCCTGTTTCTGGGGTTGTTAATATAGTAGTGTCAACAAGTGTTTCTGCCCCTTGTTTCCATGCCAGACCACCTACGAGAAGAGAAGAAATTGGTGACAAGAGACTAAAGCAGGAGATGTACTATGGAGAGGGCCTACATATGGAAAGGTTATATAAATTCAGACATAAATCATTCATAATATGTTCAGTCCAGTTCACTCTAACCATGTAGTCCAAAAATTCCTTCTGGTGATCAATCCATGTCTACCAGAAGACCATGTAGCCCCAGAGATGAGAGCAAAGAGAGGCAGTGATCAAGTGGCTAGGGGTTCCTGGACTGAGCAGGGGTTGTGGAAAAAGTACACTGAGGGCCAGCAATAGACCTATTCACAGCCAAACCATAGCCTGTCTTTGCACAATCCCTATAATACTATTTCCCTCTTTTTTAACATTTGAAAAATTTGCTATATGTGAAGTAAAACCTCAGTGTCATTTTAATTTTCATTTCTCATTAATGATATAGAGAAATAATGTCAAACTCAGATAGACATAAATCCCTGTGGGTCATATTTTGACCTAGAAAACCACATATTAACATCATCTACATTGTATTATAATTGTATTTATTTTGTTAAACATTTCTCAATTACTTTTTATGCCGGTTTGATCTGTACTTTGGAGTCTTGCCAGTTGGCTGGGAGTTTGACATCTCTGGTTTAAAACATTTTGCATAATTAGCCCTTATTTTGACAACTATTCATTTTTTTTTCCTCATCTGTAATGAGGGAATTGGACCAGATGGTCTCTGAGGTCCCATCCAGCATTTGATCTATGATACTATGATTGTAAAATCCTTTAATCCTTTCGACATTTATCAGTAAGAAAATGGTTCTTGGTCTTATGTACTTGGGCCAAGTCCAGATTTATCCACGAAACCACACCTTTATCCAAGATGTATTATACAAGATTTTCCCCAACAGTCAACAGTTTTTCAGATATCTTACCTCATAGAATTCTATTCAGATCAGACACTGACCTTAAGGAATACATGTTCGGGAATACATACTTGTTTAACATTTTCAAATGTTTCTCAATTTCTACTTTTTGTTTCATATAGAGCTGTAACACAGTTGCTTGTACTGTTATCCCACATATGACTCATCTTGTCAAGATAGTGCCCATTTATGTCTTCTATTATCCCCAAGCATTCAGTGGACATCACAAATGGGTGATTTTGGACTTCAAATTAACTATGTGGTGCTTGAGGGAAAGAAAAAAATGAAACCACTTCAAAATAATAAACTGCAGACCCACATACCTTATAATGGTTTAACCAACTAAACATTTACCGAACAGTTACTGAATACGATACCTTCAGGAAGCTCACAATCAAGTTTATATCCTAAATTAGTTGCAATAAGGATTTCTAATACCACAGCAGAAAGCATTCAGTCTTCTATTCCCAGAGGGCCATGAGTCATTTCCCAAATCCAATAGAATCTTTTGTTTATATCCATCTCAGAAGTAAAGGAATAAATGCATTCTTGAGACGATAGTATTGAATGATTTCCAGGGGCAAAGCCAAGACGACAGAGTAGAAAGAACACTAAACTGAGCTCTCCCAACATTCTCCTCCAAACAGCTTTAAAATAACATCTCAAATTGAATTCTAGAGTGGCAGTGCCAACACAAGATTAGAGTAAGACAGTCTTCCAGTCTAAGACTACATAGAAGGCCAGAAAGTGAGATTTGTAACATAGAAGAGGCTGGACTAGAGACCACATACCAGTGTTGGTACAAGGTGGTGGTGACAGAAGCAACAGCAGCTTTGGGAGCTCTCAATCTAGGAGTAAGGGGATTTGGCAACTGGACAGAAAGAGGTTTCAGGGTGCCTCTTGTGCTAGCACTGGATTCAGAACCAGATACTGTTTGGAAACTTCATTGCCTATACCCACTTCTCGATCATTAGTTCAAAGCAGAAAGGAGCACTTTACATGAAGTAGTGGAAATCCTGAAGGGCAGCATCAGTTTTAGTCCCAAAGAAAGAGGGGCCCTTCCTGGTTAAGGACCAGAGCGTAATCCAAAAGAGCAGTGACTACCCCTGTCCCCAGATCACACCATCTCGGAATCCCTGAAAACTCCCAAATCTCGCAGAACAAGTTCTGAAAATAGCAGCAAGAAAAGCCTCAAGCTTGGGACAGTGAGCCTCCTCCACCCATGCCAGGACAGAGCCCAACATTAATATAAAGTTTCAAATATAGAAGTAGGGTGGGAAAATGAGCAAACAACAAAACAGAGCATGACCATAAAAAGCTGCCATGGTGACAGAGAAGATTCAGACACAAACTCAGAAGACAATGAAGTCAAAACAGTCACAAGCAAAGCCTCTAAGGGGAAAAAAAAATTAAATTAGACACAAGTCCAAAAATAATTTCTGAAAGAGTTAAAAATTATTTTCATAAACAAATAAGAATGGTAGAGGAAAAATTAGGTAAAGAAATTAAAGCGTAGCAAGAAAATTATGAAAAGACAATTAACAGGCTGGCAGAAAGCAAAAATAATATGAAAGAAAATGACATCTTAAAAAACAGAATTGGATAAATGAAAATAGAGGTACAAAAATTTACTGATGAAAATAACACTTTAAAAATCAGAATTGGTCAAATGGAAAAAGACATCCTCGCTCCTCAGCCTCCAGAATTCTCTTGCTGTACCCTTCCCCAATTTGTACCTATTCCACCTAGGATCCTTGGTACCTTGTACCTTTTTCTATATAAAATGTGCTCTCTTTAAGGATTTGAGAGTAATCCTTTTTCAGTATACTGTGAATTTAAATCCTTGATCTGTTTTTACCCACCCATGGGGTATTTGCATTAAAAATTTTCTCTTTACTTTTGAAATGGATGACTTTCTCCAATTATTAATTTTTTTTTTACACCAGCACATAGATGTCAGTATTGGGGATATAGGGATTCTTTCCTGAAAATGCACAAAGATAATTTTGATGCCTGACACCTTTGATTATTATTAGATGTATGGGGTATGTGAGGTGTTCAGGGCAGAGTAGCACCTCTGCTATGAGGACTTATTAAGTGGGACATTTTCAGGACTGCTCATCTAACTTTGGTATCCATCTGTCACTCATCTCTCCGCTATGATTTCAAGAAGATGTAGTGTGCACAGCAGCACACCCTGGTTGATCATCCTGGCAGGGTGAGGGTAATCAACAGACCTCAAATCCATTGGTGCACACGCCTATGTACCAATGATCTACTCCAAGCATGTGTGGACTTCTGTCAGAATGGGCAGATGAGAATAATTTATTCCAACATCCATGAAGACACCTGAAGTAGGCATTGTTGAGTGCTTAGAGCTTGGTCAGACATTGAAGACACCAAGGTCATCCACTGCATCCCAGGCCATTGCAGGTCAACTTAATTTTTGTCTTGCCACTAGACTTCAGTGACTCTAGAAGCAAGAGTGAGGCTGTCAGTTTTGTGCAACTCTGTCTCATTTAAATCCAATTTACATGCAAGTCAAGACATCACTCAGTGATGTCATTGGTCCTCCTTGAAAACAAGAGACAAACAACAAGATGAAAGAGTGTCATATCTTTTCAGTTATTTTCCTGGCCTACAAAAAGATTCTTTACATATTCATTCATTCACATTTTTCCTACTATATGACTATAATATTTTTTAAATTTCTTCTTTTGATTCTGATTTTTTACTTTGAATTATTTCATAGGGGTTTTTTAGATGTATTTATATTCCTCATACTTGCTGATGTTAATTGCATTACAGTACTCTTTAAAATTAGTGTACCACAATTTATTTCCCCATTTCTTAGACATGCTAGTGGCTCCCTGTTTTCTTTTCCATTTCAACTAATTATGTAATGAAAATCTTTGAACAGAATTTTTTTTGTTTATTTTTAATGAATCTCTTTAGTGTATATTACCCACATTTTATTATTAGGTCAAAGAGTAAGATTGCTTTTGTGACTTCTACTGCATTCTGATATATTGTATTCCACAAAAATTCTAATAGATGTTTTATTATTGTTATCATTATTATTATTAGTTTACTACACTAGCAATGGTTACTATATGCGTATGTCAATGACACTTTTAATTATTTTCTCCTATTTTATGAATGTGAGGTGGTACCTCAAGATTGCTTTAATTTGCATCTTTTTGACCATTAGTGAGTGAATTTGAACTTTTTTTCCAAGGAATTATTAGCAATATGTGTTTTCTCTTTTCAAAAATTATCTATTCATATTCCTATGTCATTTATCCATTGTAGACTAGCAGTTACCTTTTTAAAAAATTTTAACAATTCCTTAAATATTTAGATATGAAATTTTGTCATATACATTTTTAACTATCTGGTAGCTTTTGTTCTTCCAGTTATATTACTTTTTGGTACAGATTTTTTTCTAACCCTGTCCAATCTAAAAAGAATTTTTAAGTACTTGTTAGGTACATGGAAATGTGCTGGGCAATGGTCATGCAAAGATAATATGAAAATGGTCTCAGCTTTCAAAAAGTTTGCCTTATACTGATGGAGGGGAATATAGCATATAGAAAGATAGACATATGCATGATAAGTACAGGAGGAAAAAGAACACATGAACAACTATCAGATCAAAAGAAATTTCCTGTAGGAAATGTCACATGAACTGAATTTTAAAGGTAGTTAGTGATTCAAACAAGCATAGACAAGGGGGAAAACCTGCTGAGTGGGAGAATCTGTGAAACAAACTTGGCGGATGAAGTACCACATATAAGCAATAACAAAGCGGTCACTTGACTAGAAGATGAAGTATGTGAAGGGAAACAGATTAGAATAATACAGGAAAGGAAGACTAAAGCAAAATTGTTAAGGATTTTTAATACTAAAGAATTTTTATTTTATCTTAGAGACAAGAGGGAGTGATCAGAGTTTCTGGAGTAAGGGAGAGATATTGCCAGTCATATATTAGGAAGTTGACTTTGGCAGCTGTGTAGAGCATAGACTAGAGCAGGGATGGAAAATCTGCAGGCTTGAAGCCACATGTGACCCTCTGTATCCTCAAGTGTGACCCTTTGACTGAATCCAAATCCTAAGGATTTGTTCTGTGATGTTTGGAGTCAGTCAAAGGGCTGTACTTGAGGACCTAGAGGGCCACATGTGGCCTTGAGATTGCAGGTTCCCCACCCCTGGACTAGAGAAAGAGACTAGACTAGAGACTGGAACCTGAGAGTTCAATTAGGAGAATGATACGATAGTCCATATGAAAAGTTAGACAATCTGAACTAGGATGAAGGCTATAAGAGCGGAGAAGTAAAAGATAGTGGAGATAGCATCAAGAATACTTGAAAATCCAAGTAAATGGTAGGAGGGAGGGAGACAGACATCAAAGATGATATTGTGATTTTCAGCCTAATGACTAGTTGTGTCCTCAATAAAAATGAGAAAGTTTAGGATGGGTATGGGTTTAAGGGAGAAATTAATGAGTTTTGTTTTGGAGAAGTTAAGCTTTAGATACCTCTGGAAATCCAAATGGAGGTGTGTTCACATGTGTGAAACCTGGTGGAGTCATGTGATAATTGAACTCATGGGATCTGATAAGATCACTAAGAGAGTAAAAAAAAAACAGAAGAAGATATAGGACAGTGCATTGAGAGACACCTATTCTTAATGGGCAGGAGGAAATGGATGCTCATACACTCAAGGAGAATTTGAAGGAATGGAAAAATGGATGGGCAAAGAACAAAGAAAGAAAGATGTCACAAAAACCCAGGTAGAAGAAAGTACCTAAGAGGAAAGTATGGTCAACAATGTAAAAAGTTGTAGAGAGGTCAAGAAGGATGGAAACAGATTGGGAGACCAACTTTAGAAATTAAGGGCAAGTAACCTTGGAGATAGAAGTTTCAGTTGTGTGGTGACATTGAAATTCAAATGCAAAAGGTTTAAAAATTGGAGGACGAGAAATGAAGAGTATAATTTTAAGGACTTTCTTAGAAGCTTGGATGTGAAAAGAAATATAAGATGAATACTTTAGGAGATGGCAAGTTCAATAGGCAATAAGGAAAGATCCAGTCAATGGAAAGGCATCAAATATTAGGGGGATAAACATGATAGCTAAAATTTCTACAAAGTTTTAAGGAGGCAAGTTGCTTGTACACATAGTAATGAACGTATTCAAGAACACAAGTAGAGGAACTGACCTTATCAAGGAAAAAGTGTACATATTTGAAACATATCTCTCATTTCCTTAATAATTCTTTCTAATTATTTGTTTGGAAGTAATCTCTAATGACTTATATGAAAATATTACTTAATCTTCTACAGTTTACAGAATTTTTAAAATTTGTAAGTCTATCATTCAATTAGAATTCACCAAGTAATTTGGTATGTACCTACCTAGTTAACTATTCTTTGGAGAGGAAGTTGGAAACCAACAAACAGGATCTTATAAAAAGATGTTTCCATATATTTCCATGTCTTCATAAAGAAATTTGTAAAAAAAAAAAAAAAAACAAAAAACTAATAATCCTTGCCATTATATAGAATAGAATTTTAGAGGTAAAAAGAAATTGAGTGTTCAGGAAACTATGTTTATCTCTTCCAAGTTCCAGAAGTTATGATAATTCTTAAAATTGTAAAATTAGGGGAGCAGGGGGAAGAGTCAAGATGGCAGAATAAAAGCAGGAACTTGCTGGAGCTCCCACTTCAGCCACCTGAATACTTATTTAAAAAAATGACTTTAAACAAATTTTAGAGCTACAGAACTGACAAAGTGACAGAGAGAAACAAATCCTCCACAGAAGGCAACCTGGCAGGCCAGCAGGAAAGGCTGGGAGCTCAGTGCAATTTCATGGTTGCTGCAGGAGACCAGACCCGGGGTGGCCCTGACCAGCAGCCCAGACAAGCCAGAGCAGACTTCAGGAGCATGAATCACTGGCAGCTGTGGCGGATTCCTGACTTCTCAACACAGAAACATAAAAGAAAAAGGAAAAGGTCAGTGGGGAACTCTGTTGGAACTGGGTGAGAGAAGATCATAGTCTGGCCCTTGCTACCTGAAGCATGAGGTGGTGCTGGCATGGCAGCTGCAGCTTCTGCCATGTGGCTGCCTCCAGAGGCCTGGCCTACATGTTGGAAGGGGGGAATAAGCAACTATTCAGAGGGTAATTGCTCTTGCTTTGACCTGTTTGGATTTGGATTGCAGTCTTTGGTGGTGGTCCTGGGGTGAGGAATACTAGTGTCCCAGAGATTGTGGTGGCTTTAGAGAGAGAACCATCCTCAAAGCTCAAAAAAATGCTAAAGCCCCAGCAATTTGGAACACAGCTCTCTGCACTCTGGAAGAAGAGTTCTACATGACAAAGAGCTCAAAAGTTAAGTAATTGGCTGGCAAGATGAGCAAATTGAGGAACAAAAACAATCAAAATATGGAGCCAGAAGAAGACAACAAAGTCAAAACTCCTGCATCAAAAGCTTCCAAGAAAAATATGAACTGTTTGCAGGCCATCCTCAGAATGGATTTTGAAAATCAAGTAAGAAAAGTGGAGGAAAAATTGGGAAATAAGAATGATACAAGAAAATCATGAAAAACATGTTAACAGCCCTACTGAAGAAAATGACACCTTGAAAAATAGACTAACTTAAATGGCAAAAGAGGCCCAAAAAGCCAATGAGTAGAAGAATGCCATGAAAAGATGAATTTTCCCAATGGAAAAAGAATTTCAAAAGCTCACTGAAAAAAATAATTCCTTCAGAATTAGATTGGAGCAAATGGAAGCGAATGACTTCATGAGAAAACAAGATACTATGAAACAGATCCAAAAAAGTGAAAAACTAGAAGGCATTGTGAAATATCTCATTTGAAAAACCACAGACCTGGAAAATAAATCGAGGAGAGCTAATTTAAAAATGATTGGACTACCAGAAAATCATGATCAGAAAAAGAGCCTAGAAATCATCCTTCAAGAAATTCTCAAGGAAAATTGCCCTGATATTCTAGAACCAGATGGCAAAATAGAAATTGAAAGAACTCATCAATTGCCTCTTGACAAAGATCCCAAAAAGAAAACTCCCAGGAATATTATAACCAAATTCCAGAGTCCCCAGATCAAGGAGAAAAATTACAAGCAGTCAGAAAGAAACAATTTGAGTATTGTGGAAACACAAACAGGATAACACAAGATCTAGTAGCTTCTACATTAAGGGATCTAAGGGCTTGGCATATGATATTCCAGAAGTCAAAGGAGTGAGGATTGAAACCAAGAATCACCTACCCAGCAAAACTGAATATAATGCTTCAGGGGAAAATATGGTAATTCAATGAAATAAAGGACTTTCAAGCATTCTTGATGAAAAAACCAGAGCTGAACACAAAATTTGACTTTCAAATACAAAAAGCAAGATTCCTGGGGGCAGGGGGAAGGAGTCAAGATGGCAGCATAGAAGCAGGAGCTCCCCCCATAACCACCTCAAATACTTTTGAAATATGACTCTAAACAAATTTTAGAGCTCCAGAACACACAAAAATACAGAGAAACAAAGTTCCTGCTGAAGGCAGCCTGGCAGGCAGACAGGAAAGGCTCATTGCAGCGTGCTGGGAGCCAAGACCAGTCAGCCCCAGGGTGGCTGGGACAAGCCACAGCTGGAGCATTCAGGAGAATGGATCAGCAGCAGAAATGGTAGTTTCCAGAATTATCAGCCCATAAGAACCAAGGACAAAGTGAAAGGTCAGTGGAATTCAACTAAATTTGGTGGAGAAAAGCAGGTCCGGCCATCTGCCCCCAGTGCAAGAAAGCAGCAGAAGTGCCGGCCCTGCATCTGCCTCCATGTGGCTGCTGTAGAGCTCTCCAGGTGTGCAGATTGCAGGGGTGCCAAGCAATCATTCAGAGGCTAAGCACTCTTGCCTTAACCTGCCTGGATCTGGATCACGGTCTTGGGTGGTGGTCATGAGGCGTGTGACCAGTGAGCCAAAGCTGGTGGGGGCTGCAGAGACAGTGGCCTCCTAATAGCTCAAGCTGCTGTGAAAACCCCAGCAATTTGTGACAAAACTCTCCCCTCTGGAATCAGAGTTCCACAGAGCTAAAAAGTCAAGTAATTGACTGGCAACATGAGAAGGCAAAGAAAGCAAAGCAAGGGCCGCAATCCAACTTTAGATTCCTTTTTTTTTAGGGACAAAAAGGATCAAAGCATGGAACAGGAGGAAGACAACACAGTCAGAATTCCCACACCAAAAGCTTCCAAGAAAAATGTAGACTTATTACAAGCCATAGAGGAGCTTAAGAAGGACTTTGAAAACCAAATAAGAGAAGTGGAGAAAAAATTGGAAAGAGAAATGGGAGTGATGCGAGAAAATCATGAAAAGAGAGTCAACAACCTGACTGAAGAAAATAACACCTTGAAAAATAGATTAACTCAAATGGCAAAAAAGGCCCAAAAATCCAATGATAAGAATGCCTTAAAAAGTCAAATTTGCAGGTTGGAAAAAGAATCTCAAAAGCTCACTGAAGAGAATAATTTCTTCAGAATTAGAGTGGAGCAAATGGAAGCAAATGCCTTTATGAGAAATCAAGATACTATTAAACAGATCCAAACAAATGAAAAAATAAAAAGCAATGTGAAATATCTCATTGAAAAAACCACTGACCTGGAAAATTGATGCGGGAGAGACAATTTAAATATTATTGGACTACCTGAAAGCCATGATCAGAAAAAGAACCTAGAAATCATCCTTCAAGAAATTCACAAGGAAAATTGAGGGCCAAATTGAACTTGAAAGAATTCACTGATCACCTCTTGGAAAAGATCCCCAAAAGAAAACTCCTAGGAAAGTTATAGCCAAGTTCCAGAGTTCCCACATCAAGAAGGAAATATTACAAGCTACCAAGAAGAAAAAATTTGAATACTGTGGAAACACAATCAGGATAACCCAGGATCTAGCTGCTTCTACATTAAGGGATTGAAAGACATGGAATATGATATTCCGGAGTAAAGGGAGCTAGGATTAAAACCAAGAATCACCCACCCAGCAAAACTGAATACAGTGTTTCAGGGGAAAATATGGTCATTCAATAAGGTGGAAGACTTTCAAGAATTCTTAATGAAAAAACAAGAACTGAATAGAAAATTTGACATTCAAATACAAGAAGCATGAGAAGGTAAACATGGAAAAGAAATCATAAGGAACTTATCAAAGTTGAACTATTTACATGCCAACATGGAAAAACAATGATTGTAACTTATGAAACTTTTCTCCGTATGAGGATAGGTGAAGGGAATATAAATGTATATAAATGTATATAAATATATATACATACATGTATGTCTATATAGGAGAGTATACATGCAAATGAATACATATGTGAGTATGTGTATATTTGTATACATAGACAGAGGGCACAGGATCAATTGAATAGGAAGGGATGAAATTTTAAAATGTGAAATTGAGAGGTGGGAGAGGAATAGAATGAGAGGAGACAGGGAGAGACAGAATGGGGTTAATCATCTCATATAGAAGAGGCAAGGGATAACTGTTAAAATGGAGGGGAAGAACAGGAAGGCAAAAGGGAATGGGTCAACTTTACTCTCTTTGAATTTGGCTTAGGGAAGGAATGACATACACTCTAAATTGGGTATCTTGCCCTACAGGAGAGGAGGGGGAATGGGGATGAGAAGAGGGATGATGGAGGGGAGGGCAGGTTGGGGCAGAGCATTGTTAGAAGCACACACTTCTGTAAAGAGACAGGGACAAAGTAGAGAATAGAACAAGGGGACAGCGGGATAGAAAGGAGGGAAATATAGTCAGTCTTTCACAATATATCCATTGTAGAGATGTTCTACGTAACTACACATGTACAGCCTTTATCAAATTGCTTGTCTTCTCAGTGGGGGTGGATGGCGAGGGAGGTAGGGAAAGAATCTAGAATTTAAAGTTCTAAAATCAAATGTTAAAAAATATGTGTGTGTGTGTGTGTGTGTGTGTGTATATATATATATATATATATATATATATATATATATATATATATATATATATATATATATATATATACATGTGTGTATATAATTATTATTATTTACATGCAACTGGGAATTAAGATAAACAGACACTGGGGTAAGGAGACCAGAAAGTCAGAGGGGTGATGGGGGAGGATATAGGAGAGAGAAGATTGGGGTAGGGAGTTTACATGGGATCGCTGTTTTGGGATGGTGAGTAGGGGAAAGATGGGGAGAAAATTTGTAACTCAGAATCTCGTGGAAATGAATAATGTAAACTAAAAATAAACAAAAGTTAATTTAAAAAAAGAAAAGAACAAATACAAAAAGCAAGAGAAGCATGAAAAGATAAACAGGAAAAATAAATCAAAACAACTTATTACAGTTGAACTATTTACATTCCTACATGGAAAAATTATCATTGTAACTCGTGAGACTTTTCTCAGTATGAGGATAGTTGAAGGAAATATATATGTATATATTTGTATACATACATATATATGTAAATAGGACGGTGTATGTGAGTGTGTATATATGTGTGTACATGTATGCATAGACAGGGGGCACAGGGTCAGTTGAATAGGAAGGGATGATATCTAAAAATTAAAATGAAGATGTGAGAGAGGAATATATTGGGCAAAAGAAAAAGGGAGAGATAGAATGGAGTAAATTATCTCATATTAAAGAAGCAGGAAAAAACTGTTACAATGGTGGGGGGGAAGAGCAGGAAGCCAAAAGGGAATGGGTCAACCTTACTCTCATTGAATTTGGCTTAAGGAGAGAATAACATACACGCTCAATTAGGTATCTTACCCTACAGGAAAGTAGGGGGAAAGGAGACAAAAGGGGAGATGATAGAAGGGAGGGCAGATTGGGGAAGAGTGTAGTTAGAAGCAAACACTTTTGGAAAGGGAAAGGGTCAAAGTAGAAAACAGAATGTGTTGGGGGTGGGATAGAATGGAGGGAAATATAGTTAGGCTTTCACAATGTAACTACTATGGAAACATTATGCATAATTACACATATACAACCTATATTGAATTGCATGTCCTCCCAGTGGGGGTAGGTGATGAAGGAAGAAGGGAAATAATCTGGAAATCAAAATTTTAAAAACAAATGTTAAAAAAATGTTATTTTTTTTTACATGCAACTGGAAAATAAGATATACAGGAACTGTGGAATAGGAATCCATCTTGCCCTACTAGAAAGTTAGAGGGGAAATGGGGAGGATATAAGAGAGAACTGATTGGGGGAAGGGGTATTCAGTAGGCTCTCTATCTTGGGGTGGAAGATATGGGAAAGATGGGAAGAAAATTTGTAACTCAAAATCTTGTGGAAAATGAGTGTTGGAAAACTAAAGATAAAGAAATTAAATTTTTAAAAAAACCTGTAAAAATTATAAAATTAGGAAGGGGAGGGTTACCTCTTTTCAATTAAAAATACTGTATCACCCAAACACCTCTCACTGACTTTTTAAATATTATTCACTCTCTTCTAAGATACAACTAGAATGTTCAAGTATAACCAAAATAAAGGAACATTAACTGATGAACAATAGTGTAGTTATAAAATAAATCCACAAGGTAAATAATAAGCATCTGTAGGTGACCAAAAACCTAAAAATATATTACACAGATAAAGTTAGTGAAGAATATAGCCTTTGGGTAGAACAAACATTGCTTTCTTTAACTATAATTTCTATTATTAGTATTATTGCATAATCAAAATTATTAATATTAATTATTTATACTAGAAACTGCCCATTCTCATAGCATGTGGAATAACGAACAAAGAAAACAGAGTTTTAAGATCAATATTAAGTTTTAAAGAAGACATTCACACAAAATATGGGGACTTTTCTGGCCACTGTGGGTGAGAATATTTCTGTAAGCTCTTTGTTATTGCATCAAGGGAAAGATTTATGACCTGATGGACATGACCTCTAAAATATAAAGGTGACAAATACAGTGTGACAAGCCTGTCTGAGATAACCACCAAGAAATTCAAAGTTTACCTAATCGTGGTCATCACTCAATTCTCCTTCCTAAGCCACCTTGACAGGAGAGGGAAAAAAATGTCTCACTTTGCTTTCTGAAGATGGACATATTAGATTGGGAAAGGATCACAGATTCATAGATTTAGAGCTGGGAGAGACTTTATAGGTCACTGAATCCAATTCCCCAAGGCACACAAATGAAGAAACTGAGAGTTAAAGAGTGTAACATGAAGTACATCTGTAAATGTCAGAGGTGGGATTTGAACTCAGGTCATCTTGATAGAAGAAATGTTCTCATCAAAGGTCAATCAATTTAGCAAAGCTCAGAAACACTGGCATCTCAACTGAATAAATGAACTCCATTAACCCTTACCGTACCAATGTGATATAAGAGAAACCAGAGCATTAGGCAAGCTCTTCATCCTTCCTTAAAATTACTCTGTCACTTTATTGGCAGCTTTTTCCCCCTTTGGCAAATAGACAAGAAGTTTTAGAAAGGGTTCCCAAGTTGGGATTTAGAAATCACTTGGAGAGTTGTTCAAATGGAGAGAGGCTTACAACAAGACTTTAGTAAGAGCCCTCATGCACCTGGTGCTAAGCTAGATAAAGCTATTAAGAAATCATTTCAATTTTCAAAAATAGCACAGTTCTCCCCAGTGAACTACTGGACATGCATTAACTTTGTCAAAACTTCTGAATATCATAAAATCCATGAATTAGCATAATAGCAGTATGCATTTTTGTCACCCTATAAAAACCTGAATGAAATACTATCCCTGCTTTGGATGGGAAAAGAGAATCCAAATGACCAAGATGTATTTTTATGTATACATCTTCAGAGTTTTACTTGATTTTATTTTACCCAGACTGTTTTAAACACTAATATCTGGGCTGTACCCACTTGGAAGGTGTAGAAGCAAAATTTTAAAAAAAAAATCAAGCTCTGTATACTATTTGTAAATAGATTGTTGAGGCCTTAGTTCTGCCTTTGTATTTGGCTTACTATAATTCCTGTAAAAAAAAAAAAAAGCTAAACTAATGTGATAAAAAGACCACTGGCCTGGAACTCAGAAGACCTAACTCCTCACTCTTCTAACTAACCATGTGACCTTTGTCAAGTTATATAAACTTTCTGGCTCCTAGTTCTCTCACATGTAAAATGAATAAGTTGAATTCAATGATCTCCAGGGTCCCTTACAAACACTCAAGTTCAACAACTTTGACAAAGGAGCACACACAGAGCCTCTGCTCAGCTTAGCAGTTTTCATGAGGCTATTTCTAATCCCCAAACCCTCATTCAGAAACACCTTTTTAAAACTTCAGAATGTCTCTATGAACCAAAAGGAAACTGACAATAAAAAAACAAGCCACTTTATCCAGTTGCCCATCCTGCAGGGTGTTCCCTGTTCAAGTCTGTGTCAGTGAAATGCATGGCCAAGTTGTTACATAATTTGATATTTATGGAAGATAATCTACTAAGGAAGGAGCCAAAAACATTTCTGTACCTTCTGAGCCTAAAAAAAATAATAATAATAATAAAAATCATTCCTTGATTTAGTTTCCAGTATTCTAGTCAGTATACACTCTTTCTGATTGAGAAATAAATTTATATTTATCTATCAGAGAGCACCAAAATGTAAGAATACTAATAACCCAAGGGTAATGCCATTTTTTATATGAGAAATAGTACAGAATATTTAATGATCCAAAGCTGCTTCCTGGCATAAACCCCATCTCTTTTTTTTTTTTTTTTTGCTTTTTGGAGGGGGGAGGCAGGGCAATTGGAGTTAAGTGACTTGCCCAAGGTCACATGGCTAGTAAGGGTTAAGTGTCTGAGGTCAGATTTGAACTTAGGTCTTCCTGACTCCAGGGCCAGTGCTCTATTCACTGCACTACCTAGCCACCCCCATCCCCATCTCTTTAACTCATATAATCATAGTGCTACAAAACTATGACTGTTGAAGGACTCTGATCTCTAAAGAATTAAAATTAAAAGTGATCTAAAGGAACTTGGAGAGATTTATGCTGTAAACAAGCTATGGCATGTGACCAATTGTGGCTATGCAAAATGTGGCCTAAAATAAATCATTCAATTATATATAGCACTGGTACCCACAGAATGATAATAGAACTAAAGGGGGGTCTCCACCTTATTCAGTGGTTGATCTGTGGAGGATTTATAGGAGGACATGGGCAAAAGTTCACAGACTAAGAAAGCACACATGGAACAATAACCTTGGTGAGATCATGTATTCACAAAAGTATCAAACTCACTCTATTTTTGTCAATTACAGGAGTTTCCAGCAGTGTTGAAAAGTACTATAAAATAGATTAGGCAAATTCATGCAATTTTGTTACCAGATGGATCTTCTAGAAGTAGAAGACCATTAATGAGTATCCCCTTTCTTGTAACTATTGTTTCATATGTCCCTAGCCAGAAAAAGTACAAAGAGCTCCGGCAACTCACAAATTCAAAAAGCTCTGTCAGTCAGGATGCATTTATGAAGCGTCTGGTATTAAGTACCATAGTACCAAGGTACTATGCTAAATACTTGGTCCAAAAATCATCTGGAGAATCAGATTCCACTTTGCAGAGTCAAAAAGTTTATTTAAATTGTTTTTAAGCTTACCTTCTTTTTTTAGTCTTTGACTGAGAGAAGTTTTCAACTACATGAAAATACTCAGTATACCACTATGGACTCTGTCCTCTTCTCAGAGTAAATTGATCAAGTGCAAAGAACTACAAGTGCTAGATTGTTATTGGAACCTTTCACTGGCCTCACTTTTTTTAAAAAAAATTTTTATGATCAGCTTCCTCTAACAGACTGACCAGAACAGCTTGTGGTATTATGAATGAGGTCTCTGGATGTGTAACATACACAGTGTCTGTTAAGATACACTTCATTCTTAAAGCTACATTATGGGATCTTTGTTTGCCTTTTTCTCCTGCAGGCCAACTCAAATATTGCCCAAATGATTTCAGAGGATCATTCACAACTGGCAAATAGGACTCCTTTCTATGTTTTATATTCTTTGGCCAGTTTCCATTTAAACTAATCTCACTGGTGTCATGAATGTTTTGAAGGATTTTTTGTCCAGTTTGGTCACATTATCCCCAAAAAAATACATCCTAGAGACACATCTACATAGACGGGATGTTAAACTGAGAATCATGTGAGAGCTAGCTCAATGTGTGACCTTGGAAAAATCATTTCAGTTCTCTGGGCTTCAATTTCTTTACTTGTAAAATAACAATTATACTAAATATCTTTTAGCTCCAAAACTAGTGCTTCTTGAGATATTAATAACAGCTCTCTATCGAAAATATTTTGGGTATACTAAGATAGATATAGATGAAAACATAGAACTTCCAAAGTCTTTTACTAAAGCCATGGAAAGGGACCCCACAGGGCTAAGGTACATTTTGTATTTTTCTCTGTTTCCTGGACTGCTATAGCCAAAGAATGTGTTAACAAGTTATCTACCTACTGTTGTTGAGCCTATTCTTACTTAGCTAGGTTGGTCATCAGAACCTACTGCCTGGACATACATACACGTACTTAATAAGCATGTGCTGATTAACTATTGAGTCATGACTGTCCTTGAAGCCTTTCACTCTTCTAGCATAGCCTTTGAGAGGCCATGGCTAGCTAATTCCAATCTCATAACTAGGCGTTAGAGTGGGACATTTTAGTAACAATATTATCATGAAATGGCATGTCTTCAGTGACTATGACAGATGGGCAAAAAAAAAAGGTAGTGGAAGGTGCTGAGTTTCCATAGTATTAAAACTGCCTTTCCACCACTGACTAAGTTGGTATACTAAATGATAGATCCTCTTCCAATGACCAATAAGTGGACATTGTGTCATTATTAATATCCTTGCTATAAGTCAAACGAGAATTCAAAAAGAGGTCACTGCTTCAGTGAAAGAGAACAATAATGATTACTGATATTTATACAGTGCTTTAAAGTTTGCAAACTACCTCACATAGATAATTTCATATAAGCCTTGAAACAATCCTTTAAGCCAAATAATACAAGTATTAATATCTTCATTTTACAAATGAGAAATCTAAGTATCAGAGCTTGTCGTACAGGTTCACAACCTCAGAATCAACCTTACCTCTTCTCTGTCCTTTACATCTAATATCTGATCAGTTGTCAAATCCTATCTGTGCATCATTTCTTAGATCCATTCTCTCCTCTCCATGGACACAACCACCACCCTGGGTCAGGTATTCATCATCACTCACCTGAACTAACAGCCTCCTAACTTATCATACTACCTCCATTTTCTCCTTTTTCTAATTTTTCATCATCCACCAAAAAGATAGTACTGATGCAGAGATCTAACTACATCACACTCTTGTTCACAAATCTTGTGTGACCACCTAGTTATCTGTAGGAAATATGAACTCCCCAAACTGCCATTTAAGGTCTTCCATTAAAATAGCCCTAACTTTCCTTTCCTATCTTTCATGAACTCTATATACCAGCTAAAGAGGGCCTTTCATCTAGTTGGTGCTTTAAAATGTTTATCGCCTAGCTAAACTGAACTACTAGCTTTCCTGAACCCTGCATTCAACATTCTACATCCTATTTCTATGTGTTCCCAAAAGTCATCTCTCACCCCTAAAATGAACTTCTTTCTCATCTCATATTTCAGAATCCATGTCTCCCTTCAAGGTTCATCCCTAATATTATTTCCTCTATTAAGTCTTTATTAATGTTCTCTACCAGAAACATAAGTGTGTAGCTTCCTAAATATCAGTATCCTACTGGTAGAATATAAACTGCTTAGGGCAAAGGATTGTTTGACTTTTTTTTTAATCCCTAGCTCCTAGTCCAATGTCTTACAAATGGTAAGGATTTATTAAATACTTGTTGAATTTAACTGAGGCCTGTAGCTAATAAGCAGCTTTCTAGATAACAAAATAAATTTCCCCCAAAAATCATGCCACTGTGTGCATACTGAAAAGGAAAAAACAATAGTTAGATTTTATTTTAAAGACAATGTGATATGCTGAAAGATTTTAACACTGTAGACTTTAAGATAGGAGTTTATAGATTCCCCAGTCATATACATGTGGCTGCAAAACTTGCTCAACAGTTAAAAAACATTTTTCTATTCAAGAGCTTAAGAAATTTCTAATATTATACCACAATCAAGTTTTGGTTCAGTTTGGGTCTAAAGGAAAGAAACTTCTGCTTCTATTAACATATTTTACCCTAGGATATAGGAAAAGTTTTCAATGTGTAGTCTGCAGGTAGGTCTTTCATATTGCTGAGACTTAGTATTAACTATTAACAACCATAAGGAATAATGAGTGCTCCAGAGCAGTTTTGTCAAACTCAAACAGAAATAAAACCCTGTGGGTCACATATTAAGTTAAAAATCACAAATAAACATTTATCATGTTAATATCATATAGTATAAGAAAAACAATTATTTTGTTTTTACTAATCATTGGTGCATTACTTGTGATTTCTCTCCTCAGCACATCAACCAAAACTCATCTTCTGTTTCATTGTGGTGAAAAATTTGAGTGGGTGGCAAATGGAAATAGACATCATATATCTTTTCTTCCCCTTATAGATGGGGGAAAAATCAGAACACAAATTGTGGAACAAAACATTTAGAGTTAGGAAAAACCTTAACAAGCATCCATCCCAACAACGACTTCATTTTACAAAAAAAGAAAACTGAGGTCAAGAACAAAAAGGTAGCAAGTATCAGTGTCTGTATTTGGAACCAGGTTTTTAAATTCCAAATCTATTATTATTTCCAATATATATGACACTAATGGACTATCTACGTTCAGTTGAAGAAATTGACCATTTAGATTTTGAGTACTAGTTTTTGCTACAACTGAGGGTGAAAGTAATATTTAAAGGGAAGTATTTTAGTACTTTTAGTACTATTTTAGTATCCTTAGTAATTAAGGGTACTAAGGAACTTTTCATGCCTTAAAAAGCACTTCTTCCTGGGAAGTTAAATAACCCTTCTCACCTTCTTAATATCCCTGTGAGGAAGCCCGGAGGTAAATATGATTTTCCCTATCTTACAAAGGAGGAAAGTGAAGCCCAGAGGAGTTAAATGACTTGATTGGTGAACATCTCTCATTTTAACTAAGAGCCACCTAACTGATGCTGAATTCTTACCATGTCCAAGCAGTACTCAAAAACCTTCTGTTGCTGTCTAACTGTCTCTAGGATAAAATATAAACTTTGCAAACTGGTATTTAGAAAAATATTAATCCAATATACAACTAAATCTGACATTTATAAAATTCTTTACACTTTATAAAGTGCTGTCAAATCCAATAAATATTTATTAAGAATAAACAAATGACCAGAATTCATTCCCTTATAGAGTATGGTCAAAGGATATGAACAGAGACTTAACAAAAGAAGTACAAACTATTAACAACTATAAGGATTAATGAGTGCTTCAGAGCAGTGTTGTCAAACTCAAATAGAAATAAAACCCTGTGGGTCACATTTTGACTTAAAAATCACAAATGAACATTATCATGTTATATTATATTTCTATTAATTTTGTTAAACATTTCCCCATTATATTTTAATCTGATTTCTGTTGGTAACCAAAACACCCATTAGAAAGTTTTGCAGCCCTATTCCAGCAGGAGTTTGATGCCTCTGGTCCAAATAATGAATAATAAGAGAAATGCAGATCAAAACATCCCTGAGCAAATGTCACAAAAGGCAAAACAGTCCATGATGGAGAGGTTGTAGAAAGAGCAGCATTCTTATATGTTGTTAGTGGAATAATCAATTGATTCAACCATTATGTGAAAAAAAAATGTGTAATTATGAAAATAAATTGACTGAAATTTTCAAATCCATGACCCAGAAATTAAACTACTAGGCACATACCCCAAGGAAGCCATTTACTAAAAACAAATATAAAACAAAACAAAAAAGCTTTCATGTGCTCCAAAATATTTTGGAGTCACAAAATCCTGGAAATAAAATTGCATTTCAAAAACACATATTAATTGGGAAATGGCTAAATGAACTATGGCGCATGAATATAATAGAATGTTACTGTGCTACAAGGAATCACAAATAAGAAGAATTTAGAGAAACGTGGACAAAATTATATGAACTGATAAAAGATGAAGTAAGCCAAACCTGGAAAACAATTATATCAAAGAAAATGGAAACAACTATAAAACAATAGAAAAGGAATGTGGTGACATGATAAAGAGCTAGCTAGTTTGACTTCCAAAAGGAGATCTGGGAAGACAGTTCACCTGTCTCCTTCGCAGAGTTTGGAGTACTTGGTTAGGAAATGTTGCACGTATGATCAACTATTTTTTTACTTGTTGATTATTTTGCTGAACTTTTTCTTTTTATTTAATTTTTTTTTCTATATGGGATTATTCTCTGGGAGAGGGAAGGGCAAGAAATAGAAGGGGCAAATCTAGATAATGTAAAAACAAAGGACAGTAATTAACATTTAATTTAAACTAATCTGGTGTATTCAGAGTACTGTGCTAAGTACTGGGAAGATTTAAAAAAAAAAAGATTAAACAAGACTAATCTTTGCCCTCACTGGGCTTTACAGTGTGATATAGATAGATAGATAGATAGATAGATAGATAGATAGATAGATATACTATAACAGAAAATAACACATACTTCATGTGCATTAGTGAAGGGTAAATAAATTAATATGTGAGCTCCATGGAGAGAAAATTCTTTCTCCATTTGTGGCAGAAAGAAGATACAGAAACTTTCTTGAGGAGATTTTTTTTTTGGGGGGGGAGACAATGAATAATCCATTTTGTATGTATTACTTTCATATGCATTCTCTTATATTATCCCCATGAAAGGCTTATGAAATAGATAGGGCAGGTGTGGTTATTCCCATTTTACAGATGAAGAAATTGAGGCCCTGAGAAATAAAGTTAGTATAGCTAATAAGGAGTAGCACTCAAATCAGTGTCTTCTAACTCCAAATTCACTTTTTTTCTACATCCTCTGTGATAAATAATATTTTCATTATAACTCTATTTTTCCTAGGTTTGATCAATTTGCAAGCATTAAAACTCTTTTCAGATAAATTTTTCATCCATTCCACATGCTTAAACTCAAAAAAAGAAGGCTATATAGCTCTACTGAAACATCTCAGAAAATTCTGATCACTAGCTGCCTTAATCAAATCAGGAATCATGAAAAGTGAAACACTAAGGAAAGACACACATTGCAAATTATAATTCCTTTCAGAAACAAAGCCCTTCCCCTGTAAATCTATTTTAGATTCTCTCACTATTAAAAGGTTTGTTTGGTTTTTCTTTTTCTTTCTCTTTTTAATTTTTTCATGGTATTTTGTGTGTTACCCTGAGCTTCCAATGTCAGACTTTTCCAAGTCTTAAGTATGTAACACTGTTAAAGCAAGGGAATTTAAAGCCATAGGTCAGTTTTGTATTATTTCATTGTTTTATTTTGGAATGCCTTTCAACTTAATATTTTATTACTTTTGCATCTTTTAAGACTCTTCTTTCCCCTCTGTTCTTTATCAACAAGTCCTCCAGAAAATAGCCTAAAGTAGAGGTGTGTGTGTGTGTGTGTGTGTGTGTGTGTGTGTGTGTGTGTGTGTGTGTGTGTGTGATGGACCCTTTGGCAATTTAGCGAAGTCTTTGTACCCCTTTTCACTACTATGTTTTTAAATGCAGAAAGTAAAACACATAGGATTACAAAGAAAATCAATTATATTGCTTATTTTCTCATTGATAAGTTTGCTTGATCAGACCCTAACATATACCTTCTTTCCAAAAAGAAAAAAAAGGCAGTGGTGTGAAGATACTTATTTGTACTGAGACTACAAGATGTCAAACTTTTCTTCCTGAAATAGGGTGCTAGCATTTCGATAGTGAGTAGAAAGGAGAATAAAGATTCAAAAGATATTCCCAAGTTGAAAATGGTAGGCCTTGGAATTTGATTAGATGCATGAGGTGGGGAGAGGACATAGTGAGTGAAAGAAAATACTTTTTTAAAAGACTAGAACACTTGTTTGGATGTGTAATTGGGATGCTAGATAGACATTCAGAAAAATAAATCTAGAAGACAATTTAAAACATGAAATGAGAGCTCTGGGAAGAGGCTGGTAATAGAAACATAGATTTGGTAGTTATCTACAGAAAAGTATATGACTGAAGCAATGGGAAAAGATAAACTAAAGAAACAAAATGTTGAAAAAGCAAATCACAAACAGAACTTTGAGGAACATCGACATATAGGAGGTGGAAGAAGAGTGAATGAATGGGTCAAGGACACAGAGAAGAAATAGTAAGAGTGGGTAGGGTCAGAACCATGAATCCACAATGTCACAGAAGCCAAGAATGGAGAATGAATCAAGAAGATAATGATACACAATGTCAACCACTACAAGGAGGTGAGGAAGAATGAGATTTTAAAAAATTCTTTGGCTTATAATTGTGAAAGAAGTTATTCATGGCCATGTTTCAAGTGGTGTGGTTGGGACCAGAATTCACCCTGTGAAGTACACAAAGCATGTGTCATTGGATAGTAAAGAAACAGGAAACCTATACCATTCCTTCCAAAGATTTGTCAGTGGATAGAAAAAGAGAGAGGATATTTAAGGAAATAATAAGTGCAAGTCAAGATTCACTCACACACACACACACACACACACACACACACACACACACACACACACACACCCCTTTATTTCTCTGTCTCTGACTCTCTCTCTCTCTCTTTCTCTCTCTCTTCCTTTCACTCCCTCTCTCCCTCCACTTAGGAAATGAGGGGCTGAGGTGGCAGACCTAGCCAAAAGAAAGATATTTTAAGATAAAAGAGAGAGGAGGAATTGTTGGATGGAACTAGGTCATGAAGTGGATGGAAAGATTAACCTTGGTGAAAAAGATATCCACCATTTTCTCTGACTTTGAAGGAGAGAAAAGTATACGTATGGATAGACTCTAATCTATTGAGAGCTTTAGAGTTCTCAATTACAAGGAAGATATATTTGGCATTTATCAAAAATTATCCCAGTTTTGTACTTTGCATTTATACCAAGAAATCTCAGATTGTAGTCAGACCAGCTTAAAGCAAATTGGCTTGTATTTCCCAATGGAAGAATGACCATATTCTGCCAAGACCTAATTTTAAATAAATGTAATTTTACTTAAACTCACTGGGGGTGGGTTCAGAAAGAGACAGAGATTACTAGCATTAATTTATTCATCAATAATTAGCCTTCCCTTCATTTGTATACCACCATTTAGCCATCTTCTCCCCATTATGAAGGCAGCATAGGGGTAATAGTGGAACAAAAACTAGAATAGCAATCAGAACTCCTGGGTTTAAATAATAACTACCTCTGTCCTTTACTACTTGTGACTTTGGATGTATCACTTAAACTATAGCCTTCAGTTTCTAGTTTCTAGATCTAAATCTGTGATCCTTGAGCCATTTCAATTCCTATTCTGGGTTTCTTATTCACCCTTTCCACATTATTTTTATCAAGTAGAAATATTATATTACTGGAATCATAAGAATAGTTTTGGAGCCCCCCTCAAAAAAAATGTGTGTAGGAAGATAGACAAGAAGAGAGGAAGAAAGATTTCAAAGTGGGACTCACATTTCCAATTAGAATAGTAACCCTCTGTTCTTCTGAATAGTTATAGTCCACATTTAGGAAGGAAGCCAATGTAATTAGAGTTAAGATTTCTTTTGTTATAGTATGAAGAATTCAAGACAATCACAAAAAAGGAGTGTTTTTTCCCCCAAAGTCAAATCAATTATTTATAGCCTTTAAAAAGTTGATGGTGAAGTCAGCCTTGAAAACATACACTGGATTTTAGAGCTTGCCATTAAAACACTGGAACTTCTCATTCTCCTAAAGGGAGCAGACCAGGGAAAAATCCATGGATCCATAATTTCAACTATTTTTCAACCACTAAAAATTATACAAAGAACAAGGACACAAATGGACCATATCCACTCATCAGCTAGAGCTACAAGCTATATTTTTATTTTAACTAGACAAATTGATTGCTTTAATAATATTTCATTTATAATTTTTATACCAATATCCATTTGGTAAGATCAATTTATAGATTTCTTCCCCTACTTTATCCCTGTTTGTTTTGAGTATAAGACCTACATCTGTTTTATGAAAGGTATTCAGATGAGTATCTTCTTTCTAATTTATTGATTATAGCTTTTACTATATATTTTGGGAAAAGATGTTAGCTGACTTTATATAGTACTTAAAGGTTTGTAAAACACTTTACATATATTATCAATCACATTTGATCCTTCCAACAAACCTGTAAAGAAGAAACTATGGGTATTATTATCACCATTTTGCAAGTGAAGAAATGGTGGATTATAGAGGCTAAGTCATTTGCCCATCATCACACAGCAGTTAAATGTCAGATGAGATTCAAGTCCAGATCTATCCTAACACCTAATTCAGCACTCTTTCTACTGCATAACATTGTCTTTCAGTGTGTTAACAAAATGACAAGATATTCCAGGATAAGCTATTATCAGTATCTCATTGAATATGAGAGTTGGGTGGAGCTAAATCTCTTTTGTTTAAGAGTGGCATTGTCTAGATGGTATGTTAGTCCAGAACAAAGCCTAGTATGTAGCAATTGCTTAATAAGCAACTGTTGAAATGAACTGAATTGTCTATGATTATTTAGGACTCATTTCTCTGCTTTTTCTTATCTGGGGGAGATCATTTATCATTTCTTGCTCACTTTCATGAGTGCAACGGACTAAAATTTGGATGATGTGTTTAAACCTAGGACCTGAATAGTAGACAAATACCTTCAAAATTAATATTAAAAAAGTAATGTGAATGTCCGCACTTTGGTATCTTCTCTCTGCTTATCAAAGTCCTTTCCTGGTCTTTACTGGGATTGTAGGCTTTCAGGTTGCATTTATCATATTCCTTTTGAACTAAATTGAACTTTATTAAGTATAGTGTAAAATAGTTTCTGAATTTATATTTGTAAAGCTAGGTGAAAGAATTAACTCATTCACCTAATCACCACATCTCAAAATGCATCTCAGTATACTAATGTTAGTCAGAATAGCTTAACAAACATTCTCCCTATTCTTTGGGACATCATCCAAAAGTAACAAAAATTAGGAAAATTAGAAGCATTCGCTAAACAACAGGTAGGGAGAAGGAGAGAGAGAGGCAATAGCACGAGAAGGAATAACCTTGTTCTTAGGGAATCACCATTCTAACTCAATATAAATAAACAATGCTATTTAGTAGCCAAAAAAAAAAAACCTAACGCAATATGTGGTTATATTAAGAGAGGCCGTGTCCATGTCAAGAGCATGAAAGGTGATAGTTCCTTTGTCCTCTTTCCTGTTCAAACTACACCCAGAGCACTGTGTTCAGATTCACAATCTTTAAAGCATCTCCAGGGGAATACAGAGGAAAAAGAAATGGATGATGTGGTGACTAGAAAATAACTGAGGATATTTAGCATGGGGAAAAAGATGTTGGTAGAGTATAGGGGTAATGAAATCTCAATTCAAATATTTCAATAGTTGTCATGGAAAAGAGGAATTTGATTTGCTATGCTTGTCTCTAGAGGGCTGGTCTAGAAGAAGTAAGTGAAAGTTGCAAAGAGGCAGATTTAGGTTCAATATATAGAAAAATACCTAAAAATTAGAGATATCCAAAAATAGAATGAACTACCCTGGGAGGAACTAAGTATCTCCTCTTCAAGCAATGGTTAAATGGACATTTCTCAAGGATATCATATATTATAAAGAGGATTCTTATAGAAATAAAGTTGGACTAGATGGCCTCTGAGGTCCCTTCTAGTTTTTTTTGTTTTTTTTTGTTTTTTTTTTACATTCTGTTTTTCTCAGCGGGGGGGGGGGGGAACAGATGAGAAATAGCACAAAGGAGTAAGAGACTCAACTTTTTTGCACCATAATGACTGGGCATTTATCAACTAAGTGCTTTGTGAATTGTCATTAAGGTATTATGAGATCCGTTTGTCAGTCCAAAATAGCAAGAACAAGAATATGCCAATAGAGCCACACTGCAGTTGGGAATTCTACCACAATTCACTAGGGATATACCTAATCATTCACATCTAAGATGATTATACTGGGGTAGAATTTTATTTTCCTGAAGACAATCATTAAACAGACTTGTGGGATGAGAAAATATATTAAAATGAAAACATTCTAAAGCTTGAAGGAACCTTAGAGATCATCTGGGTCAACCCTCTCATTTTGTAGATTTAGAAGCTGAAATTCAGAAAAGTTAAACAGCACAGAGAGATAATATTATAGAAAAGAATGGATTCTAGCTTCTTCAGTCATAAATACCTGGGTCATTTCAATCCAATCATAGCCACAGACTTTTGAAATTGGAAAAGGTCCCAGAACCAACTAGTCCAAACCCCTCTTGTAGCATAAATTTTATACCTCCCTCCATAACATCCCTAGTGAGTGATTATCCAGTCACTGCTTAAAGACTTCCAGTTCCAGGAAACAAACTAATTGCTAAGGTACTCAAACTACTACATACTCCACAGACATTTATTACACACTGACTATGTGTCAGGAATGCTCCTAAATGCTGTAATAAACAGACAAAAAGTGAACAAACTTTGCTCTTGATGAATATATGTTCTAAGAGGGATAGGGAAGGGAAGAGAGCATGTTCATACATACATACATACATATATGTGTGTGTATACGCAAAGGAGATACAAGGTGACTTTGAAAGGAAAGGTACTACTATCTCAGGGACTAGGAAAGGACTACTGTGTAAGGAAATGATTGAGCTAAGTCTTGAAGGAAACTGAAGATTCCAAAAGGCAGAGATGAGTAGGAAGAGCATTCCAAACCTGAGGAAAGTCAGTGTAAAGGCAGGAAGACTAATAGAGGAGTATGTGTGAGAAATATTAAATAAGCCAACATGTATGGAAGACAGTTACATTTAAGCACACTAGCAAGGTGAGTTGGATCCAGGTTATAAGTAGCTTTAAATGGCAAACAGAGGAATTCACATTTTATTTTAGAGACAAAAGAGAGCCATTGGAGTTTATCAATTCTTGGGGTGACAAGGCTAGATCTGTCTTCTAGGAAAATCCCTTTGTCAGTCATGTGAAAGATATATATTTTAGTATGGTGTAACTTGAGGTATGGAGATTGATTGGGGGGTTATTGTAATAATTCAAGCAAGAACTATTGAGAGCCTGAACTCTGGTGGTGGTTGTGTGAGTGAAAAGAAGGGAATATGTAGTAAAGGTATTGTGGAGATAGAAATGACAAAAGTAGGCACCTGATTTATTACATGGAAGTACAGTGAAAAGTTAAGTATGATTCTAATATTGTAAACCTAGGTGACTAGAAGGATAGTATTACTCAACAGTAATAAGAAAATTTGGAAGAGCAGTAAATTGAAAGGAAATAGTAATGAGTTTTGTTTTGTTCAACTTTAGTTTGAAATGCCTATTGAGCTTTAAATTTCTGATAGGCAGTTTATGATGCAAGATTGGAGCCAGGAGATAGACAAAGGCTGGTTATGTAGATCTTTCAAATCATCTATACAAAGGTGATCTTAAACTGATGGCAGTGTATATGAGATCACTAAGTGAGAATGTAGAGAGAAGAGAGCCTAAGTAAGCCTTTGGTATACACCTCCATGAGAGGCAAACAAAATGGTACTTTGCTCCTTGTTTCAGTTATTTTAATAGCAAGCAAAATAGTACTTAGCTCCTTGTTTCAACTATTCAAGTGTCTTTGAGTCTTACCTGTGATTATATCAAGTCTTTGTTGCAAACAGTATGCATTGTTGCCCTTAATAGGCCTAAGGAAGTTTGGAAATCTTCCCTGATCTTGATAGGCCTAATGTCACCACATGGAGCCCAAGGTGAGAGGAACTTGCCAAAAGAGCACAACAGGAAGGATGTAACAGGAAGGATGTAACAGTAATTGGTGGAACAGGAAGGAACAGAGCATATAAAAACTTGAGCACAAGCTGGCACCAAGCAGAACTGAGAGGGAGAACACTTGTGGTGTCGGCACTCTGTCCATTTGTTCTGTCCATGTTGATGTTACTTTGTGGACTTGTGTTGATTTCACAGATAGAAAGTGAATTGAGATGAGAGTGCCTGCAATGTGTGTGAATATTGTTATAACTCTACTAAGCTTAATGTGTATAAATATTGTTGTGTCTCTGTTAAGCTTTGTCTTCCCAGAAACAGGAACTGTGAAGGGCTTGGAGTGGACTAGTCACCATGAGCTTTGATGTGAAATAGGAATATAGAGCTGCCTACCTGTGAATCCAGGCAAGAGTTGGGTGAATCCAGGCAAGAGCTGGGACCATGGAAGAGAAGTCATGGAGTTTGGAAATCAGCTTCTAGTTAAGGTGAAAGGACCTGTCCTTGGGAACTTAGTGCTGATTGATGAAATTAAGACTTATTTGACCTAGGGGTGGAATACCTTTGTACTTTCTGCTATCCTTTAAGGATGATTGAGTTAAGGATGATTGGGAACCAGCCTCCAATCAAGATGAAAGAAGACTTTAGATTTATTGATGAGATCTGAATGATATCTTTTATTTAAGACTATGTGGCCACCTTTGTAATAAGTTGTTGTGTTATATTGTTGTGAACGTTTTGCTTTAGTTTATTGCTGAATAGAGAGTTCATTATACTATGCTACCACAACCTTAAAGTTATTCACAGCAGCAGTCATCAGTAGAGCTGCTCATGTTTGATTTTACAATGATATAAACAAAGATCCAGCAAAGGAGACTGAGAAAAAGCAGACATACATTTAAAAAGAGAACTAAGAAAGAGCAATCTAAAAAAAAAACTCAGAGAAGAGACTATCTGGAAGATGATTAACATTGTAAAAATGTTACTTTCTGCTACAGAAAATTTAAGAAGAATGAAGAGTAGGAAAAAAGTCATTAGATTAGGCCAATAAGCCATCATTGGTAACTTTGGTGAGAACAATGTGTGTTGAATGATAAGAATATTGACTTTTTCAAGGAGTTGAGCTGAGGAAACGGGGAGAGATATACTATAGGATGATAAGCAGCAAGACTAGAGAGATCAAGTAAATTTTTTTCAAAGATATGAGAGACATAGGTGTATTTCATACGCACCAAGGAGGGAACCAGTAGGTGGAAAATATTGGAAATTAAAGAGTTTGAGGGGAAGGGCTGTTAGTGAGGAAAATTTTCTAGAAAATGTAGGAGATCAAAGATACATGTAAAGGGGTTGCCCTTGGTAAGGACAGTCACTTTATCAGAGACTGTATTAGAGAAGATAGTTGGAGATAATAGGGGAATAGGGGATGAGATGGAGAAAGAGGAGAAAAGAGAAATTACATAGCAAATAACTTTGATTTTTCTCAATAAACCAGCAAGCAGGATCTTCAGTTGAGATGGTTGGGGGAGGGAGTCCTGTGAGAGACTTGAGTACAAAAGAGAAGGTTTGGAACAGCCATTGTTGGGAATGAGATAGACACACACAGGAAGAACAGAATGATCATGTTGTTCATCAAGGGTCCAGTTAAGATTATATGACATAGATATGCAGTTCACTCAGTCAGCACAGTTTTATTGCTTCCTCCTACTGTATTCAGTAGCATGTGGATTTGGGATGGGAGCAAAAGAGCACTGGTAAATGTTTAACAACTGATTATTAGGGGGGAGGGAAGGCACACCACACACTTTTAAGTTTAATCTGCATCAGTAACATGTTCTCCATCACTGTAAGTTTAGGGAATGAACAAAACAATAAAACAAACCCTGGTTGAAACTTTTGGCAATTTCCAAGGTGTAAATGTTCACACTGAAAATTTAACAATCAGTTCCCACAGACTGGCACAAGTTGGCTTCGGCGTCTCCCTGCATGGGAGCAATCTAGGATTGGGTTTTGGCAAAACATGAGTGGCACTGGAATGAGAGAAAGGAATTCAAGAGTATAGGGAGTCAAGAAAATATAGACAGAGAAGAGATGAAGCCCTGAAAAATACTGATGGGTATGGGGATCAGAGCTCACAATGGGGAGAAAGAAAATGTTTAGTAATAAGAAGACAATAGGGAAAGACAAAATGATAGAATACAATAACCAAATAAAGGAATTTGGGAGATTTTGAACAAGGAATTGAAATCCTTGTGGGTGATGGCAAGATCAAAGCTATATCCATGCCTATATGTAGTTGAAATGTAGGAAAGCAGGATATGGCAGCTGAGTAGATTGAAGAAGTGAGAACTTAGGTAGGGAACTTAGTCATGCATGTTCCACATTTTACCCTGACCCCCACTGCCTGGAGGTCAGGTAGATTATATTTTTATTCTTTTTCCAGAATCCTTCAAGATTCGTAAGGGAATGGGAGTGCAAATGGCTCCAATCCCCACCAATAATGTTCCCCAAAATGTCCAGGAAAGTCTCTTTCACCTCAGTTCCATTTAGCTACTACCAGATTCATTATTGCTTAGTCGATTGTTTTTTATATAACTTGACTTCAAATGCAAAAATATACAAATATAATACACTGCCCCCACCATACACTTGGCACCACCTCAGTCTCTGGGCAGAGGAAGGGGTTTAGGTTCAGATCTTGGGTCGATTCCTATAACACACTACTTCCAAGTTCAAAACTCCCCTCTGGTTTGAATTCCAGTTACTTTGGCCTTTCAAAGCTTCCCTGATAGGTTGGCTGACTGGACCATCAGTAATTCTGAATAGCGTTAAACCCAGAAGAGGAGAGGTTTCTAATTGAAACATGTTCTACTTAAAAAGAACTATAATTGCTACAAAGTTCTTCCTCTTGATTTAGAATTCACAGTGGAATCCACCAGGTACTTAATAGGCTTTGATGAGTGGTGACTGAGGTGAATGGTATTCAAGGAATTTCTCCATAGGCCTCCATTGCTACTTGGGAAAGAATTCAGTAGTTTTCCTGCTTATCAAAGTAGCTTCTATAACAAAGGATCATAACCTCAGCCTTTAAATTCCTTCTAAAGAAGGCTTTGGCAACCTAGCTAAACATACTAAAAATGGAAGGTCGCCTTTTGCCACATCTAGTTACCTTTCTCCATTGCCTGCCAAGACTTGGCACTAAACCAAAAAGGAACTTTTTTACTAAGAGGCTTTACTTAACCTTTAGTCAACAATGTGCAGCTTGCATATTTCTAGGGATACATGAATTAAAAATAAATGCAATACATCGATTGGAGTGCAGTTATCAAGCTTAATCATAACCTAATTAGTGGGAGGAAAATAAAAACATTTCACACTAGCATAAAAATTTGCCAACCTAAACAAATGTTGTTCATTGGAACACATCATGAATAACAGGCTTAAACATAATCTATTCTTGGTGTGGAGCCACCTTAGAAATCATGAGACAGTCTCTAATTGTAATACTAGGTCCAAAAGGAGAGAGAGAAAAGATGAGTTTTGAAGTCATGTGATAGTTTGGAAATTATCATAACAGCAAATCTAGAAGAAATGTCAGCTAATTCAGAGAAGCCTAGCTCTAGAGACATCAGGGACCTCAAGAACCATTCCAGTCCAGCTGCCTTCGATTTCTCTTTGTCATGTAGTTCTATATAATGAGGAATTTTTTAAAAAGTTAATTAGACATATTTTGGAGGGAGAGAGATGAATCTTCTTCCCTAAATTAATGTTGGAAAATTCTGTGTACTCTATAAATCTAGAAGTCACTAGACTAGGTTTGGAAAATAATTAGGATAAATTAAACAGAACAGACAATTTTTTTTATCTCTCTATCTGGATCTATACATTATATAAATCATTATATTTTTTAAAAAAGTATTCATTAATGGAATCAATATCATAAAGATATTTTCTAAGTCCATAAAGCTCCTTGTGGCTTCAAAGATCCGAGTCATTGGATCCAATGATCCAAGTCAATAAATCAGAGATGGAACCAGATGGAAAAATTTATCCCCAAATCCCTTATGGTAAGAATCTCTTTTGTGCAATAGAACTTGGTTTTTATGGTCTCTGATATTTTCATGCTGCATTTATATTATGAGGCCAATCATTCTGCAAGGTCATTAAGAGGTTTCATGACATAGTGGCTAGAATGCTGGATATCTCTAGATTCAAGATCTGGGAAAAAATCCTACCCCTGACACTTAGTACCTGAGTGGCCATGGGAAAATCATTTAATTTCTCAGTTTCAGTGTCCCCACCTACAAACAGAACAATAATATCCACAGTTATGAGGTAATATAGTATGAAGAGATGGTTTCAGAGTTAGGAAGAAGCAGGTCTCAATCACTCCTCTGACCCATAGTGACTGTGTGACCCTGGACAAGTCACTTAACTTTCAGTGGCCTAGGCAACTCTTTAAGCCTAGGAGACACAGAGAAGTTGAGAATCCCCATTGCTAAAGAAAGTTCCTTATTGTGAACTGATTGTGAAGCTGATGAAATAAAAAATCTGATATAGAAACTATTGCCTATAATATCTATCTAAGAATCATTATGAGGAAAACATAAGATAATGTATTGCAAAGTTAGTTTCTGATATTGGTGAAGATTTGAGAATTCATTCTAATTTCAAACACTGTTGGCTAAGTCATTATTTTTCCAATAAGCTAAAAAAAATATAGATTCTATAGAGTCATGTATAAGTACTTCAATGAAAAGCATTTTAGGTATTCAAGATAATATATAAATTGTTAGAAATGTTGCTTCTCTTTATCATCTTTATCTTATCTTATCTTTATCTAAACAATGAGAGGATTTGGGAGCCAAGATGGTGGCATAGGAACAGCAAGTTTCCACCGATCTCACACAGTCACCTCAAATACCCATAAAATATGACTCTAAACAAATTTTAGGGCTCTAAAACTCACAAAAATACACCTCCCACTGAAGGCACCTCAGGACAAAGGGCTCATCACAGCATGCTAGGAGCCAAAACCAGCCCAGCCAGACACCGTGGCTTGGCCCCAGGGCAGTCAGGAGGAGCCCCAGCTGGAGACTTCAGGAGAGTGGATCAGCAGCAGCTGTGGCAGTTTCCAGAATTATCAAGCCATAAGAAATGAGGACTAAGTGAAAGGTCAGTGGAACTCAGCTAAACTTGGGGGAGAAAAGCAGTCCAGCCAAACTGCCTCCAGGGCAAGGAAGTGGCAGAAGCGGCGGCCCTGCAGCTGTCTCCATGTGGCTGCTTCAGAGCTCCTGGCCTGAAGACTGCAGGGGGGCCAAGCAATCATTCAGAGACTAAGTGCTCTTGCATTGAGCAGCCTGGATCTGGATCGTGGTCTTGGGTGGTAGTCCTGGGGTGTGTTTTCAGTGAGCCAAAGCTGGTGGGGGCTGCAAAAAAATGGCATCCCCCTAATAGCTCCAGCAGCTGTGAAAACCCCAGTGATTTGGGACAGAGCTTTCCCCTCTGGAAGCAGAGTTCCACACAGCTAAAAAAATCAAGTAATTGACTGGCCAACATGAGCAGGCAAAGGAAGCAAAGTAAGAACAGCAACCAAACTCTAGAG
>CM053582.1:429921207-429937559 GCA_028627135.1 Pseudochirops cupreus
ATGTGCAAAATGATTATATTTAAAAAGTAGCCTCCCCCAGTCTCACTTCCTCCAGTCCCCAAGGGCTCATTCTTGAGATTCTAAAGTAGACTTATGCTGCCATCTACTGGTGTGTGATAAAAGTGAATGAAGAACCAACCTGTGATTCAGCATCTTATCAGACCATTTCTTTAAGGAAGAACCACCAAGCCCCAATTGTATTGGTGTTATTTCCTAAGGGTCAGCTCCTGGAGAGAAGATCCCAAATCCTACGTGAACATGTAAAGCTTATGCAAACAGCTGAACATCCTAACCTTTTTCTTTGCTCATGATTTCACTATTTTAAGGATTTAAGGAGTACAAATAATTCCTCTAGTTGAAAGTCTCAGTCCTTCCTCATCTTACAAGCTATCTCCATTAGCTGCTCTGATCAGGAAAAAAAAGGAAATTATTACTCCACAGTCAACCTTTCAGTGATCAGCTTCTGCAAATTTAGCTTAGCTGAGCCTGGGCCAACACAAAGCCTGCTTTGTTCAATATGATCCGAAAGCACTTGGCCTCCCCTGACACAGCCTTTGAGAATGCCAGGTCATCTTTGCGCCACAATAACATATTGGAGTAGGAATGGTGAAGGCATTTTTAATATGGGCATAATAAGATGAAAAGCAATGCTACTAAGAAATAAGTAGTCTCTCACTCCCTGACTTTTTAGCTACTCCAATGTCTCATACAACCCCACTATTTTTTATCATCTTTCCAAGCTTGAAAAAAAAATCACTAATTAGGACTCTTATTATTGTGATTATTCGGAATTATGGTTTGCAGTAGTTTTGCAGAAGGGAAAATTTTTCTTTCAGAATGTACACAGATTTGTGAACTTGTAAGAGAAGTTAGAAATCTTATCTCTGCTCTTCAAATATAACAGTGACATGGTTCTAGGGGAAGAGAGCTAACAATAGATTAGGGGGATTGCATCCAGATACAAAGAAGAATCAATAGACATCTTGACACTAAAATCCCTGTGTTCTGGATAATAGGCACATGTTTCACCAAAGAGAGAGCTGAAAAAATTAATGTGGGTGGATGTAACAAATGGTAACTCTGTGAAGTCAGTTTTTTTTCTACTGGTCACATGTTTTATGAGCAGTACTTTCGATTATAGTGCAGTTGTATAGATTCAGGGCAAGCCTGGGAACTGATTCTTCCTAGGACCATTTTCACCCTGAGTGAATAGATTCATATTGTGTATAAGCATGTGATGTTCTCCAAGATTGAATTTCTTAGTCAATAAACAAGATATAATAGAACACCTATGTTCACTGCTATTAAAATGTGTTTAAAAGGCACAGTGCATTTCAAATGGACAAATAGTAGGTCACACTGATAATTCCTCCTTTCTAGGTTTCAATGTGTTCTTCAAGGCAAGTTTCGGTCAATCAGATAACACATACATAGAGCACTGTGCTGAGTACTGAGCTCTCTATAAAAGCTGATCTAAAAAGAGAAGATTCATAGATGTTCCTACCCATTAGAATTTAGTCATTTGAGCATGCAGAAGAGGGAGTGAACCTTCTGTCTAGCTGAAGAGGACAAAATGAGTAATAACAGCTGACATTTCTATAACGCTTTAAGAGTTACAACATGCTTTACATACATTGTCTAATCTTATCCTCACAGCAACATGGTGGCACACATACCATGGATAGTAGCTTCACTGTACCAACGAGGAAACAGAATCTCAGCAAGGTTAAATGCCTTTCCTGTCATACAGCTAAATTTCAGGGACAAGATCTCTGCTGACTGGGCATCACCTTCACTCATTTCCTGTCCCTACTCCTGACTATCCAGACTTCTCTGCCTTGCAATCCTCCTCTTGTATGATCCCTCTTCATCTGTGGCCCCCTCCTCTGATTAGTGTGTTTCCCCTCAGAACCCTCATGTAAGTGCTTAAGCCAGCATTGCTCACTCCTTAACTATTCTTGTGACTTTTCAAGTCTTCTCCTCCTTTCTCCTATGTGGGGAGTTTTGTGGTTTGCTTGTTTTTTGTTTTCCTCATTCAATTTCTTCACCTTTTTGTCTCCTTTTATGTATTATCTTCCACCATTAGACTGCCAGATCTTTGAGGGAAAGAACTATCTTTTTGCTTTTATATATAGATATATATTCCCAAAACTGAACACAGTGCCTGATGCATAAAAGAATGTAATAAATGCTCTCTCATTGCTATATAATCCATTTATTTATCAGTTATCCATCCATCTACCCGTCCGTCCATCTAGACAATTCCAGTATTCTGCCCTAGCAAGATCACTTTTCAAGTTCTGGGTACAGTTCTGCACACCATTTTACTAAGGAGATTGGCAAATTGAAAGAATATAAGGAAATACTGATATTGATAAGGATATTTACAAATTGCTCAGCAAACGAAATGGTGAGAGAATTGGAAACCATGACACACATAGATTTAATTCAACTCAACTCAACATGCATTCAGCACCTACTATGTGCTGAGGACTATGCTACACCCTAGGCATACCAATTAAAAAAAACAATCTCTGCTTTCAAGTAGTGCATATTATGGAATAACAATATATATGGAGACAAGTTTTAGAAATACAAAACGTACACAAAGTAAATGTCATTTCAGATGAGTACACTCACAACTGTGGTAATCAGGAATACTCTTTTGTAGAAGATAGCATTAAAAAGAGATCTATCAGTTCTAATAGGTATAGGTGAGGAGAAATAATTTTCAAGACATCGGAAACAACTATGGAAAATGAAATATTATGTAAGAAAAATAGAATACAGAATAACTTGGCTGGCACATGGAGTGGAGTACATGAGGGGGTGTATTGTGTAATCAGCCTGGAAAGATAGGTTGGCATCAGATTGTTATGGGGGTTAAGTACCAACCATGATTGTGTAAAAGAGCTAGTAATATTTAACCAGGAGAAGAAAAGATTTGGGGATTGGGGAGACATGATAGTTGGCTTCTTATTCTTGTTTTAATGGTTATCATATAGAAGAGTTTGTGCTACTTGACTCCAAAGAACAGTAATGGGTGAAAGTAACAGAGAGACCAACTTTGGCTTATTATAAAAAAAGCTTTCATATCAATTAGAGCTATTCAGTTGACTGCCTTGAGAGTTAATGGATTCCCACTAATCATAGTTCCTCAGACAGAAGTTGGATGCCCACATGCCAAGGAAGTTGTAGATGGGGATATCTATTGAGTTAGCATATTAAACTGGGTTGTGTATGAGCTCCTTTTTAACACTGAGATTCTGTTACTCTGTCTAAACAATTTCATTATTTATCACCATATACTGGTTTTCATATCTTCCTTCACCCTAAGAATATAAGCTTCTTAAAAGAAGAGACATACCAAGTTCTCTAGATTAGAGGCAGTTAAGTGGTGCAATGTATATAGAGTGCTGGACCTAGAGACAGGAAGGCCTGAGCTCAAATCTGGTCTCAGATTCTTACTAGTTGTATGACCTTGGGTGACTCACTTAACCTCTGTATGTCTCAGTTTCCTCAACTGTAAAATGGGAATCATAACAGCACTTAACTCCCAGGGTTGTGGAGGATCAAATGAGATGTTTGTAAAGTGCTTTGCACAGTGCCTAGCATAAATTAGGTGCTTCCAACTCAATCAAACAAACATTTATTAAGTGCCTACTATGTGCTAGTCACTGGAGATATGAACTAATACAAAGAAAAACAGTACCTGCCTTTGAAGTGCTCATTTGGGGAGAACACCACACAAAAGGAGATCTGGAGGAGTTTGTTACTCTACCTTCTAGCCGTCCAAGCAAAGGGGAGAGAAGGCTAAGGGAGGTGGAGTCAGCCAAGGCTTGAGTTAGCAGCATGGTGATGAGATTGAGGTGAGGAGCCTAACTTAGATAGGGCATCTTGTTCCAAGGAGTTGAAACCAGGCAGGGCAGCAGATATAAATTGGAGTGAATATTTATATTCTTCCTTTCTTTTTTCCCCTTCCTTCTTTCTTCCACTTCCTTTGATTCATAACATTATAATATTAGTCATATAATAAGGTATTTAAGGTATAATAAAGATTTCATTGGTGTAAGAAATTCCCTCCTTGTAAGTCAGTAAGTTCTCTAAAATTTAAAGTCTTAGAGAGATACTTAGGGCACCAAGAGGTTAAACAACTTCCTAAGGGCAGTTATGTGGCAGAGTAGAGTGTCAGTCCAAGCATCAGGAAGATCCAAGTTCAAATCCAGCCTCAAATTCTTATTGGCCTGTGTTCCCGGGCAAGTCACCTCTGTCTGCCTCAGTTTCCTCATCTGTAAAATGAAGATAATAATAGCACCTACCTCCCAGGATTGTTTTGAGGATGAAACAAGGTAAGAATTGAAAAACTCACTACAGTGCCTAGCACAGAGTTATATAAATGTGAGCTCCTCAGCACTTAGCATAGTGGAACGTAGTGGGTGCTTAATAAATGTTTATTGGATTGCATTGATCAAAGTCAATAAGTGGTGAAGGCATTACATACACCATTACTGTCATTTTATTACTATTATCAATAAGATTTTTCATAATCACTGTAAGTTGTTTCAGGAAAGTCAAAAAGAAGTATATCAGACTTGGCCCCAAAGTACTTAAACTTGTGAGGTCTAACAAGGAAACAGGAACTTCTGTATGTTCTGGGAACTTGGTCAAGTGTAAATGGTTTGGTAGTTTGGACAGAGTATTTGACAGAGTTAATCAGACCTCCTGAGGGTTTTGACCTAAAAATAAACATACTGCGAGAAATTCACAAAACAAGTCACTTATTGAGTACTGTATCTGAGAGAAGCAGAGTCACACATGGAAAATTTCTGAATCTCTTTGACCTTTATCCCCAACATTATGTTTTCTGAGGCTTCTAGTCTGAACACAGCACAATTCACAGCATGATACCTACAAGCCACTGGCATGAAAGTTACAAAGCAGAAGGTAATCAATGAGGCCTGGTTTCTAGAAAAAAAAAACAGATAAGTTGGGAGGGAGAAAAATAGCCTAAGAAGTCCTAGAAAATGAGATTACATAAGCAGATCATGTAAGCATTCAAGCTTTTTGAATAATCAATTTTCATTTCAAAGTATTGAAGAGGGGAAGATGTGGGGCAAACAGGTTTTAAAAAACCAAATTTAGTCTGTACCTCCATGCTTGGAATACACTTCCTCCTCTCCTATGTCTAGTATAATCCTTAGCTTACTTTAAGGCTCAATTCATGTCCCACAGCCTCTTTGAAGACTTTCCTGATCCCCCTAATTGTCAGTGCTATCTCCCTCCTCAAGCTATCTTGTCATTTATTTGTATCTGTATTTTTAAACCTCAGAGAATGTAAGATCCTTGAGAGCATGATCTGCTTGGAGAAGAGGTTTTTCTTTTCTTTCTTCTTTTTTTTTGGGGGGGGGGGCTCTCTGTATCCCCAGCATCTAGCATAGAGTCTTGAATACTAGGTAATCACTAAATTGAATTACCAAAGACAGAAGTAATAGCTAGCTTTATAAAGCATTTCAAGTTTTGAAAAATGTTTTTTACATATTTTACCCCATTTGATACTCACAACAACCCTGTGAGGTGCATGCTTATTTTTATATTCATTTTACATATGGGGAAACTAAGACTCAAAGTTATTACTTGCTCAGGGGAACCCAGATACTAAGTTTCTGAGGCAAGGTTTGAACTCATTTTTCTGACTCCAAAACCTGTATCTAACTGCCCTACAGAAAATAGTCTTTTAGTGCATTTCCAATCTCTCTCTCTCTCTCTCTCTCTCTCTCTCTCTCTCTCTCTCTCTCTCCTTCATATACACACACAAACACACATACATACACATATATATTTATCTGTGTATATGTATATATTATTATATGTAATGTATTATATAATATATTCTAAATTGTTACATAATTATATATCATGTAATAAGATTATATATAAATGTATAATTTGGTGTTATATATGTGTGTATCTCCTCTCTCTGTTCCTCTCTCTCTCTCTCTCTCTCTCTCTCTCTCTCTCTCTCTCTCTCTCCCCCTCCGTCTGTGTCTGTCTGTCTCTTATTGCGTGAATTATGATTGAACATACCCTTGGACTGCCTCTCTGCCTCCAACAACAGAGATATTGGCCCAGAAGAAGAAACCCTATCCAATAGTTATTGAGACAGTCCAAGAGAGTCTAAAGCATAATTTAGCAGCAGAAACACATTCTGTCAAGATGGACATGGAAAAAAAAAAGTAAAAGCAGTCACGAGTTTGGAAACAGCCTCCAGGAAACCCTCTGGAAGCAGAGAAAAGAACCCATATGGACTCGCAATAGAGATAGCCTTGATCACCGAGAGTTAGGCTACAAAATGGAATGCGAGAGGAAAGACAGAGCTGTAAGGTCTAACAGGAACAAAGAGTGAGTAGCTTTGGCCAAATGTGTTCCCAACATGTGGGCTTCATTACCATTTTACTCTAAATTTGTGCCCACTCTTTCTGCAGATTCTATATTTATGAGATAGTGTGCCCAGATTTATGGGAGAAATGTTTTGTAGTTACTGTTACCTTTGCTAAGAACTATTTATGTTTATAAGCTGAATGTTAATGGGAAGTATACCAATTGCGTTTGTGAGTTATTGTTTTAGGAGTAGTCACTTATAAGGTGCTCTAGATTCTAGAAGGAAAGTTGAAGTAGCCAAAAGGGTGTGCTACATACATATTTTCACACATATTATCTCATTCAGCGTTTTGTCTATCCAAAGCAGAATCTAAATGGCCAGTAGCAAATCTACAAATGTTGCCCTGTCCCCACCCTACTTCCATTCTCATAGCTCCCATCCCTACCCCTGAGTTCTCATATTCTGTTCATTCCCAACCAATAAACCAAAAATCCTCCACACCCTTTTGGGCCCCATTTCACATCTTGAGCTCCTTCTGTCTTCTTCTGACCTTTTATTTTCAATCTCTGGAGATTACTGATAATTATGTCTATGATTCTGTCTTGAGGTAGCAAAAATGTAGCCTACTCTTTAAGAAAGCTGAAGCTTTGATTGCATTATCTAATGACTCTGAGAAGAGGTTTGTGCCTTATAAATGATGGATCATCTAATGTCCTGGAATATTTTGATAGATCTGTGATTATTGTGTCAATGTGGATATTCTTTCTAATAGCATAAGTAGCAAATTATCTGCCCCTTGTAATCCTGTACAACTGGTATCCATGTTGGTTAACATATTGTTGATGGGGTATAGGCTCTGGGAACTCCCTTGAACTCTCCTGAATTTTCCCACTTACTCTGGCTTTTTCATGCCCAAATCTGATACCTTTAACGTAGCCAAACCCTCCATTGTCTGTTATCTCCAGATTGCCTAGACTGCTTTCCGCCTTTGATCCCATTAAAATCCCATTCTCTTGGTTCCAGGGAATCTGCCTCTAATTACCCCAGTCTCATCAAGACCCTCTTTAGACCCTTCCTGTAGTCACCCTAGACTACTACACCACCCCAAGATCCCTCCCACAGTCTTTCTGTATCCATCTTGCCTCCATGAAGGTGCTCAGATTCAATCTAGCTGAGATTCTATCTGGCCCACTTATAAAGCATCACACTTACCCACTTACAAGCATCACAAATGCCTACGCTCCTTAAGAGTCAACTCAATATAGCAAATCTTTAATAAACATTGCCTTTCTTTGGCTGAGAGAAGGTTTGAGTCAAATTCATTTGTCAGGACCCATAGCGTCAGTATTTTGGGGTCTCAAGCACCCTTAAACCTAACCCTCAACACTAAGGCCTATACATGAGTCTTTACATTGTCCTGTAAGCAAGCTGTGACTTCTTTAATTGTTCAGAGATTATCACATTCCATACGTTGGAGCTAACATAGCATCATTGGAAGAATAGGCATTTTTTAAAATAGTATTTTATTTTGTTTCCCCAATTACATGTAAACCCAATTTTTAACATTCATTGTTTTCTTAATTTTGAGTTCCAAATTCTCTCTCTACTTCTCTTCCCTCCCCCTCATCTCTGAGAATGAAAGCAATCTGACATAGGTTATACATGTATAGTCATACAAAACACATTTCCATATTAATCATGTTATGAAAGAAGACATACACTGAAAGAAAAAAAAGGAAAGTGAAAATGAAATGCTTCTATCTGCATTTATATTCCATCAGTTCCTTCTCTGGAGGTGAATAGCATTTTTTCATCATGAGTCCTTTGGAATTGTCTTGGATCATTGTATTGCTAAGAATAGCTAAAGTCATTTACACTTGATCATCATACAGTATTGTTGTTACTGTGTTCAGTGTTCTGCTGGTTCTACTCACTTCATTTTGCATCAGTTTGTGTAAGTCTTGCCAGGTTTTTCTGAAATCAGTCTGCTTGTCATTTCTTATTGCACAATAATTGCATTACAATCATATACCACAAATTATTCAGCCATTCCCCAGTTGATGAGCATCCTCTCAATTTCCAATTCTTTGCCACCACAAAAGGAGCAGCTATAAATACTTTTGTGCAAATAATTCCTTTTCCTTTTTTAAAAAATCTCTTTGGGGGTACAGACCTAGGAATGGTATTGCTGTATCAAAGACTGTGCACAATTTGAAAGCCCTTTTGGCATATTTCCAAATTATTCTCCAGAATGGTTGGATCAGATCCCAACTCCATCAGCACTGCATTAGTGTCCCAATTTTCCCACATCTGAACAAAAAAAAATAAATAGATCCATGTTTCCTGGAATAGTCTAGAATCATTAAAAGAAGTGCATACTTTCCTAAAATCAATCTAACCAACACTCTTCCTCCCATTAAAATCTGCATCCAGTTCATTGTTCATTTCCAGTGTTTATCTAAGGTAGATGTCGTGATGGACCACTATCCAAATGCATATCATAATCTGAAGTCTTTTTTTTCACTTTTTTTTCCCTGAGTGGGGAATTAGGCTGAATTTAAGTGATTGTGAATCTCATTTAGGAGGTTCTATTTTGTTTAATACTACCACAAAACTAACCTAGTCAAACTCTACTATACCTTTTCAGGAAAACAGTTCAGAATGTTCTTAGTTACAATGCAACAAATGTAAGAGCTGGCAAGAACCTATGAGATGATTTAATCTATCCTCTTTATGACACAAGTGAGGTACCCGAAACCCAGAAAGATGAAGACTTGCCCAAAGTTACACACTTAAATAGGGATAAAGCAAAAACTAGAACACAAATTTCCTAACTGATTCTCTTTCCATGAAACCATCTTTCATGATACCTGTCAAGCCTATGAAAGCTCTGTCATATGAACTGACTGGATGCCTAGGAAGACACTAAGCCCCACCTCCTAAGTCAAGCAAGCAATGAAAAATGTTGTTTTATTTCCTGAAGTATCATCTTTCAGAAAAGCAGCCAAATAAGTAAAAATTGGATATCTCTGTATAAATAATACTTTATCTCTGCTTGTCACTTTTACATGCTGCTGACAAAATGGTATAAATATTTGAGATGCTTAAAAAATGGAGGCCTTTTGTTGAAATATGCATATATTTGAATAGATGGAAGTGAGAAATATGCACTATCAGCATGGAAATAGAGGCCATTCAGATCCCTTATGGTAGCTCTAGCTTTGTCCAGTGAGGACAAAAAGCTCTTTATCAGTCTTCCTCCAGGATTGATCAAACTCAAGTCAGATGGGGGTAGGGTGGGAATGAAATTGGAGTTAAAAGGAGAAATGAAGCTATGCTGCCTTAAATTCTTTCCCTGAGGCAAATTTTTTCTTTCTTACTAATTTGGCCCTTTCTTTAAATTAAGTGCCATAGAGAAAGATTTAATTTTGATCTACTCTAGTCATAAAAGTTATTACATTAAATGTTTGTTGAGGAGGAAAATCCTTATTGCTTTTTAACAACTATTCTGTAAATTCCTTTTTCCATTTTCAAAAGTTCATTTACACAGGAATCATGAGGCTCAGGAAAGCAAAAGCATAATTAAGAGTGTTGATTAGAGGCAGATATTGTGAAATAAGATGCTTCACTGGTTCTATGCATTTTAGGGTAATTCAGAGTACCCCTGGATTCTAGCGTTGGCTTTCACTGGTGGTCCTGTGATTTATAGATACACAGTAGCATTTTATAGGAAAAAGCAATCCATTTGCATCAGTGATTTACACAAGGAAGATCTAAGGTCCTTAATTATTTTACTGCTGTATAAATGAATTATCCAAGTGAGATATAAATTGCATTTAACTTTTAAAATACTGTAAAGAAATACATCTCCCTCCTTTTGTCGGAGAGGTGAGACACAATGGATGCAGAATGTTGCATTGATTGTCAAGCAAAGGTAAAGGAGGTGTGGGTATCAGGGATGTCTACCTGGAGATTATTGCTGCAAAAAAAAAAGCATCAAAAGTTTGAAAAATAAAATAGACATCTTATAAAATTTAAACCAACACAGCTTGAGTGGTTACTGTTCCTTGCTATCATCTTTTCTTTTCCCTCTTAAATGTCTTTGCTTCCACATTGCTATTCAAATTATAGTATGCACAATTTTCATCTACATAGTCCTCCCAAACCATTTTATTATCACAGTTTATAATGAGATAGCAAAGCTGTTCTTACCATCATGCCCAAGAATCTGAAGAGCTGCTAGTAGAAGAGGGATTAGTCTTATTCTCTTGGTCCCCTGAGGACAGAATCTGGAACAGTGGGTAGAAGTTGCAAAAAAGGCAAATGTAGGCATGATGTCAGGTGAAAAAAATTATTCCTAGCTGCTGGAGCTGTTGAATAGTGGAATGGGCTGCCTGAAGAGGTAATGAGTTCCCCCTCATGGGAGGACTTCAAGCACTGTCTAGATGGGCACTTGTCAAGCATACTATGATATACTTTTTGGCCATGAGTTAGACTAGATGGTGGATGAAATACCTTCTATTTTTAAATTCTGTGATTCTGAGTTATTGTGTGTGTGTGTGTGTGTGTGTGTGTAGATAGGTAGGTAGATAGATAGATAGATAGATAGATAGATAGATAGATAGATATAGCTACGGGTGTGGAGTAGGTGTAGATATGGGTATAGGCATACATTATTGCTAGTGACTCGGAAGGGATGGACCAATTTGATATGAGTTTTAATTTTGTAATGAAATAGCAGTCTTACTACCTAAATCAAGAATGAGTTAGGGATCCTGTCATAGAAACCATAGAATTTTGGAGCTATCTATGGAGCTAAACCAAAGTACAATGGATGGTTTTCTGTAATGCTCTTCACTGTGAGGAATACAGGGGAAAATAGCACTTTTTTTTCCCCTAGGACAAACTCAGTGATTCTCATATTGGGGAATATGAGAATGTGGGAAGGCAAAACTGAATCCAGTATAATCTCCAATAACTGTATTGATTCCCTTCAGACTCGCACAAAGAAATAGAGCGCCAGCAAGGTGAAAAGAGGGGAATGTAACTCAGGCAGGTACCCTATTAGTTTTGGCATTATATTAGGAAGACATGAGGTACTCCTAGGTCTTTGAACAATTAATAAAAAGATATTTGCATAGCCAAAGCATAGAAAAGATAGTCAACAAAGATACTTTAGCATTTGCCTGGACATACTGTGTGCTTCTTCATTTCAATCCTCCCCATCTACATATTGAAATGGTCTTCATTAACAGCATTGGATATGGTTAACTTTCCAGGTCTTGGGACATCTACCAAGTCTGAAGGGCCCTGACCCTGTGTAGGTGACCCTTTGGTGTCCTTAGGTGACCAGGATGCCACTATAAATACAACCAGAGGCTATCACGAATCTGTGTCTAGAGAGATATAGATTGCGCCCTGTCCAGTCAAGTTCCTAAGGTAGCTTTGTCATGTTCCAAGAGAAAAAGTAATTTAACTTATTTGCGTGGATTAGGGCAGGGAAAGGATCCGAGACTATCACACAAGGGAAAGTCAGATTTTTGTCTGAAGAGGACATCTCTGTTCTCTTGTCATTAAGAGTATCTGTGTTTGAGCAACAATGAAAAAGTAACATTCAGAAAATGCAGCTATTTTTTCTGTGTTTTTTTCTATATTCTTTCTTTTGTTTACAGTGGGCTGACACTATGTCAAGTGCCATTCATTCTACCTTTCAGGCAGGCAAACCAGCCTCACTGAAACAATGAGACATCTTAGAAAGAGACAGGAAGCAATCAGGAAAGTTGACTACCATGACTACCTTACCCAATATAGCCCCTTGGACTATAATAGAGACAAGTGAGGACCCTGAATTCAAGAGCCCTGAAAATAGCATTGCCCCTACCCCTACACTATCAACTTTGCTTCTCATCTGGCTCTTCTGGTCATCATTGAGGGGAATAAACCCTGTGGATCAGGGGCCCACTATGCTTACTCCCACCAACACCAACCACTGACCAACAACCACCAAAAGCCAAATAAGCCCAATGCCCTAGGAATACTACCTCGCTGCCACAAACTACTATCCTTGATGCAAAAACCTAGCCTTTCCATCCATTGTCCAGAGAAACAATCACTATTTTGATGAGACCTGGCAACTCCCTCTACATGGGTACAGCTCTTACCTCCTCTGCAGCCACAGCTCCCGAAGACCTAGAAAAGAATGTTCTCACCTCAAATTCCTTGACGTTGTCAAATGGCTTAATATTATAAATGGATATGGTTTTATCCATAAAAGTGACATTTTTCCAGATAGATTTTCATAAAATATTTTTAAAATCTAGGGCACATTAACTTTTCTAACATCTGAGATAAATGAAGAGCTTAAATTTACTAGCTTCAAGGGGTCCCTAAGGTCTTAGTGCATTTTTAAGTTTCAATAGCTTTAAATTGCTCTAAAACTTTTGGGACACCTGTATTTGTGTCACATAAAGGCTGTTAAAAGAAGGCTCCTTACCTACTTAATGCCTGGGTAGCAGCTTTCCTCTCATACCTTATAATGTGGAAGCTATCAATTTTTCCCACAGTCAACTGGAGAAAGGATTAAAGTGTTTGGTGTGTCTTTGTGGAGAAAACCCAGTTATAAAAGACTTCAACATGGGAGTAATTCTGAATCCCCATTAAATCAGTTAGTGTGAATCTTAGATTTGCCAACTATCTGCTGTTACAATGCTATGCTTAAATCTTGGAAGCCTCAAGTCTCTTCAAGTAGAGAAATGTTAAGGACTTCAGAGGTAAGAAACGGAAATTAGTTGCAATGTGAAAGAAAGGGAAAAGATAAAAAGAATTCTATATAGATACTCCTTTGCTTATTGACAGCTAAGAGGAAGAAATGAGAGGAACATGAAAAGAGCCTACAAATATTTGAAAGTCATAAACACAGAGAATTCTTTAAGAAGAAATAGGAGGAATAATGAAGAAGTAATGAATGGGACAAAATTACCTGGGGATAAAGTTCAAGCTTTGCCATGTCCCCATCCTTGTCAAAATACACTTGTCATTGCATATGCACCAAGTAGCTAATGAAAGCTGAGCCAAGTCTTCTTTTGTTTCAATATGCAGAAGTTGGTATATCAAGCATCCTTGGTTGACTATTACAGCTGCCACTCTGATTTCCCATTTCCCGCTTGAGGGTCCAATTAAAATGGAAAAAGACTGGAGTTTGTGTTTATTTGCTACCAATATCTATATATTATTCACTTTGATTTCTCTAGATATAAAGAGAGTTGGGCTTATGGGAGGGAAGAGGCAAAAAGACGGGTGAATGCCATCTGCTCAGATCATTAGGGGCAGCCTGTCAGCTGAGTACTTAAGTAATTCTTTCCAGAGGATACATATCAGCTTTACAAGCCCACAGCTGCAGGACCACTGCTCTCTCTGTGTAGCTAGTAGTTAAGCCTAAGGCCTAGAGGTTGTCTTTGTGTTGTTTTCTTTTTTAGATTTACCCAAGAGTCCTCATATATATATTCCCCACAAAATAAGCAGCATGGCTAAGTCTGACAATGAATCTCAAAGGCACCCACACAACTGGTTTGAAAAGTGAACAATTCTTGGGCATGATCATTGTAGGAATTAATTTTGCTTGACTATGAATATCTGTTTTTCTTTGGGCAGTAGGGAAAGGTTGTAGTGTAAAAATTAAAGCATAATAATTGAAAAAAATAATTTTAAAAAATCAAACAATTCATCCATGTGGGGTACAGTGATAAGAACTCTAGCTTTGATCCAGAAGATATGGTTTCTATGTTAGCTCTGCTTCATAGTACCTTGTGATCTTGGGCCTACCACTTCTATATCTGGACCTCCGTTTCCTCATCTATAATATGAGTATGGCACAAAAGGACCTTGGAGATCTCATCTAATGCTAAATCTAAGATTCTATGACCAGATTTAGCAGGAAAGAAGAACAGGTACAGTGATTTATATAGTCTCCACAATAATCAGTCATCAACTGGTATATATATATATATATGTGTGTGTGTGTGTGTGTGTGTGTGTGTGTGTATGTATGTTTGCATTTTAGACATAGATGGATAGATAGATAGAAATATAGATAGATGATAGATAGATTGATAGATAGATAGATAGAAATATAGATAGATAAACAGATAGATAGCTACATGCATTTGACAGAATTAGTTGTTTTGGAGTATTAGCCTTTGAAACCTAGACACTGGAATGTGTCAGATTGTATAAGACCTAGAAAGCAAACATCTTAAATAAGCTACTGTTTTAAAAATCTTTTTAAAAGGACTATCAAGTTATCATTTTTGCCAGTTTTCAAAAATTAATTGTAATTAATTCCAGAAGCAATTAATAATGCCAATGTATATCCCCACATTCTATTTTACTTTCTCAATGTCATCAGACATCCATATCTTACATCATCAGTATGTTACTATCTGCCTGTGGTAAATCTATTCATCCCCTCCATTCATTTAAATGATTAAAAAACCCTAAGAAAAAAAGGAAACGCCCTAAAGTGGAAGATTTTGTTCAATTTCCTTGAAAATTTTTGACCAGTTTCCTTTAGGTTTGGCCCAGATTCTTTGAATCCATTGGTATAGAGACATATATTAATCTGATTATAGCAAACTATGCCTAAAACATTACTAACTTATTAAATCAATTCCCTTATGCTTACCTTTGGCTGTTCAGGTGAGAACTGCCACTCCTCAAACTGGAAAAGTCCAAATGTCCTCTCCAGAAACCTCTCTTTTTACAAATTATTCACATGTGTCCCAACTTGTTAGTGAGTTGTTGCTGAGTGACTGCTGGATCTCCTCACAGTCCCTGTATTAGGGGCCTTTGATTTGTGTGTAATGTGCTATAAAGATAGCTTTTTAGATTGGAGCTCTCCTTTCAAAGTTAGCCTTGGTCTGTAGCGGCTGGATGTCATCACATCAGATAGATGCTTCATTCCCAAAAGCCAAGAAACATTCAGCTCAGAACAATTCGAAGGACATGAGCATCAACATCTTGAATAGCACCACTAGAGAGAGTTTTAGCAATCAATCTATGCAGAGTTTCCTTAAGAAAAACTGAAAGACATCCAAATTCTCCTCTGAGAAAGCACAGACCAGGTGCATGGAAAATGTCATTGATTTTTTTTCTCAAACTTGGCTGTATTTCATGCATACTTTGCAATGATTTAGGGTTTCAGATGGATAATATACTTGGTGGTTTCACTTGGCAGCAACCAAAAAGCTAGGTGAGAATTGACTTTCCTTTTCCACTCAGGTGTTTCCATCCACACATAAAAAAAATCCAGGCAATTTAACCAAAAGGAGGAGGTATGATTCCATGGGAACCAAAGTAGTAAGTATGCACCCAGAACACTAGGTATCAATATACCTCTGGTAACCTCTAGGAGTCAAGAGAGCTTGGCACACTGTTATCAGGATTTAAAGAGGGAGGGTATTATTCAGAGTAAAGACTTCAAATTTATCCAAATCTAACAGAGGCAGCTAGGTGGCACAGTGGTAGAGCACCTGGCCAGGAGTCAGGAAGACGTCTCCCTGAGTTCAAATTTGGCCTCAAACACTTAATAGCTCTGTGACCTTGAGCAAGTCACATGGTACTGTTTTCCTCAGTTTCCTCATCTGTAAAATGAACTGGAGGAAGAAATAGCAAACTACTCTAGCAGCTTTATCAAGAAAACTGCAAATGGGATCACAGACAGAAAACTGAACAACAATGAACTTTCTTTTCTGGATCTTCAGTTGTTCTAGTTAAGGAGACAGTCACCAGACTGAGTCTTCTGTGTTGCTCCCCAGGAGGAAAGCAGCAAAGCCTAATCTGGATGCTGACTCGTGTCCAGGGAAAAGGGGGGAGATAATGAGAGGGCCTTCTTCCCAGGGTTCTTTGATTTACTTGCTTTTAGGTGCTGTTAGTCACTGGTTGGTGATGGTGGTAGCAATCAGATTTGGTCCTTTCC
>CM053582.1:429938059-429968122 GCA_028627135.1 Pseudochirops cupreus
AAAAAAATTATTAAAAAAAAAAAGGATATGAGAAGAGGCAGTAGTTGAGGAGGTTGTGGCACTTGAACTTGCCTGGCACATGTGACCTCCTACCTCTCCCTAGGGGTGCTTCAATGCTTCAGCAAGGTTGACTTGCCTGTCTCACAGGAAGCAGTTCATCATCACTTATTGAGATTGGCTTCACTCTTTCCAGTAGGTGTTCCCTGGAGTGATGGCTGCAGGGAATGGCCTGGAAGCAGGACCTGTAGTCTAGGAGGCAATGTTATTACCAAGGCTCATGGATTCAAGGTGCTGGATCACCTCCATCCGAGTTAGATATTCTTTGTATAATCTTGAGAAAAGATGATGGAAAGGCAGGTAATCTCTAACTTCAAATATTTTGAAAGCTAGCTACGCCATTCATCCTACGTGCCACATTATCAGTATTACCAGGCTCCATGCCTTACTATCATTTACTTCTTCCTTTCACTTAAATGGGCAACAAACCCTAACAAAAAGGAAACATTCTAAAAAGGAGGTTTTCACATGCTTTTCTTTGAAAATTACTCCCTGGTTTCCTTTAAGTTTGCTTGTGTGTCGTTGTGGTATGTCCTTTGCTCTCAAAGAGGACCAGGACATCAGGGAGATGATGATATGACTTGCAATTGACTTTAATTTGAGTGAGGGAGGGCTGTTCAAGGTCACCAGACTCACTTTCTCCTCCAAAGGCATCTGGGTCCAGTGGCCAGATATCAATCAGGACAACTGGAGATGTCCTAATTTTGCTTAGGTTTACCCTAATTTCTTGGTAGAGGGAGAAAGACTAATAGAGTTTCTTAAACTCTAGAGAGAAAATATGTTATGATAGAAAGAGTTTTGGATTTGGAGTCCAAAGACCTGAAACCATATCCCAGATCTGACACTTAATACTTGTATGACCTTGGACAAGTCACTTAATCTTTCTAGATCTCAGTTTCTTCATCTACACAGTGGTTGTATAGTTTGTCCCTTTGCTGTTGTTCAGTCACTTTCCAGTCATGTCCAACTCTTTGTGACCTTATTTGTGGTTTTCTTGGCTAAGATATTAAAGTGGTTTACAATTTTCTTCTCCAACTCATTTTATAGATGAGGAAACTGAGGCAAACAGGGTTAAATTATTTCCCCAGATCACAACAGTGATTAAGTGTCTGAGGCCAGATCTCTGAACTCAAGAAGATGAGACCTTTTGACTCCAGTGCTGGCAATTTATCCACTATGCCACCTAATTGCCCCCGACTGTCCCAACATGACCTCTAAAGAGATTGAACTAGGTCAGGGGTGTGGAACCAGAGTTATATTGGGGATCAAATAAGATAAAGTAGGGAAGACAATTTAGAACCTTTTGTTATTGTTGTTTTGTTGATGTGTTTTGTTTTTATATTACAAACATTCATAGAAAATTAAACAGATAAAAGCAGCTACATGGCACAGTGGATAGAAAGTCAGACCTGGCATCAGAAAGAATTGAGTTCAAATCCAATCTCAGGCATTTACTAGCTATGTGACCCTCAGCAAATCACCTGACCCTGTTTGCCTCAGTTTCTCATCTGTAAAATGAGCTAGAAAAGGAAATGGCAAACCACTGCAGTATCTTTGGCAAGAAAACCCCAAATGGGGTCACAAAGAGCCAGACATGACTGAAGCAACTGGACAACAACAAATAACATGGTGAGCTGATCTCAATGTGCGTGTAATACGGCACATCCTTAGCACCCCTCTCCATAACTCTGTTTTTAAAATGTTCTGTATTATTTTTCTGTTTTCTCCCTCTCTCATCTCCCATTCTAATGGAGAGGAAAAGGTCAAATAAATGTCTTATAACAAGTATGCATAGTCAAGAAAAATGAACTCCCTCAATGATTAATATGCAACATATACATATATACATATACATGTATATATATATAATTCTGCATCCTAAATCAATCTTGTCTACATAACAGCATGTTTTATCATTGGTCCTCTAGAATCATGAACAATTATTATGTAGATCATAGTTCTTACAACTTTCCAAGTTATTTGTTTCTACTTCACCGTTGTTATTGTATAAATTATTCTCCAGGTTCTACTTCTTTCATTCTTCATGAGTTATAAAAGTACTCAAAATTGTTTCTGAGGTTATCCAATGCGTTAGAGGCCTTCTCCTATGGTTATTTTGTGTGTTTTAGCATGTTTTGTATTCCCTGGGTACCAGTGTAGAACGCGGACTGTCTGTGCATTATCCCTCATTTATTAATGACCAGCTTCTTTTGATCATAAATGTCCTGGATGCTATTATTTTTACATAACTCTTGCTCTTAAGTCAGCCTTTGTTATATATTTTGACCTACATTTGCCCACCATGAGATATCTCACAGATGTTTACAACCAAAGAAACAAAAATAAGACACAAAGTTTTTTTAAAAAAAAGACACAAAGATTAAAAAAAAATCCACACAATTTCTCCCCCAGTAGACTGTAAGTTCCGTAAGAACAGAGACTATTTCCTTTCTTTAGATTCCCAGCACTTAGCACAGTGACTGGAACATATTATGTACACTTAATAAGTGTTTTTTGATTGAGCTAACACAATACGTATCTCCTACATTTATGTTTCTGCTTTTTGTATGTTCTACATATAAACATTTGACACTTAAACATCATAGAATCAATTTTCCTTCCGTTTTTGTGATGTCTCCATTGAAAAAAGATACTATAGACTATACATGTCTCAGATAAGAGGTTTCATTTTCCTTACTTTCTCAATTGAAGAGGGGAAAGAAGGGAGGAAGAGCAGGGGGATATTCATTTGAAAATAAAATTTAATTTTTTTTAAAGAATCCCATATCAGAGAAACTCAAACAAGCCTAGCTATAAATAACTAGAAAATTTTGGTTTATCAAACTTTTTTATTCATCTTCTAAAAACAGAAAAATGATCTCATAAAACCCACACACATTATTTTTAAAATCCTAGAATACACCCAGGATTTAAAAGGCACTTCATGAAATCAAATAGCAATCTACCTGCTTCACTACGTCTTCAGATATTTCTGAGTTTACTGAAATTGGACCTGATAACTAAAATAGAGGATATAGTCATTGATGGAGCACAGTAAGCAAAGGGAAGACTGTTCCCTATCAATGGAGTTTATTTCTTCAGCTGTGAATGAACCTAGTAGACTATTAACAGAATTTGAAAGGAAGCTGTTGCATAGTCATATGAATCTCAGATCAATCAACAAAAACCCTTCGTCTCATTCCTGAAACCAGAACTGAGTTGATTTGTGATCCTTATCTGTGCCTTAATTTTGACTTTCTTATGAAGGAGTGGGTAGTGTGAGTAAAGAGAAAGAAAACTGGAATCACTAAACCAGTCACTAACCTGGGGCATCCAGCAGTGAGTCAGTATGTGTATGTGTATGTAAGTATGTATAATGTGTATGTATATCTATTTGCATTTATTCATTTTACATTTATGCAATATGTGTTTTTTCATTTACTTGCCTTCCCCATTAGAATGTAAGCTTCTTACAAGTAGAAATTGTTTCATTATTTATACTCATATCTCCAGGACTTAGCACACAGTAGGTGCTTTAAAAATACTGATTGATTGATTGATTGATTGAAGATAATGTATATAAGAGCTATTGTGGAGGTAAAAAAAAAAACATGATTTGGCAATAGTTTGGATATGCGAGATGAATGACAGTTAAGAGTTAAGGATAAGGGCAGTTAGGTGGCACAATGAATAGAGCACCAGCCCTGGAGTCATGAGGACATGAGTTCAAATGCAACCTGAGACACTCAACATTTACTAGCCACGTGACATTGAGCAAGTCACTTAATGCCATTTGCCCTGCCTTCCCCCCTCCAAAAACAAAACAAAAGAGTTGAGGATAATGCAGAGGTTGTAGACCCAGGTGCTTGGAAACGTATTGGTACCCTTGATAGCTATCATGAAATTCAGAAGAGAGGAGGATTTGAGGGGAAAGATAATGAGTTCTATTTTGGACATTTTGAGGTTTAAATGCTTGTAAAATATCTAGTTCAAGATGTTCAAAATACAGTTGATGATGTGTAGTTCTAGGAGTCTAGAACTCAGAAAAGAGACTGTGCATATACATACACACATACGCACAATATATTATATATTCACAATGCATGCATATATATACATGTATGTGTGTATATGTGTATGCATATGTATATATATGCATACACATATACACACATGCATGTATATGTATATATACACATTACATGTGTAGCTAGGTGGTAGATAGGTAGATTAATTGTTTACATAGAGAAGATAATTGGACCCACTGGAGCTGATGAAGTAATCAATTGAGAAATCATAGAGAAAAAAAAGAGGATCCATGACAGAGCCCTGGGGATGAGTGGATGAAGATCCAGGAAATGAGACTCATAAGAGGTCAGAAGGATAAGAGAACTTGAAGAGAGCAATGTCATAAAAAGCAGGGTGGAAAGAATATCCAAGACAAAAAGGTAGCCCACATGTTGCAAAGCAGTCAAGAAGTTTAAGGACTGAGAAAAGCATAAAAATTGTAACAAGGAAAGGAGAAACTTGGCATTTCTTCAAGACATAAAAGGTTAGTATCAAGGAGTTCCAAAATATTCATTCTAATTAGTTCCATATAATTGGAACCTGTGGTACCTAAAGAAAAAAAAAAAGGAAGAGATTCATTCTTCCTTGTTCTTTTCTCTTCCCAGCACCACTCCCACTCAATGATGGAATTAATTATCTGCTTAAAGAAGCAAATTATGCAAGTATAAGCTATCATATGTTATAAGTTGGTTCAATTACATTTCTTGGGCCTGGCTCAAAATAGGAAAATTTGGAGGAAAAAAATGTTTAAGATGGCATTAGCAACAATCTCAAAGAAAATGTGTTCTGTGCTTCTTGTGAGATATCAGTACAATAGCACGCTGTCCAATATAGGAATCAAGTAGATGGTCAAAATAACTTCTGAATTAGTTAGAAAGAACTAAAATATTTTAATTGATGATGGAAAATTACAATAAGTTCATAAAAGAAGGAATAAAACCTATCTTTTTTTTAGTCTAGCATTTGCAAATAAGTTATTAGCATGGAGCAAAGCCCATCTCGGTTAGTTAACCTCTCTAATCCTCAGTTTCCTCATTTATAAAGCAAGGAAAATATACCTAACGTGCTTAACACACAGAGTTGTTGAGCATTCTAATGGAGATGTGGAACACTGCAAAATGTATGGTAGCATAAAATGTCAGGTCCTTATAATAACAATAAATCTATCTCAGTCTTCTTGTCTTTTTTGAAAGAGATACAACAGAAATAGTAAGTATTCAGGGCGGCTAGATGACACAGTAAATAGAGCACCAGCCCTGGAGTCAGGAGGACCCAAGTTCAAATCTGACCTCAGACACTTAATACTTACTAGTCTCATGACGTTGGACAAGTCACTTAACCCCAATTGCCCTCCCTTCCCCCCTCCAAAAAAAGCCAAAAAATAAAAGAAAAGAAATAATAAGCAGTCAAGTCATTATTTTGCTACTATTCATTTATATTTAAATGTTGTGTGGATTATTGATGGAGAGTCCTGGGATGTCAGCTCATCTTCTACAGACTCTGAAAACATCTTTGGGACAAGTCCAGTAGCAAACGTAACAGCAAGGATGAGATGCACCTCACTCCACTTTCTTCCACCATGTCTCTCTAAATGTTGAAAACTTCACATCCCATATAGTTTGAGGATTATGAGCAATTGGCATGATGAAATCTATTTTTCCCAAATTGTCATGATACAACGCCATGTCTGAGACATTGTAGGCAGTGGTCTGTCATGATATTCTAGTTCTAGTATATTTTACTGATTGTATTCCAAAGTCTTATTGGAGCCTTATATTTGTAGCTTTAGAATTTGTCATCTATTATTTTGTAAAGGATAATGAGCTTCTGGTATAAAATTCTACCTACATCATCATGTCTTTCTGGGCATCTAGAAGATGTTAATTTGTATACAATACAATGATATAATATGCAGTTGGCTGGTGTTGGAGGGAGAGGGGAGGCAAAGGCCAGGAGAGGTGGCATGTAGAAGGTAGTACCTGCTTTATTTTGAAGGAAGAGAAGAATTCTATAAGACACAGAAGTAAGTGCCTCAGAATTATCTCTATATAAAGGAATGGAGACCAGGAATGAAGCACAATGCATGAGAAACAGAGAGAAGGCCAACTTAGCTGGATCAAAAAGCTTGGAACAGGAAGGGATCTCAAAGTATGTCCAATAAGGCTACAAAGGTAGTTGAAGCATGGTTTTGAAGGGTTTTAAAAGGAGACAAGACAAGCATATCATAAAGAGGCTTTTGCAAAAATTTGGGCAAAAAATGAGGTCTTGAAATAAAGTGGCTGTTTGAGTAGAAAGAAAGGAGTCATATCATGAAGGCTGAAATAGCAAGACAAATGACTGGATACAGGGGATGAGGGAGAGTAAAGATGGCACGAAGGTTATAAACCTAAGTGACTTGAAGAATGGTGCTATACTCTACAAAAATCAAGAAAATCAGAAGGAGGCTAAGGTTGGAGGGAAAGATAATAAATTCTTTTTTTGGAAATGTTGCATTTAAGGTCCAGTTTAAAATATCCATTAGGCACTGGATAACATGAGACTAAAGAAGTTAGCTATATAGATTGGGGTTGAATATTTAGAGTCTCAGCATAGAAATAATTAAATTTAAGGAAGCTAATCAAGTAACCAAGAGAAAGAATATAGAAAGAGCTCAGAACCCAGGAAAAAGCTTTGTAGGAGAATACCCACACACAAGGGAATGTAATATGGATGACAATAAGGATTAGGCAGACCAATAAGTGGAGGACCAGGAGATAATAGTGTCATGATATTCCAGAGAAAAAAATAGTAGTTAGAAGGTAAGTGTTGTTAACAGTTTCAAGTGTATCAGGGTTTCCAAGATGTGTGAGGATTGAGAAAAAGACTATCAAATTTGAATACTAAGATGACTGGTAACTTTAAAGAGGGCAGTTTCAGTTGCATGAGGAGGTCAGAAACCAGGTTATAAAGGATTGAAAAATAAGTTTCCTAGATTTTGGCTGAAAAAAATAGGAGATAAATATAGAAAAGTAGCTTGAGGTTGACTGAAGAATAGTTTTTGTTTTTTAAGGCTAAACTTGGACATGTTTGAAGGCAGTATAGAAAGAACTTGTAGATGAAGAGGTTGAAGATTGGAAAGAGATGTAATGATTGAAGGGCCAATCTGTTAAAGATGATGGAAGCATTATAGGATCAAGGACACATGTAAAAAGATTGGTCTTGGCAAGGAGAAGTGCCAGCTATCAAAGACATAGGGAAAGGAGAAAATGGGAGATGATGTTGAGGGCATTTGAAATAAAAACAAAGATAGAAGGCATTGGGGGTGCCCTAAATTCTCTTGGAAAAGTAAGAGGCAAAATTCTCTTAGAGAGAAAGGAAAGGGACATTTTAAGATAGTTTGAGTAAGGTTTAATAAAAGAGAATCAGCAATCTCTTTTAAATGCTATTTATGTTGCCAGGGGAAAAGTCAGAGGGGTATGTAGAGCAGACTGTTAGTCATAGTCCCAGTGTCTGGGAGAAGGAGAAAGTAAAGTAAGCAAGCTTTATTGAGGGTAAATAACCATCATAAACAGGGAAGTCAGGGAGGATGGAAAAATGTCAGGTTTGCTAGAATCCCTGGGAGATGGGGCAGCAAAGAGGTAAAGTCCAATGAATCAAACAGAATCGGCATTGGAGGGAGGAATGGCATCACCATTTTTAAAATGAGAGAATTAAAGCTGGGAAAAATAAAATGACTTGCACATGGTCACATGCCTAGTAAGTGTTGAAAGCAAGATTCATATGCACGTCTCCTGACCTCAAGTCAAATAATCTTTCTGCTATACCAAAATTCCCCTCAATTTGCTTCTTAAGCTTTTGCTACTTTTAAAAGAAATTAATCTCTTTTAAATTAATATTATCATTTTTAAAGCATTGGTATGTCTTGAGATCAGAGTTCCAGTCACAAATTTCTTATATCCCTTATTTCAAATATATTAAGTAAGAAATAATGGTGTAATGGCTACAAGAATTTTTTAGCATATGTGAGACAAAGGATCCCTTGGAACATTCACCAGCAACCTGGGATAGGATGAAATTGGCTCCCCTCATGGTGGAGTGCATTAGAATTGGGTTCATTTCTCTCCGAAGCAGCTGGTTCTGACTTCAAGGAAAACAACTAGCCAGACCATCCATCTGTCTGGATGTCCTCATCTATGCATTTCCTTTGCCTCCAGCTGGGTTGAGAAGTAGGTTATGCCCCCTGGATCATGTGGAGATTGTAGGAGAGGATTAAATATAACCTTTACTCACATCTTCCAGGAGAAAACCTTCATGGACTATACCCCTTCCTTTCCCCCAAAACGTACTGACCATATGGAGAGGTGTTTCATATCCGAATACAGCTTATTACTGCCTCCCAACACTAAATTATGCAAGCGTCCAAAAAGGGATGATTCTTGGCCTGGAGTGCTCTTTTGAAGTACACTCCATAATTAAGAACTTTGAAGGCAAAGAAGCAATTTGTCACATATATTATTATAGCAGAGTAGGGTCCCCCAGGTCTAAATTAGGTGCTTAATTAGAAATATCTATGTTAAAGGAAACAAGTAGGCTGGAAGCAAGACTCTGCACACCTAAATTAAAATTGAGTGAACCATCCAGTCAAGCCACTTAGACACAGACAGATCTCCTCTCCCAGGTACCCCAGAGGCTGTTAGGATGTTAGAACTTATGCACTCCAGCTTTCAACATACCATGAAGGATCTACACTATCAGGGAATATTAGGAAGGTAGTAGATGGCAAGGAATTGGGATAAGTTTTCTCCCAGGCAAGTAATGTATAGAATGGGCACTTGGACCAGGAATCAGAAAACTTGTGTTCTAATTCTATTGTTCCCATAATTTGTGAATGTGAGGCAAGCCAATTATCATAGTAGCATAGATAAAGAGTTGGAAGGGACTTTGGTGGTTATTTAGCCCAACTCCCTTATTTTTCAGTTAGAGAGAAACTAGGGCCCAGAGAGGTGATTTGCCCAAAATCATAAGAGGTAGTAAATGGCAGATCTGGATTCAAACCCAGCTCCTCTGACTTCAAGCCCAGTGCTATTCTTTACCACACCACAATATCCCTACAATTTACTTTTTTAAGTCCCAAAATCTTCATACATAAGAGAATTTACAAAACAAGTATCCTGTAAATACCTAAGACTTGCTTTGATTATAAACAATATAATTCTATACATCTATACATTCTATACATCTAAGTTCTCTTTGGGGTGCCATGAAACAGGTATCTTAAGGTGAAACCACCCTAGGATAGACAGTAACTATCACTTTAGGACACAAAACATGCTAAATTATTACCAGGGAAGATGAAAACCATATCTCAGCTTGGGGGCTTTTCTTGACTAAAAAGAAAAAGACCTTTTAAATTTAGCAAGCTTGGAGGCTTAGCACAATGAAATGTTGCCTGAATACTTCCATTGCCCTTCACACATCCAGGATATGCTCCTTTGTTCAAACAAGTCTGGCTCTCCCTGTAGCCTTTTTTCTCTTGTTCCTAGTTTTCTCCTGAGGCTGTATGGTTTTGAAAACAAGATCTTCCCAGAATGGATACAGTCAAAAAATGAGCATATAATATTGTAGAAAGTAAGACAAAGGAGCAAAGATAAGCTTTTGCTTGAACATCCACATTCTCACTCTTTTATGAAATTGACTTCACTTTACTACTACAGCCAAGTTATAGTAATTATTGACACTATAACTTTAAACTTCATGGACATTTCAATTGTCCCTGACTTTATGGGATTAATGTTCTTCTACTAGAAAATGTCTTCCTAGAAAGTTTACTTTTTTTTATAATGGAAGAAATATAATTCACAGTTAAAAATGAGTTTCCAACAATAAGGAAAGCAGTCTACTATGACCTTGAACAAGTTACTTTACCTCTCTAGAACTCGGTTTCCCCATCTCTTAAAGACTAGACCATTATGAGTTGAACTGACTAGATGATTGCTAAGGTACCTTCCAGATTCAACATTGTAGGGTTCTAAGTAAAAAGAGCTGGAGGTGGTTCAAAAGGCAGGAGACAAAATATCACACTGATGGAGAGAAGCTGATAGGAGCAGAAATTTTTCTTTCCCCAAAATGGCAGCCAAAAAAAACTAGGATTTTTCTGTTCTATTAACTGCCATGTGCATACTGCTCATCCAGTTTGACTAAACAATCATTTATGAAGTATGCCAGGCAATGGACTTGGTGCTAGGAATATATGTATAGGAATACAAAGATGAAAAATTAAATTCTCTGACTTCAAGGAGCTTGGGTAAAGGGAGTTGGGGAGAAAATGTCAGGAGAATATAAACTTACACAAACTAAGATGAGAAATGTTTGGCTAAGTTCCAAGGAGCCAACAACATGTTGACAATTCCAGTACAGAGTTTGCTACTCAGTAGGTAGCACAGACTCCATGGTTCCTTAATGTTACACTGTGAGATAGATAGATAGATAGATAGATAGATACATATACATATATACACACATATATAAATATATGTGTGTATACACACACATATATGTATGTATATGTGTATGTACATTTTTAGCACTTTAAGGTCCATAATTCATTTTGTTTGGATCATATCCTTGGCATTATAACTTGTATCTTGAACACTCATAAATTAGTATAAGAAAGTCACTTCAGTAAACACTTACTAAGTACCCAAAAGGTACCAGGCAATGGACTAAGCAACTGACTTTTAGGTACTTTAGGCAACTAAGTGGTGCCTGTATAAGGCATTGGACATGGAGTCATGAAGAACTGAGTTCAAATTCTGGCTCATCTCTAAAATAGGGATAACAATAGCAAATACCTCCTAGCATTGTTATGAGAATAAAATGAGATGATATTTGTAAAATGCTTTGCTATATAGAAAACAGTTATTATTAAGCAGATAGGAATACAAAAAAAAGGTAAAAGACAATTCCAGTTCTCAAGGAACTCATAGTTTGATAGGGAAGAAAAAATACAAAGAAATATGCATAAACAAGGTTTATACAAGTTAAATTAGAGATCATCTCAGAAGAAAAGAAAAACAGCAATTTCACATAAGACTCAAGTGATGAAAATTATTTCCCCTCTATGGAAGGAAATCAGAGCTTCCTTTAATTGATTTTTTTCTTGTAGACTTTTATTTTTTGTGCTTTGCATTTATGAAACTCAGATCAACAGCCTTCACCTGAGAACTTACCATTGGCATGATACTTATGCTAGATGCTTAAGGAAGACATTTTGGGGGTGGGAAGAGATATAGCATTGAATAAGGCATAAGGAAAGAGGCAGATCTTGGCCCTTGAGGAGGTGACAATCTAGTAATAAGAGGTTACACAAATAATTATAATGCAAAGTGTAATATGAAATTAAGGCCAAAGGAAAGGAAAAAGAAAGAATGATTACTTCAGAGTGGGGGAACCAAGAACCCTTTTTGAAATACTAAAAGCGGAGCTGCATCATTTTTTAAGTGTTTGGAGAAGAGAATTGCGCAGGATATCATAGAAATGTATGGCAATGTTGCACAGTAAGACACCAAGGTGTCAAACAGGTGGGCCGCAGGCTACATGTGGCCCACAACATCCCCAAGTGTGGCCATATTAAATGTGGTTGAGAAATATTTAATAAAATAAATGAAAATACAATAAAGCATAGATAATATTCCATTTTAAAACTAAGTCAACACGCAACCTACAGGGATCCTCATGTATAAATTAGAAGTCCCTGTTGCTAATTGAGTTTCATCCCAATTATAAAGAGACAATTTAATTGAGAGTCAGGAGACTCAAATTGTAGCCATTACTCTGTCACAAGCTATTCATGTTATCTTAAGGAAGTCACTTTTTCTGTCCGGATCTCAGTTTCTTCATCTGTAATTAGTAGTTCATGGAATCCAAATACCAATGAGGATACAAGTCACTTCCCAATTCATAATCTCCTTACTGCAAATTGGTTTGTTTATTCCTTCAGAAACTCTGATAAACAGGGTTAATGTGCTGATAGCATTTGCCTTACCCAGATGTCCTGGAGTGTATAAGAGCATCTCTACCTCCTCTTACATTCTTAATTTTTAGTATTCCAGGTAAGATTCCAATTCTGCCTTATCCCTTTTTCAAGAGAGTTAGGAGCAATTATTCAAATGTTTCCCACTTCTCATTCTTCAGCCAAACCCTGCTGGAATCAAGTTATGGTAGTTAGTTTAAAGTGTCTGTCAAGGATTCAAGATCGAGGGGGTGATAGGAATCATTGAAATGTAGGTGGAGGAGAGAGATTGGTTATAAAGCATTTAAAGATTCGAAGATGAAAAGAACTGTATAAGTGCCAGGTAGTATTATTCCATAAAAGTCCCATTGTGACTGCTGAGAAGGAGCAGAAACCTTCAAATAAAGCACTTAATTCACACCTGACAATGATTTTCAGAGTATAGTACAAGCAACATTGATAATTCTGTTCTTAGCCCAGGGAAAAGCTGCAAAGCAGAAGAGAAAGAAGCAATAAAATAAATGGAGGTGACTCTTGGAAAATATGAAGTCTGAGTGAGAAAAAGAGCCTCTGGCAGAAGGAGCAACCTCTGGGTGCCCTTCCTGCCCCCCTGCCATAAAGGGGATTTTCAGTTTGTAGCTTCAAGGCATTGTGTTCTTCTTGCTGTCTCTGGGCTTGTCTAAAAGACACATACATTCCTGCTTCTCAAATGAGAGAATATAACTCTGACAACTTCATTGTACAAATAATATGCTTCTTAATTCCTTTACTGGTATATCTGTTCTGGTCAGGGTACAATCTTTTGGACACAATTATAAAGGCTCCAGCTTCTAGGTTATTCATACCAGGCAGGGGTAGCTTGAATCTCAAACAGCATTGTCCAGGCATCATGAGGCAACACCCCCTTGCAGATGCTTCCCAAAAATAGACTCTCACTTGTTTGGGTCCCCAAAGGGATGCTGCTATTCAGGGTTCTAAGGTTAAACCTGTGGGTCTGCTCCTAATACATGGCTTATGAGCTCCACTGTGACACAATCAATCAGTAAAAGTAAAAGCATTTCCTAAGACAAAAAGTACTAATATAGCTGCAAAACATCTCCTCCATCTCCCTCTCTCTCTCTTCTCTCTCTCTCTCTCTCTCTCTATCTATCTATCTATCTATCTATCTCCCTCTCTGTACATATATATGTGTGTGTGTGTGTGTGTGTGTGTGTGTGTATACACACACACTTTATACACACACACACACATGATCTATATCTCACATTTCTCAAAATATATGCAATGCCTGTGGGAAGACTGGACACAAACTTTTAGGATTATTACAACAAAACAAATGCATAGGATACACATGTGGCAAAGCAATTCACAATTCATGGTATTACAGGATCTGGAAGTTTTTTCTCTCTTTGTAGCATCCTCACACAGATCTTCTTGGGTGAAGTATCTCTGTTAGATGGGTTGTTAAACAGGTCTCCAAGTGTCTTCTCTTCTCCACTTCTTTTTTCTCTTCTGCCAGGGCTTCCATCTCTGGAATTGTTTCCTTGACCATTTGACTATCTCTATATCCATGTCTGACTGTTGTATCTCTGCTTCTTCAAATGTGCCTCAAAATCAAAGGATTCTCAAAATACTGGATGAACTGTATCTGTTCCACTAATAGCTGTGACTAATGGGGAAGAAAGACACATTCTCCTTCTAAACTATTTAGAGGTTGTCTTCTCCACAAGGCACTCCCCTACCTGGACCCACTCTATGTGTAGTTATTTAAAACACTATAGAGGCTATCTAACTTTGGTTTATCCAATAAGATTGCTCCCTGTAGATGCAATTTACCATACACCTTGTGATTACTTTCTGGGATGGAGGATTGTTCAAAATTTCATCTGGCCACACTGAGGTAAGGGCAAAAGTAACTTCCTACATTGCACTTTTGTGAGAGTCCCCCAAACCATTGACCTAATAATTTGTATCAGAATTGATTTCTGTCATAGAAGTAAAATAAAATAGGTAGGTAGGTAGGTAGATAGATACATAGATAGATAGATAGATAGATAGATAGATAGATAGATAGATAGATAGATGATAGATAATAGATACATAGTTGACTTTGGTTTTTGCTTTTTTTTTTTTTTACCAACACACATCTAGGCCAACAGTCCCATATCAAAACCCTTGATACTATATTTTTTTTGGTCAGTCATAATTTAAATCAAACATCGGATGTTGTCCACATGGTCTTTAAATTATCATAAGGCCTTTAGAAACTTCCCTCTTATCCCACTAAACAAAGTTCATATATTGTCCACACTTAGCACTATTCCCAACCAAACCAAGACCTTGATCTACACTCTACTTACCAACAGACAACACAATCCAAAAGCATTTTGATACAGAGGAAATACTCTTGGATTTGGTATTTGAATATCTTGGTTCAAATTCCCATTCCACCCCTTCTTAAAAAGTCTGTATGACCTTTGGTTGCCCTTTTTACCTTTCTATTCCTCTAGAAAAGCCCAGAGAACATCTATAACATGAGGTGGTTGGACTCAAAGTCCTCTCAAGTCCTTTCCACCTCTTAATTTATAATTCTAATTGGATGTGGTTTTTAATTTTTTAATTATTTTACCAACAAAAAGTTTTTTAAAAAAAAGAATAAAATAAAAAAGAAATAATCTGGTTGTGGTTTACCTGTATAGGGCATCATTTCTGTGCCTCAGCTTTGCTCAAGTAGTCATTGCATCAGCACAAAAAGTGAATTTTATGAAATCAGACTTACTCAGAAGAGCCTGTCAAATCAGCTTCAGTGGGTCAAGTGCTATCACCTCAACTTCAATCCTCTTTTGTAAGACACAGAGAGATGGAATGGAAGTGAGAGAAACACAGAGGAAAGGAGATGTAGGGAGAAGCCTGAAGTCCGGGTAGTTCAGTAGAAGGGGCAGGAAGAGGGCATGTTTTGTAAAGATAAATTGAAAATAAGCTAGCTGTAGAAGTAACAGGAGACAGAGGAGATGGGCACATTGATTGAAAATCTCCTCAAAGAAACAGTTTAGGGATTTGTTCCAGAGAAGGTACAGGAAGTTATAGACTCAAAATCTTTGCTCACAGCCTGAAAGATTCATTCCAATTGATGAAAGAAAGGCAATTTGACTTGAGAGTAACTCTCCTAAAATTGTACTCATTTTTGAGGTGGAATGGAAATCTGGGCAGGGTTGTTCAAACTTTTCTTCAGGTTATAAGGTATACTGGTGTGGTTGGTAGAACAATTAACAACAACAACAGTACCAATAGCTAGCATTAAGAGCACTTTCAGAATTGTATGCTATCTTCATTTTATAGATGAGGAAACTGAAGTTTTAAACTCAGGTCTTCTTGAGTCCATGTCCAACATTCTGTCCACTGTGCCTCATATCTGGGAAGGTAAGGAAAATATATCTGTTAGAGAAAAGGACAGAAGAAACTTAGTTTGGGGACCAGCGTTCAAAGTATGGAGAACACAGATCACAGGAGCATGGTGACATATTGATGTGGCCAGTGAAGGTCTAAGTCAGTGGTTCTCAACCTTCCTAATGCCTCAACCCTTTAATACTTGTATGGGGGTATGTCTGCATGTGGGCAGAACCGCTTGGAGACTGATAGAGGGGCGGTGTCTCGGTTCCTAAGACCATCAGAAATATGTGTTTTCCGATGGTCTGAGGTGACCCCGTTCGACCCCTCCAAAGGGGTCGCGACCCACAGGTTGAGAACTGCTTGTCTAAGTGGTTAAGAACTGATACTAAGTAGATGGCACCTGAGCTAGGGGCTATGAGTCACAGAGCAGGCAGTTTGGGGGTGTGGGTCAAGGACAACTGGAGTGGACAAGCACCACATCACAGGGTATGTGGAATTTGATGATGGATGGTTGTGTAAAGTTCTTAACATTTTCACAGGCAGTATATCAAAGGCAACATGAGCTAGTGAATAGAGAGCTGGACTCAAAACCAGGAAGACCCAAAACTGGCTGGGTAAGCCTGAGCAATTTATTTGATCTCTCAGAAATCTAAGCAACTCTCAAGATTAGAAGTTATACATAGATATTGTATGATTATCAATGACATCTCTTCTCAGTAATACAGTGATCCAAAACAATTCTGAAGAACTTAGGAAGAAAAATCCTGTCTCCAAAGAAAGAATTGATAAAATTTGAGTGCAGATCAAAGTATATTTTTCTTTATTTTAATGGGAGTTTTTGTTTGTGTTTTTTTCACAACATGAATAACATGGAAATATGTTTTGTGTGACTGCATACATATAATCTATGTCAAATTGCTTGCCTTCTCAATGAGAGGGGAGGGTACAAATAGAGGGAGAGAATTTTGACCTCAAATTTTTTTTAAATTAAATATTTAAAAATGTTTACATGGAAATGGGGGGAATAAATATTAAAGAAAAATCCACTTCTTAAAATAAAATAATGATGATAAAATATTATAAATTATAGAACAGGTACAATGATAAAGGAAGATTTTTCACCCAGGAGTTTCCTATGCCAATAAATTCAAAACCCCATTGTCTTCTATCTCCTTACAAATGGATTTTTGATATTTCCACAGGTCTTTGATATTCATCATCTCTTAGGCCATTCTTTGAGAAAGAATTCACATTTTCAAAGTTTTTTTTTAATGTTTTACAAGCAGATTAGCTAAAAAGGTGATATGAAAGAAGATGAGGTAAGTCTATCAGTTAATTATCACGCAGTGTTGCTGTTACTGTGTTCACTGTGCTCCTGGTTCTGCTCATTTCACTCAGCATCAGTTCGTACAAGACTTTCCAGGTTTTTTTTCTGCAATACACCTGCTCCTCATTTCTTACAGCACAATAGTATTCCATTACATTCATATGCCATCACTTGTTTAGCCATTCTCCCATTGATGGGCATCCCTTCAATTTCCAATTCTTGGCCACCAAAAATAGAGCTACTATAAATATTTTTGTACACGTGGGTCCTTTTCCCATTTTTATGATCTCTTTGGGATACAGACCTAGTAGGAGTATTGCTGGATCAAAGGGTATGCACAGTTTTATAGACTTTGGGGCATAGTTTCAAATTGCTTTCCAGAGTGGTTGGATCAGTTCACAATTCTACCAACAATGCATTAGTGTTTCAGTTTTCCCACATCTTCTCCAAAATTTATAATTTTCCTGTTTTGACATTACTAATCAGTCTGATAGGTGTGATATGTGGTACCTCAGAGTTGTTTTAATTTTAATTTCTCTAATCAATAATGATTTAGAGCATTTTTTCTTGTGACTATAGATAGCTTTAATTTCTTCATCAAAAAACTGTCTGTTCCTATCCTTTCACCATTTGTCAATTGGGGAATGACTTAAATGCTTATAATTTGACTCAGTTCTCTATATATTTTCAAAATGAGGCCTTTATCAGAGGCACTAGCTGTAAAAAATTTTCCCCACCTTTCTGCTTCTCTTCTAATCTTGGTTGTGTTGACTTTGTGCAAAGACTTTTTAATTTAATGTAATAAAAATTATCCATTTTGCATTTCATACAACTTGCCTTCTTTGTGAAGCCTATGAGTACCAATGGTTCCTCCAATAAAAGTCCCATTGACAAAAATTCCTGAAACTGTTCCTGCACTAGTCATTTTGTGAAGACCATTCTGAAACTGGCTTGCATATTTATGCATGACAAGTGGATTTTTTAAAAAACATGGTTATTAAGGAAATGTATTGATATCTCAAGAAAGAAAAGGCTGAGTTACAACTGAACATTAAGAACAGGCTAAATAATTTAAAAAAATAATCCTAATCAATTCATATCAATGAGCTATATGATAAGACAGGACAGTCCAGGATTCTAGAGTTGGAAAAGTTTTTATCAATCATGTTACACAGCCTCGTCCTTTTATAGATAGAAAATTAAGGCTCAAAGAAGGGACCTGAAATGTCCAAGTTCCCCGACATGGCCAACACTGTTCTGAAGAAGTTGAGGCATTACACTCATGGATAAAATGATACATGACAGTCTTCTTTCTTTCTGGATGACCAAAGTGCCTTTCCCTACCCCCTTTCACTTAGTGGGATTGAGTCATGTAGGGTCTTAAAGAAAGGGTCCCTCTCCTTTCTTTTCTGATTTTAATCTGAAAACGTCATGATTCTTTAAAAAAAAAAATAAACCACTTGAACAGGAGTTTTGCAGGCAAGGACAGTATTTTTCTGATGAGTCAGATAGAGAAGAGGTTTATTTAGAGCAGTGGTTCTCAACCTGTGGGTTGCAACCACTTTGAGGGTAGAAGAACCCTTTCACAGGGGTCACAGGGGTTGCCTAAGACCATCAGAAAACAAATATTTCCAATGGTCTTAGGAACAGAGACACTGCTCCTCTATCCATCTCCAGGCGGGTATGCCCACATGCAGATATGCCCACATATGAGTATTAAAGGGTCGCGGCATTAGGAAGGTTGAGAACCACTGATTTGGAGAGTAATATTTTCCCCAAAAGGGCACTGACTTATGTCTTAGAGAAAGAAAGCTAACTACTCTAACAAACTGAGAAGTTGATCTAAGACTGTCACTATAATCAGGAAAGGATGAACCTTGGTTAAAATATCCCAAGTGAATCATTGCAATTTAATATTTGGGACAAGGTCTCCAAACTTTTGGGAAGGGGATAAAAGAAGGTTAGTCTAAGAGGCCTAGCAGAACAACCATAGAGATAAATATTAGGACAGAAGTTTTTAAAAAATAGTTGCTCTTATTCCGTGTTCATTTTTCTTGAAAGTCATTCATGGCACAGAAGCGTATATTCTTTGATGGGAGCCCAATATATATGAGCCAACAAAAGTCATCTATTGAGTTATCGATTCCTCCCTTCAGACAACATGGAAGTCTTTCTGTTTGTCTTTCTACCAGCTGTACTTCCCTGAGCATTTTATGAGTAGGCAGTTGATGGACAATCATTTCTCCTTTCAGCTAGAATCTAAGAAAAACTTATGTTTTCTCCTTAATAAAACTCCTCCCTATCCATCCTCCCTCACACAGTCCAGTTCATCTCAGCCCAGGGCCATCGTAGCTCATTTTCTGCCCCAGCTCACACACATTATTAATAAAGCTGCAGAACACTTACTTGGGAAAGTGCCAGACTGGGCAACAGCACAAAGAAGAAAGTATATGAGAAGCTTGAGAATGATGAAACTCAGCAAAGTGCTTTAGCATTGGGTCAAATAATCCACTTTTTTTTTCTCCAAACACCAGGACAACATGTGCAGTTAACAAGCAGAATTCAAGGAGTAGCCTTTAATTAAAAAAAATTAAATGGGTAATCATCAGTGAACTCTCATAATTAGCCTAATACCAAACAATCTTTGTAGGGAGGAGTCTCTGAAACACACTGAGAAAAGACTGAAAATCTCTGAGTATATGACTGATCATTTTGACTCTGGTACTAAGAGGACAAGAGATCATCTGCCAGCCATACTTTGTTGATCTAGAGCTGGAAGGGACAGCAGAAGCCATGTACACTAAGCTTCTCATTTTACAGATAAGGAAACTGAAACCTCAAAGTCACACAGGAACTATCACAGACAAATTTGAATGCAAGGCCTCTGATTCTAGAGTGCAGACTTTGTCTCTGGGTCTACCAGCTCTTAAGTGAATTTCTCCCTTATCATACCTAGAACCAGGCCCCCACAATACTTCCTGGCCATCTGCACAGCACGTGTCTCCCCACCTTCCCTTTCTAACTTTCCTTTATGTGTTGTTTTCTTCCATTTGAATGTCAGCTCCTTGAAAGCAAGGATTATCTTGCTTGTTTTTGTGCCTGGAACATATTAAATGCTTAGTAAGTTCTGTACTTCTATCTATCTAGCAAGCTAGCTAGCCAGCTATTTTGGCTCCCTACTTTGTACACCTTCCAGATATCCATGAAAGCCCTGTTGAGTTTATAGAATATTGTTGAGAATGTGGTTCTTGAGATTCCAAAAACTGATCCCTAGGTATCTATTTCTGCTGATCTCTGCCCATGAGTAGGAGAGAGTCAGGAAACACAGCCACAAAAGCTCACACATACAGCACTTGGGCAAATAATAAGTTGAAAGCAGCTTCCTATTAGAGTTATGATTAGGCTCATCACATCCAATCACAACAGCCTTGCCAAGGGGGAAAACCAGCAAACTTAACTATCATAGAGCTACCTGCTGAGAGACAGGATTCCCTCCTAAAGGGATCAGAAAGTTTAGCAAAGCATTAGCACATATTTACATACAAAGACTTTCCATTAGAACTGAGTTTGGGCCTAGACAATAAGAAATTAATCAAAAGCATTTATTAAGCACCTATTGTGCCTCAGGTATTGTTCTAGGTACTGGGGTATAGTGACAAGCATGAACCACTCCCTATACTCAAAAAGTTTGCATTATAACTTTCTTAGCAAGAGCATGCCCAGAAAATCTGTCATACCATCTCTTAATGTAGGATGTTTAAATACATGTGCTTCACAGCAGTTGTCAAAATTACTTGGTACTGGCTGAGGAACAGAGTAGTGGATTAATTAAATAGATTGCAATCTATTGGAATACACAAGACTCAGCAGTCAATGACTATAGTAATCTACTGTATGATAAACCCAAGGACCCCAGTTTTGGGGTGACAAAAAGTGCTGGGAAACTGGAACAAAGTGTGGCCGATACTGGCCATAGACCAATAACTAACATTGTATACCAAAATCAAGTCGAAATGAGTACACGATCTAGGTGTAAAGAGATACTACAAGCAATCTGGGAGAGCAAGGAATACTTTACCTGTAAGATTTGTGGAGATGGGAATATTTTATCACCAAATAAGAGATAGAGAGCATTATCAAATGCAAAATGGATAATTTTGATTACATTAAATTGAAAAGTTTCCATACAAATAAAGCCAATGTAACCAAGATTAAGAGGTTAGTGGGAAATTGGGAAAGAAATTTTACAACCAATATCTCTGATAAAGGCTTCATTTCTAAAATATACAAAGAATTGAATCAAATCTATAAGAATATAAGTCATTCCCCAACTGATAAATGGTCAAAGTATGTGGACTTCAGAGGAAAGAATTAAAGACATTTATAAGTATGTGAAAAAAAATGCTTTAAATCACTTGATTAGAGAAATGCAAATCAAAACAACTCTGAGGCACCACATCTCACCAGTCAGATTGGCTAAGATGACAAAACAGGAAAATTATCAATTCTGGAGAGGATGTGGAAAAATTGGAACACAAATGCATTGTTGGTGGAGTTGTGAACTAATCTAACCATTCTGGAGAGCAATCTGGAACTATGCCCAAAAGGCTATAAACAAATGCATATCCTTTGACCCAGCAATATCCCTTCTAGGGTTGTATCCCAAAGAGATCATAGAAGTTGGAGGAAGACCCACATGTAAAAAATATTTATAGTAGCTCTTTTTGTAGTGGAAAAGAATTGGAAATCAAGGGGATACCCATCAATTGGGGAATGGCTGAACAAGTTGTGGTATATGAATGTAAAGGAAAACTATTGTGCTTTAAGAAATGAAGAGCAGACAGACTTCATAATAACCTGGAGAGACTTACATAAACTGATGTTGAGTGAGAAGAGCAGAACCAGGAGAAATTTGTACACAATTACTGACATGACGTATGTGTGACAACTAACCTTGATAGACTGGACTCTTCTCGGCAATGTAAGGTTATAAGATAACTCCAAAAGACTCATGATGGAAAGAGATATCCACAACCAGAGAAAGTGCTGCAGTCTGAATACAGATTGAAGCAAACTACTTGCTCTCTTTCTTTTTCTTCTTTTGTTTTGTTTCCTCTTTCCTGTTCTTCATTTCATTGGTTATAATCCTTCTTTACAAACTGAATAATATTTAATGTAAAGGTATTTGTAGATCCTATATTTGACTGCATGTTGCCATGGGCTGAAGCTGGGATTAAGGGAGGGGGAGACAATTTGAAAATCAAGGATTGTGTAACTGAATGTTATAAACTAAAAGTAAATAAACAAATTAACTTTAAAAAAAGAAAGGGGAAAAAATACACATGCTTCAGTATTGTGACTTTCCAAATGAAGTGGCCCCAAATTGTCTCTTGTGAAATGAACTGATTTTTTTTTCAATGATGTGAAGAATTTTATGTAGAAACTCAAAACCAAAAGCTCCACTGTAGAGAGTTTAAAGTAGGAATGTGCTGGAGCCAACTCTAACTGGCTCCTCTTGAATTTTCCTATTAAATTGTTAGTTTTCCAGCATGAGCTTTTACTCTTTGAAAATGAGGAAACTCGGCAAATCCGTGTTTGATTTGCTGATCGCCTAGATTTAAGAAAGTGGTGGAGAAAATGTTGATCATGAAGATTAAACTTAGAAATATGTCCAGCAAACTACAGGGGAAATAGGAGAGGGGGGAGTTGATTGTTAAATATGTACCAGCCCACTGCTGAATTTAAGGATCAGTTTGTGCTTTTCTCACAATGATACCTTGAGGTAAATGATGTAAGATTATTCCCTATTTTATATAAAAGAAACCGATGATCAGAGAATTTAAGAGACAGACAGGAAATAAAAAAGCTGAATTCAAATTATGTCTCCTGACTTCAGGTTCATTATTCTTTATACTATAGGATGGGAAGAACAAAGGATTCAGAGTCAGACTATCAGGCTTTCATTCCCATTTTTGATATGTGCTATCTGTATCATCCTGACCAAGTCACTTTATCTCACAATAGATCTGTTTCCTCATCCATAAAATGGGAATAAGGCTTTACTCCCCACCACACAAGAAGGCTGTGAATAATGTGCTTTGCAAAACTTGAAGGGCTACCTCAGGAGTTCCTCACTTTGGTGTATGTGTGTATGTGTGTATGGACCTCTCTGGTAGTCTGGTCAACCTTTCTCAGAATCATGAATTTAAATGCATAAAATAAGACATAGAGAATTACAAAGGAAATAATCATTTTGAAATACAGTTATGAAAATGCTAAAAAATAAATAAATAAATGAATGAATGAATAAATGAATAACACTGGTTAAAATCTCCTGGACTACATAAAATGAACTATCATTATTATGCCTGGATACCTCTCTAGTGAGTGTGCTATTCATTAACATTTTTAAAATTCAAAGCATTATCATAGCTACTCCAAAAAAGGCATCATTTTTTAATAATTGATGTCTTCTTATTTACTTTTAGTTAATTCGCTTTTAATTTATTTACTTTTAGTTTACAACATTTACACATCCACAATCTCTTAAGTTTCAAATTTTCTTCCCCTTTCTCTCCTCCCCCTTGCTGCCAATAGCAGCATGTAATCAAACATAGGTTCTACAAATACTTTCACATTGAACATTAGTTATGTTGTAAAGGATTATAACCACGGGCTGTACAATGAAAAAGAAAGGATAAAACAAAACACAAATGAGAGAGAGCAAATAGCTTACTTCAGTCTGCAGATTCTGCAGTTCTTTCTCTGGTTGTAGATATCCCTTTCCATCATGAGTCTTTTGGAGTCCTCTTCTAAACTTGTGTTGCTGAGAGCAATCAAGTCTATCAAAGTTAGTCATCACAGGTACAATGTGTTCGTAATTGTGTACAAATTTCTCCGGGTTCTGTTCTCCTCACTGAGCATCAGTTCATATAAGTCTCTCCAAGTTATTATGAAGTCCTTCTGCTCCTCATTTCCTATAGTACAATAGTATTCCATTACATTCGTATACCACAACTTGTTTAGCCATTCCTCAATTGATGGGAATCTCCTTGACTTCTAAATCTTTGCCACCACAAAAAAAGCTGCTATAAATATTTGTGTATGTATGAGTCTTTTTTGCACTTCTGTGATTTCTTTGGGATTAAGCCCCAGAACTGGTATTACTGAGACATAGGATACGCACTTATCTGTAGCCCTTTGGGCATAGTACCAGATTGCTGTCCAGAATGGTTGGATTAGTTCATAACTCTACCAACAATATATTAGTGTTCCAATTTTTCCACATCCTCTCCAGCATTGATCATTTTCCTGTTTTGTCATCTTAACCAATCTGACCAGTGAGATGTGGTGCCTAATATTTGTTTTGATTCACATTTATCTAATCAATAGTGATTTAGAGCATTTTTTTCATATGCTTATAAATGTCTTTAATTTCTTCCTCTGAAAACTGTCCATATCCTTTGACCATTTATCAATTGGGGAATGACTTGTATTCTTATAGATTTGGCTCAATTCTTTGTATATTTTAGAAATAAGGCCTTTATCAGAGATATTGATTGTAAAAATTCTTTCCCAATTTCCCACTAACCTTTTAATCTTGGTTACATTGGCTTTATTTGTATGGAAACTTTTTAATTTAATGTAATCAAAATTATCCATTTTGCATTTGATAATGCTGTCTAACGCTTGTTTGGTGATAAAATCTTCCCTTCTCCATAAATCTTACAGGTAAACTATTCCTTGCTTTCCCAGATTGCTTACACTATCAGCATTTATACCTAGATCATACACCCATTTAGACTTGATTTTGGTATACGGTGTAAGAAACTGATCTATACCCAGTTTTTGCCGTACTAATTTCCGTTTTTCCAAGTGAGTTCTTATTCCAGAAGCTGGGGTCTTTGGGTTTATCAAACAGTAGATTACTATAGTCATTGACTTCTCTGTCTCATGTATTTTTTTTTTCTTTCTCACTACAGGAGCTATTGTTGTAATGGATAGAATGCTTGCTTAGCTTCAAGTCAGGATGACCTTAGCTTAACTCCCATGTGGGTCCCTGGGGAAATTGTTTAACCTCTATATACCTTGAAAAATACTGCAGGGGTTATCAATTAATATCTATTCATTCTAGAAGGGTTGTAATCTAAATATCTCATTTATAGAATTATATATTATAATGGAGGAATTTCTCACCATGGGAACATTTTACAAACCCATAGATCTTTTGTATATTTAGTATTCTATGATTTTCTCCATTTTATCTGCCAAATTGTATAGGAAAGAAGGGTTGAGGGAAGGTGTATGGCTACTATACAAAGTCAGAGAAAGGTATGGTCAAGAATAATGACAATTCTATTCCATACTGACATTTTTAGAGCATTGTTTCAATATCATCTCAAGAGGTGACACAGTCTCTCCCCCCAATGACTGAAAGCTTGGTATGTAGAAATAAATGCTAATTCCTCATTTCTCCATTCTCCTAAATTTGAATAAGCATAAGGGAGAAAGAAGAGTTGTTCAAAGACTGAAGGTAATCTTCCCAGTGTCACAGTCAGTTAGTATCCAGGCCAGAACTAAAATCCAGGTTTTCTGAGTCCTGACTAGGGCACTTTCTGTCTCCACCAAACAATGCAACCCCTTTGACTTTGCATACTGACATAAATTAACCCTGGTAGTTGCAGGGTAGACAATACCAGTGGCAGGTTTCTGAGCAGAAGCAACAATGCCACACCAATCCCAACCAATTCAACTACTGGCCATAGTGTTATGGTATCATTTGCTTGTTTTATTATTCCCCAATTTACATTAATTCCATATGAAGCATCATATTTGTATTGTTCTCTTCTGACATAAAATGTTGATTTATTGGAGAATTCTCTTACTATCAGCATTTAATTGCACATGGGTTAATTGCGAAAGCTCTAAAGGAGTTTTAATGATGGGATCAATCCTTTTATTGCAGTGGTAATGAGTTTCTAATGGTTCGTTAGGTATACAGTACCTCTTTGCCTTCAGAGAGAAATGTCTGAGCCCATAGCTTCTGAGCTAGATGTTAATCACTTGCCCTTGACAGAGGGTCAAGGGCAAGATTTTAATAAAGGAAAAGAAAACAGGTGGGGGGGGGAGAAGAAAGATAATCATACATCATATTGATGCTTGTATAATGGATTAGAACAGACCTTGGAGTCAGGAAGACCAAGGTTCAAGTCCTACCAATGACACTCAGTAGTTCTGTGACCATGTGCAAGTCACTTCATATCTTAAAGACCAAGGCAATGCTGTTAGCCCATTCCTTAAAGATGAGTTGCTTGTCTGCATTTTCAAAGGAGTTTCCAAGGATTGCCTATTCCAATGGTTCTTAACCTTCCTAATGTTGCAACCCTTTAATACTCGTATATCTGCATGTGGGCAGACCCGCCTGGAGATGGATAGAGGAGCGGTGTCTCATGAAAGGGTTGTTTAACCCCCAAAGGGGTCGCAACCCACAGGTTGAGAACCACTGGCCTATACTGATAAAATCTCAGGTCTTGGCTCCTACCACCAATGAGAACAAAAGTAGCAATTAAAAATGGGAAATCACACATCGTTCTGAGGGTACAAAAAGACAAAATAAAACATAATCCTGATCAAAAACAGTTAACAATTTAATGGGAATAATTACTGAAAAATAATCACTTATTAAGTTGCTTTTATGCAAGTCATTGATGATATGAAGACAAAAATGAAACATTCCCTGCCTTCAGGGAACTTAGGTTTTATGGGAGAAACAATGTGTACAGAGTTGTGCATATACACACTTAATACAAAGTAAAGATGAGGTAATTTGAAAGTGAGGAAACACCAGTCCTAATGATGTCAGGGAAGGCTTCAATTTGGAAACAGAACTGGAGATGAGCTTTGAAGGAAGCGAGGGGTTCCAATAAGCAGAAGGGAAGAAGCAATGAAGTTCAGACAGGGAGACAATCCAGAAAAGGCTTGGAGATAGTAAATTACAAGTTTATTTGCTTACAAGTGAGCCAGTTTGACTCAACTGAAGAGGAGAGGTGTTGAGTATGTACTACCCACAATGCTCCCAAGTGCAGTCAGAATTACATTAAATGTAACTGGGAAATATTTTTTAAAATAAATAAAAATATAACAAAACATAGATAATATCACACTTTAAAATTAAGTCAACATGTGGCCCACAGGCATCCTCGTATATGGATCAGTGTTACCCCTTTCTATTGGAGTTTGACACCACTAATATAGAGGAATGTGAAATGCAGTCATGTATAATGGTGGGGGAAGTAGCTAGGGTGTGACTTAAATTGTCAAACAAGTGGTTGTTGTATTATCCTAGGGATACTGGAGCTTTTTGAGCAAGCAGATAACACAGACCAGTAATTTAGGAATATACATATATACATATACAAATATATTTTCATATATATATATATACATATATGTGTGTATATACACTAGTGATTTGGCAATATATGTGTACGTTTGTATATGTCTGTGTATACACACAAATAAAAAAAATATATATATATATACATATATATACATATATATACATACACGTATAAATCATTGGGGGATGTGTATGTGTACACACACATATATACACCCTAGTGATTTAGTGTTATATTTGAATATATACTCCTAATATATTCTGAAATATAATACATATTTTCCTCCAAATCACTTATCTGACAATGTTATCCCCTTGCTCAAAAAGCACCAGTATCCCTAGGAGAACATAAAAACACCCTTGTTTTAACGATTTAATCCATCAACAACCTGGCTCTAGGCCACTTTCTCTACCACCTTATTTCACATTGCTCCATGTAAACACACTCTACAATTCAGTCAAACTGTATTGTGTGCATGTGTATTGTGTGTATATTCTATCCCTATTATGTATATGTATATATAAATATTATATATATGTTCCTTTAACATATATAACTAATCAATATGTATGTATGTGTATTCTATCCCTGTTATACATATATGTATTCTTTTTGTATATATAACTAATATATGTGTGTATATATGTATGTATGCATATTCAAGTATATGTATACATGTATTGTGTCTTCTCATTATGGGCAGCAAGGTGGCACAATGGATAGAATATCAGGCCTGAAATCAGAAAGATATGAGTTCAAATCTGGCCTTACTAGTTTGTGACCCCAAGCAAGTCACTCAACCCTGTTTTCCTCAGTTTCCTCATCTGCTAGAGAAGGAAATGGCAGACCATTCTAGTATATTTGCCAAGAAAACCCCAAATGGGTTCACAAATTTAGACACAACTGAAATGACTGAACAACACCAATGAATCCCCATTATGTATGTGTATATTATATGAGGCTCAATACAATTAATGCAAAGGAAAGCGTCAAAGTGCTATCATGAATTTTTTATCAAAAAATGTACCTATAAATATATACTGGCAAAAATCACTTACAATATGAAACCTGGCTACAGGCAAAAATGAGAGAATTCTTTTTCTCCTTAAGTTCTAAAGTAAAAAGGGGAGGTACAAAAACATAGGCTCACTAATAAATTCTATGACTCACTTCATCACCCTCTCCCTGCAAGTTTATTATGGCCAGTTCAAGTCAATTCCAGATATGTCTCTAGTGTTTATGAAAGGGGTGGGGTGGGGTAGGTCTTACTAATGGACGCTTAACCAGAGCAATTCTGACTGGAATGATGTGTCCAGAAACACTCAGAAGGATCTGTGTCCAGATACCTCAGAATATGCATATTTAAAAAGTAATCTACCTTGAAGTTAAGAATAATAGGAGCACACACCCACAGGGCATCATAAATGTGCAGAAGGGCAGGCTGAAAAAAAGACAACACCCCACCATCCCCATACATGTAGTCAAAGCATTTTCCTGAGGCCACAGCTCCAAATGATGTTTTAGTCTACAGAACATGTAGCTATAGAGTTTAGAAATAACTACTCTCCCAAGGCACTTCTTTACCCTACCAGCCAAGAGTCTCCATTTAACTGGTTCTTTTGCTTTTATGGAAACTGGAAGATAAGCGCTGAGAGGAAAGACAGACAGATAGACAGACAGACAGACAGACAGATAGCTAGCTAGCTAGATAGATAGATAGATCGATAGATAGATAGATAGGTAGATAGATAGGTAGATAGATAGATAGGTAGATAGAAAGAACAGATATTTATTAACCCTTTAGTTATGCCAAGAGACTGTGCTAAGTACTAGGGATACAAATAGAAGCAGTTAAGTCTTCCCTGTATTTCTCTGTATTCTTCATATTTGGTGTTTCCTACAGTGCAGTAATATTCCATCATGCTCTTACAGTACAATTTCTTCAGCTATTTCCTCATGGATTGATTGGGACTCCCTTTTAAGTTTTGTTGTATTCTAAATTTAACAAACCTAAGGCAGAGAGACGAAGAGATAGAGAACATTTCTACATATATATTAGATAAGAGGATTATATTTGAAACCGCTAATCTCAATCCTGAACAGTTTGTCTTGTAAAAAAAAATGTAATAAATTCAGCCTATTACTTTTAAAGGTTCCTTGCTTGTTTGTGTTTCCCTATGGACCTCCTTCCATTCCTTTCTTTGCATTTTTAAGATGTTTCAATTCCCTAATTTTAGATAATTTCTCTCTCTCTCTTTTTTTTTACCATATTACCACTACTTCTCCCTTTCCCACCCCCAAATTTGTAAACAGTTCTAATTATAATGATATCATTTGTTATGTTAATCTTGTTCTTTTTTACCTTTTTGCTCATAATCTGCTGTATTGAGATAAGAGGAAACTAGACTTAGATATGACCACTCTCTTCCCTTATCTTGCCAGAACCTTTAACTACATTAGAAAATAGGAGGTCGGGGGGGCGGAGCCAAGATGGCGGCGTAGAAGCAGCAACATATCGCAGCTCTCACATAGCCACCCCAAAATACCCATAAAATAGGACTCTAAACCAATCCTGGAACTCCAAAACGCACACAAAGATACTTCCCACTAAAGTCAGCTCGGTTACGAGGAACCATATCAGCACTGCGAACCGAAACCAGCCTGGCCTGAAGCCGCGGCTGTGCCCCGGGGGCGGCTGGACGGGAAGAGCTGAGAAGCTTCAGGTGAGCAGATTAGCGGCAGCTGTAAATGGGATTTGTGAAAGGGGGAGATAAGCAGTCAGGCCGGAGGGCCTCCAGAGTGGAAAAGCGAAAGGCAGAGGTTTTGCACCC
>CM053582.1:429968622-429993786 GCA_028627135.1 Pseudochirops cupreus
TACACACCTCAGCCAATCCCCTTCTTCCACATCAACAGGGGAGTTCATGCCTTCTCAACAGTGGGACAGAGTTTGCCCCTTCCACACTTAGCACTTAGTACTAAGTGCTAAGTATCCTGCTAAACAGATTACTATTACATATGTATACATATATGTGAGTATATGTGCAGATCTATGTATGTATAGATATTTTCTCTCTATTTGTATCATATTTTGTATAGAACATGCCTATGTATATGTATGCATGTGTTCATGTGTATATGTATGCATAGGTGTATATATGGAGAAAAATGTGAATACAGATATCAATGATATAGATATTATTGATATCAATATCATTATCTATATAGCTACTCCTATAGATCCACAGATGACACAAGTATAGATGGCATATATGTGTGTATGTATATATGTATGTATACATGTGTGTGTGTATATATGGTGGGGTTTATATGGGTGCTGTGTGGGTGATTGCCTAAACAAATGAACCAACTTCCACTTCTTCCTGTTATTAACTTACTTCCTTAAGTCTTTCTCCATTTTCATAAAGACATTGCATCTACAGTATGTGTATTTGGAGGTTACTTTAAAAAAATCACAGGAACTTTCTCTTACTAATTGGCTCATTGCCCCCCTAATGCAGCCTGAATTGAGGAAAATCACCTTTTGTTTGGGTTTAGCTTCCATTTTCTTAATCTGAAAGCATGCATCTACAAGTTAAATAAAAATCATTGTAAGTAGTCATGCAATTTGACAACAGTTTCAAATAGTATGGGCACAAGGATAAGCTCTGTAAAGGAACAAGGTTTCCAGTTATAGGCAGCCATGACCAGAGCCAAGGAGTTGAATCTCTTGCATCTCCTCACTTCTTTGCTATTTGGAGGAGAAATGAAAAGTAAGTGATTAGATCAGAAAACGGAAAGCAGTTTTTGTGACCAACACTTCAGGGAAGTAAGGGGATAAAAAGTTCTGTTCATTCAAATCTGTTAGTTTTACCAACTCTGATTTGCTGGTGCAAATTAATCTATCTTTTTTCAGTCTGTGCTCACTAGCCCTTATGATCATGTCTTTTCTCACGTGCTCAGCACTAATTTTTACTCCTGATATGATGGTTTGCCGTGATCCCTGCTTAGTGTGGCAGAGAGATATGTCCCATACCTCTCCTCTACCAGCTCAATGGGAGAAGCAGAAACATGCACAGAGAACTTCCTCTTTCTCCTGTTCTTCCTTCAAAGGCCATTGGACACCAAAAGGACTTGAAGTTTTCCATGGTATAGGGACCACATAAACTCTAGCTAATGGTCCTTCTTCTCATTGGTAATGCTTCTGGCAGAGGAGTTGAACATACAAAATAAATACAAGGTGATTAGAAGGAGGAAGCAAAAACATTGAGTGGGTACAAGGGGAGTGGCATTTGAGCTGAGTTTTGAAGACAATAAGGGATTGTAAGTGGAATGGAGGAGGGAGAACATTCTATGCTTGGGGACTTGTCAGTCAGAGATAGGACATGCAGTGTCATGTAAAAGGAAAAGTAAGAAGTCCAGCTTGGTTAGACCATAGAGTATGCTCCTTCCTTTATTAAAGTCTAGATTTCCTTCCCATTATACAATTAATGATCTTTTGGGCACCCTGGGCTCTCAGTTCAAAAATCTGCTCTACTCTCATGGCCATACCTTGACTCTCCCTCACCTATTGACAGGGATGTATGTACCTTCTATCCCATTATCACACTAACCTGTGCTTTCTCCATGACCTGAAATCCCCATCTCTATTCATAATTTTCATTTCTTCCTCTGTCTCAGTTTTATAAAAACTATTCTTCCCTATGGCTTTCAAACCCTTAATCCCTCCCTGTTCCAACAACAATGTAATAGAGTATGGGGGACGGGGTTGGGGGGAAGGAACCATAACAGTTTCTTATCTTTGCATCCTGTTCTTGACACATGGGTAGCACTTAAGTACAGGGGAGGGGGTTATTGTAAAGAAATCATGGTATAGGGGTAACATGAAAGGAGTCTCCAAATTTTTGGAGGAAAGGAAGATGGAAATGGAATTTCACTTCTTGTGCTTGGCCCTAGGGGGCAGAACTATTAACAAAAGGTGAAAATTTTTGAGAGAGTGATTCAAATTTGATTGAACAAAAATCTTCCTAACAATTAAAACTTCCTCAAAAATGGAATGAGTTACCGTGGAATGTAGGGGTTTCACTCTCACAGGAGGTCTTCAACCAATTATCGGTTGTACTGTTAGAGAACATTCTGGCTCAGGCAAGACAGATGAGACATTCTGGGACAGACGAGATGGCCTCTGAAGTCCCTTCCAATTTTGATATTTTGTCAATTAAGACAATGCATATCAAATGCTTTAGGCAAAGCAGCAGGGTTTAATGGAAAGAATGTTAGTCTAGAGTCACAAGAACTGAGCTTCAAGTCAAAGTTGGCATGCTTATTATCTGCATGACCATAAACAAGTAACTTAACCTCTCTGGGTCTCATTTTCCATAGAAATGATTACAATAATCAGTGCTTACATTTCCTTCTTGAGAGGAGTGTTGTGGGGACCAAATAAGATAATGTATATAAAGCATTTGATAAATTGTAAAGAACCATGTAAATATCAGTGAATTGGAACCATATGAAATCATAGTTCTCACTTAACCTGTATGGTCAACAATGGTACATGAATGTGTAAAGTGACTGGTCAAGAGGTCAAGGGTAAATTCTGTGGCCAGGAAAAATCAAATCAATTACAACAAACATCATTTATTAAGTGCCTACTCTATTCCAGACACTAGAAAACAGAGATAAAAACAAAATTCTGCCTTAAGTTAGCTTACATTCTATGGAATGGGAAAAAGGAACATGAAAACAGTTGATTACATTCAAGGGAACTTGAGGATAGAGAAAATACTAACACGTGGTGTGGTGGGGGTGGGACAGGATTAGAGAAAGCTTTACAGAGGAACTGGTTATTACTGTTGTTCATCCACTTTTCAGTTGTTTCTGACTCTGTGACCCACTTGGAGTTTTCTTAGCAGAGATACTGCAGTGGTTTGCCATTTCCTTCTCTAGCTCATTTTACAGATAAGGAAATTGGGACAAACAAGGTTAAGTGACTTGCCCAGAGTCACACAGCTAGTAAGATGAATCTTCCTGACTCCAGGCCCAGTTCTCTATTCATTCATGAACTAGCTGCCCTGCCAGAAGAACCAGTTTCTGATTCTGAAAATTGGGGATGAGGAGCAAATTTATTCCAGACTTAGGAGATGGCTTGTGTCAATGCACAGAGATGGGAAAAGGCATGTGGAATTCAGGAAACAACCACTAGTCTAATTATGTTGGAATATAAAGCACGTGATGGGAATTAGCATGAAATAATGCTCGAAGTAGAAGTTGAAGCCATATCTTGGATGGTCTTAAATATCAGGCTGAATGGTTTGTATTTTCTCTTAAAGGTAATGGGGGAGACATAAAGGCTGTTGATCATCAAGAAAAAAAAATCACATGATCTTTCCTGTAAGAGCCTAAATGAGGGTGACAACCACATAAATAAAAAAAAAGTAAATATAGTAGAAATGTTGTAAATCAAGTGGTAGGTTAAGCAATGGACAGGCAGGTAGGAAAACCAGGAGTAAGAATTATAGAAGTCAAAAGAGGAGAGAGCACTCACTTAGAGTACATGGTCGGTAGTGTCAAGGAGGATGGGACTGGGAAAAGGCTATCAAATTTATAAGTCAAGAAATAATTGGTAATTTTAGAAAGTGGTCTCGTGCAGGATTTTTCTATTTGTTAGTGGGGGGAGCTGTTTGTTTTAGTGAAGTAGAATTGGACATTTTTATAAGCAGTGAGGAAGGGGGCTTTAAATGGAGAGAAAATAAAGACGAAAGAGACAGGGAGAACGATCAACGGACGAACTCTTGAAAATGTAGAAAGAGATTGGAGCAAGCACATGAATCCGGAGGGTGGATTTAGCAAGAGCTTCTCGGAGACACAAGTTAAGTGGTAAATAAGTAAAAAGGATAAATGAAGATGAAGAGAAATTTGAGTTGTGGGGAAGGGAAAATGAAGGTGCTTGTAACATATAGTCTTGATTTTCTCAGTAAAGGAGGTCAGATCAAATATTTGCCTGAGGTGTAAAGATGAGAGTACTATAAAGGAAAGATTAAAACATTTGTGGCAACCACCGAGAATGGCAGGATAGTTAATCAAGGAAGACTGAATCAAGGAAGAACAAAAAGATTGCTGTGTATTGGTGAGGGCATGATTAAGACTATACAATCTTAATTTAGAGTAGACCCAATTTATATTTCTGTGGGTAGGTGAGGCGGAATGAAGCATATGGTTGGGAGAAGTGAGATCCGTGAACTGAGAACCCATGGTGCCCAAAGGGTCATCAGTGCTCATGATTAAGCATAATTAGTTCTTGAATATGAGGATTGTGCTTTTAGTGGTAAGGAGGGCTGAAAATTTTAAGAAAGAAAGGAACATGACTTGGAGGCTGACAGTCTATAAAAGAAGTTTATAAAATGAGAGTGTTCTACGCAGAATCAATTTAAGGACAGCAAGAATTAAATCTATAACCTTGACTTTGTAAATACCACATGGTACAGGTGAAAGAACACTGGCTCTGAAAAAAGAAGCCTTGGTTTTAAAGTTCCAACTCAACCACTTACTGTTGCTAAACAACTTTAACCTCTCTGAGACATAGATAGATACATAGATACATAGTTAGATAGACAGAAATGTGTGTATATATACATATATGTATGTGTGTATGTATATGTGTGTATCCATAATTAAGCTATTAAACTATTCTATCATGGGACTTGGGGTGCTTTATTATTCAGAAGCCCTATTTGAACATAGGCTATTTACCATAGCTAAGTGGCCCAATAGATGGAGTGCTAGACCTGGAATCAAGAAGAGCTGAGTTCAAATCCTACCTCATACATATATTAGTTATCTGATTCTAAGTAAATCACTTAACCTCTGTCTATCTCAGTATCCCCATCTGTAAAATAAGAATAATAATAGTACCTACTCCTCAGGGTTGTTGTGAGAACAAAATGAGATATTTGTAAAACACTTTGCAAGTCTTAAGGTGCTTTATGAATGCTAGCTAATATGTATGTATGTATGTATGTATGTATGATCTTTCTCTAACCAAGTAAGCAACTGGTCATAGGCAGTTAGGTGGCTTAATGAACAGAGTGCTGAACTTGGTGTCAAGCAGACCTGAATTAAAATCCAGTCTCTGACATTTACTAACCATGTGACCCTGGGCAACTCACAACCTCTGTCTCAGTTTCCTTATCTGTAGAATGGGCATACTACTAGCACCTACCTCCCAGAATTGTAGTGAAGACAAAAGTAGCTAATATTTCTCAAGTGCTCTGCAAACTTTACCATGTAAGTCCCAGCTATTACTATTATTGATTTTGCTATAAATGAAAAAAAATGTTTAAAACATTCTTAAATGTACTCAGGATTCTCAGTGCTTCTGAGAAAGTTTAAGTCCAATCTGGTGACCTTTTTTACAATTTTGATTATTTATTCATTAACCAGCTGAAAAGTCAAACAATAGCATATGTCAATAGCATGTGTTTAAACAAGAAATGTCAAACCTTAGTGCCATAATCTTGTCTAGCATGTAGGATGAGTAAATAGACCTTGGGGATACATATTTATGTATCTTTAATCATTCAGATGGGTTAGGAAGTTGGAAGAAAAGAATGTCAATCTGACAACATGATCTGTTTCTTTCTCGAATACTTTGGCTTTTAAGTTCAGGGCTGAATGAAATCCCACGGCTATGGAAATGAAGGATTTGTTTAAATGGTACATTAAAAATAGAAATATATTAACTCAAAAAAGACTTTAAAAAGGTAGTTTTGCATAATTAAAAAGTGTTCTCTCGTTCTGTGTAACCCAACTTCTCTAAAAATGAATTTTAAAAATCCTTCACTCCTGTTCTTTCTAAAAAGAAGACAAAGACCAAAAAAAAATTCCTCTCTAAATAATATTGTGGGGTAAGTGGGGAGGGATTAAATCTATCCAGTGACCTTTAGCAGGAAAATGTGAAGGAGGGGAAGAGAGAAAATTCTATATTTTGTTTTCATCAGAATGGGAGGGAAGAGTTTCACTAAGAATTGATGAGACCAAAATCATAGCCATCAGAGAACAAATGAAAAAAATGTACCTCCTTCCTTTCATTTGAGAAGTAGAAAAGGAATGGTGTATATGTTTTTAGACATAGTTAATATATTTTGACTGTATCATTTCTCCTTTGTTACAAGGGAAAACTCCCTGGGGGTAGGGCAGTGTGGGAAAGAAAGAGGCATATCTAGAAAGGACTATGATGTGTGTGTGTATTTTAAAGCATCAATAATAACTTTAAAAATGAAAATCAGAAAATAGAGAAATAAGATCAAAGTTCATTGCCATTTTTTGAGTCTTTATCAACATCTGAAACTATAAAATGAGAATAGATAACAATCCTAGATTCATGGGACTAAGGCTACATGAACATGAAACTAACTAGATGAAAAATAATAATGTTAATAATACTTAATAATAATATAGACATTTCCCAATTCCCACGTTTGATTTCAGGTAGACAAAAAAAAATCTTTTCCATTATTTTCAGTTCTCATCTGGGTGGTTTGCAGTATACATTCTCAGGCTAGATAGAGTTTCTAGGTGGATACTGAGACCACGCCACCCCCACCCCCCCATCACCAAACAGTAGAGAAGATGGCTGAGCTAATTTCACTTGGTGCTTCTGCAAATATACATATTGAGCGTTTCTCAGTGTCTGTCCTCACTACATCTGGCTCATGACATGGCTATTCCTTCCAAGTGAAGGCACAGGATTTTTCTTGTTCTTGTTGTTTTAAGTAACAAATAGAATTGATTCAACAGTGCACTAGCTCTTCTAATGCTTCAGAGAGGAAGGGAGAAATATTGCTATTGATGTGAGATGAAAGGATGATTGGTCTTCCATAAATCATCTTTTAGAGGTCTCTAATCTTCTCTTTGCATGGTCTAAAAAGCTCTACTTAACCAGTCTGGGGCTTTCCTGGAATAGATACAGCTCTTTGGCCAGGGTCTAATCTCCAAGAATTTGGAAAGGTTCCAGAGAATTAACATTTAAATTACCAAGCCAGGAATTTTGCCTCCATAAACAGTACTTGTCCATTTGAGGCTGTTTGCTTTGTAATCTTCCCAAGAGTAGGATTCTAAATCTCACTTAGCTTGGAACAGAATCATCTTACAAACAAACGGGCAATATAGTGTGATAAAAAGCCTCTAGACTGGGGGTCAAGAGACTCTTGTCCTAGTCTTAGCTTTGTAATTGCAATCTTGGGACTGAAAAAAGGCTAGAAAAGACCTTAGAGATCAACTAGTATTACTTCTTAACCCCTTTGCAACTCAATCAATCAATCAATTAATAAACATTGCTTGAGTACCTACTATCTGCCAGGAATTGTGCTAAGCACTGGTGATAGGAAAAGAGGCAAAAGACAATCCCTGTCTTCAAGGAGTTTACATTCTAATCCTCCTATGAAAAATTAATGTCATATAGCCAAGCATTGGGGTCAGGGAGGAAAAGGTGTAAGAAACCTGAGAATAGCTTATAATGTCTGCTGAGGTGTTATGTGGCATTGAAAGGGTAAGGGCCTGGAACCCCACCTCCCCCCCAGCTTTCCTTGAACTTTCCCACATGGTCAAGTTTCTGATTTTTTTCTGAGACATCACTCATCCCAGGAATCATTTTAACTGCCCTTTCATTGTGGCCCACATGGTCTCTACCTGGCCCCACCCTAGACTACCACTCCTTGATTCCATCAAGACCAACTCATTGACCACTGTATAAGAGGTCCATCTTGCTTCCCTCACCATTAAATTGCTCAGATTACTTAAGAGTCTGGCCTACTCAATACAAGCATCCCAAATAGAGTAGATTCTTCAAATCTCACCCACCCCAACCAATATTTTAATAAACCTTGTCTCTAACTGAATGGAGGCTTTGGTTGAATTCATTCAAGGCAGGATGTGAAACATTTGCCCTTGAATTTAGGGGTCCCCTTGCCCTACCAGGAAGTCAGAGAGGTGATGGGGGAGGATATAGGAGAGAGCAGATTGGGGAAGGGGGTATACAGTGGCATCGCTGTTTTGGGGTGGTGGTAGGGGAAAGATGGGGAGAAAATTTGTAACTCAAAATCTCCTGGAAATGAATGATGTAAATTAAAAGTAAACAAAAACCAAAAAAAGATAAAAGAAAAAAAAAGAATTTAGGGATCCCCAAAACCCCTAGACCTCAACATTAGCATTTTTTTACCTATGTAGCTTTGGAAAACTATGCAAACTCTCTGGGTTTCAGCTTCCTCATTTGGGTCAGCATGAGTTGCCCTCATGCTGAGTTGCCCAACTGGACCTGGTCAGTTGGGGCCCCATGGGGCAGTGAGGACTACTCTTAGGTTGTGGTTTGTCCTTCTCAGAGAGAACCATAACATCAGGAAGATGATGCCACAATTTGCAAGTGAATTGGATTTAAGTGAGGGAGGGCTATGCAAAGTCAACAGCCTTACTTCTTCTCTCCGAGCCATCTGGCTCCAGTGGCCAGATATGGATCAGGGCAATTGGAGATGGCCCATCAATTATAAAACACATACAATGCTTTAATTGTGAGGTGATCATAATGATTACAATTTTTTTGTCTCCAAATCAATCTTGTTTTGCCCAAAGTAACACTCAGAAAATGATTCAACAGACTGAAGAAGATGCATCTTTATCTACAAATCTTAGGATAGTTCTCACCTTCAAGCAAAGTATTCACATCTCCAATTTAATAGTCACAACAAACATCTTTGGAAAACTTCTGGCAGGGAGAAGGGGAACCATTTTTTTTTAAGTCAAAAAACAAAACTCCTAGGAAACTGCAGGGATAGAAAGAAGAGTGTGGCAAAAATGCTCAACTGGAACAATGAAGGAAAAAAAACACTTTGAGGATAAGGAAGCATGAAAAACTGGGCTTGCAATCTTGTATGGTAGAGAAGATGAATAGGGCATAGAGACTGGAACTGTGATTTCACTGGTAGAAGGGATTTCTAGATGAGGAAGGACCTACCAATACAGACTGGCATCTTCTCTGCAACTTCCAGTCTTGGTTAAATGACTTGCCTAGGATAACACAATCAGTCTGATCAGAGGCAGACTTTGAAACTAGGTCTTTTGGACTTCAAAGTCATCTCTCTATTCATTAAGTCATGCTGTTTCACATTGATCATATTACACAACATGTCCATCTGTCTCTCATTCTTGGGTATGACTGGCCCATTTATTTTCTTGAGGAAATCATTCACCCTTGAAGTATTGGAATGTAAGCCAGACTATAAGTTCCATGATAACAGGACCACGTTTTGTCTAGACTGAATTTCACTCAGTGCCTAATACTCAATAGTTTTAAAATAGATGACTGAGGCATTAAACTGAATTTGCAAAGGATATTTTAGTCATTTCCACAGTCTCCATATTACAGTTCTCATTTTAATACACTAAATGAATACAATATATGCTAGGTATTTAAAGATGCAATCCACAGGAAGCTAATATTTAGTGTTCAGATGGCACCATATTGGTGCTAATTAAACCATACCAATCATATGCAATAAAATTTTCATTAAATAACAATAATCTTCATTATAACAGAGTTATCCTTAGGGTATAGAAAATTAAAGTAATTACCCTAGGCCCTATGCTGTGCATCCTTTTTCATCACTGCATCACTGACAAGTAATTCGGGGAACTAGTCTATGAAGGAGAATAAGATAGATCTAACAAAAAAAAAAAGCCTTGGACTTGACACACAACTACCCCTGCAACTATCACCAAAGCAGAGTAGGTAGAACTGTCTCTCTCCATTTTGATGAATATTCTGCAGGATATACTTTAGCATCCTAGAGGACAATGTCATGTATTGGAAATAAACTCCTAGGCACATTCAACTGTTCAGCTGGATGAATGATTTTGGAAAGGGGATTGGTATACAAGGCCTTCTGATAGAATGGAATCAAACTCAAGATTCTGATTGCTAAGCCTCTGCCCAAACCACAAGAATGACAAGGTAGAATGGAAACAAAGACAATAGCAGAAACTGTCAGTGGGAGCCCACCATTCAATGGCAGGTGCTTTACCTACTAGTTAGTGGGAATGAACAGTTAGTGAATCTTGTTAAAGCTAAAGCATACAAAGAAAAATGAAGACCCCTGAGGGAAGACACATACAGAGGGAAAATGAATTCTGATACTATTCTGTTTAGCTGCAGGGGATAAGAAAAATGACAGTGAACAAACACATTGCATGAAGTTACTGATCTCCCACTGGTGATAGAAGTAGCTAATTGTATAGTTCATCTCTAGTACATCAATTCAGTCTGATTAGAAATATGGATCCATTTCTAGGATGGGAATAGAAATTAACAGCTTCAAACAGTTTTCATTTTTAAATCTGAGATGCCTCAGCAACTCTCAGAAAGCAAGGCAGTTAATTTCTTTCAATGAACTCTGTCAGCACTTGCAGATTTATAGTACCAAAATGGCTTGGTATGGCCCACGTGTCCTTTCATCCTCATAGCTTTTAGATGGTCTATAAAAGTTTACAAAGTACAAAGTTACAAGAGGCCTGACAACCACTCATTGTTAAACAAATCAGTATTAACTGGCAAAAAGACTGCTTTCCTCGCACAGTTAAATTTCCTGTTGCACCCACCATGAGACAAAAGAAGATAGAGTCCAATTGTGGAAGATAAGATAAGTTCTCAGGTTCAACCTAAAGGGCCTTGCTCAATGCTCCTGATCCTCTCTGTACTATAATCCGTGGGTATCAGCTGCCATCAGTGGTCCTAACCAAACCATACCATCATCCTCTCTTCTTCTTAGAGGCTGAATACTTTAATTCAAAAAACTGAGTATAGCCTAGCTTTTGGACTCATATGTCTGAAACTATCCTTTTTCCTGAAAAACTGACTTAAGAAGAGAGATGACTGAGACTTCTTTGCAGTTGTGGGTTATCCCACTTTCAGTCACTCTGTACCCAAATCCAGCATGACTTCCCAAAACACAACTAGGAGTTTAGACAATTTATAATTTAAATGTATTATGAGGGATAAAATCATATTTGTAACTTTGCTTCATTTTTGTAGATATTTATGCTGTTGAGGGGTTGAGGGGGACAAAGAAAACAAGAATTAGACACACAATCTTTCCATGCATAGTTGTAGCTGGAAATTTCCATGTTTGTTTTGGTATATACCGACTCACTTTACTTTGCATGGACACTTTCTCGAATCACTCTCAGCATTCCTTACTATGACATGCAGCTAAATTCACTCCTTCCATATGCCGAGTCAACCAATCCCATCGCATTTAAAGTAACAAGATTATTTGTCTTTTTCCCTTGAGAACACATCTCAGTTGTTCACTAGAAGTGAAAAGAAAAAAAAAAAAGCCTGAACACCTTCAGTGAATGAATCAATCAGTCAACCAAAGGTATTTCAACTAGGTGTAATGGGAAGTCTGTTTGAATTGGTTGGATGACTTGATCATACCATATGGGGCTTATATAAAACCAGAAAACTAATTTGGAATCAGAGATTCAAGCATCTAGCAGCCTCCTGTGGAAGCTTTCAGTCAAGCCCTTGAGAAGGAATAATGTAGGAGGAGGGAAAAAGTGAAATTCAGGATTCCATCAGTATTCTAGCAGTGTCTTTAGAATAGCTGATGACAGTGTCTGCATCAGGAGTCAAGGACATACTAGATGTAATAAAGAAAGAAAGGCTGTTTCAAGACTCAACAAAAAGTCCAAAAGAACAAAAACTTCTTGAACATCCAAGGAAGGGGACAAAAGGAATTCCAGCAAGTATGATCTGTGAGGTACCCCTTTGCCATATGTGCTCACTAAATCAAATTACATTTTCCCCTGGACTCTATATGTACTAATGGGAGAGTGTATTACAGACTTGGAGCAGGGGGGATGTTTTGTATCAATTATACCACCTTAGTAAATTTCCTTCATAAAAATTAAGTCTAGATGACTAATTGATATAAACTTTAAACCCTGGATGGAAGCAAGCCATAGGGACTTGTGACTACAGCATTAGAAAGCATTCTCTCCAGTTTCCCAGGATTTACTCTAGAGTTCTGATGAGAAAAGAAGCAGCTGCCCTCTAAATACACAGCCTGTTGGCCTAAGGTGTGGTTGAGAGAATGGCTCACAGAATATTCACTACAATTCTCTCTCTCTCCCAATCACTCCTTCCTTCTTTCTAAGCTCCTTGGGCCAAGCCACTACACTCTTTCAAGTAGAAAAGCTAGTTCTCTGTACACATTCATCCTTTTGTTACTCGCCAGGCTAGTCACTTAAATTCCAAAAACAGAGCAATCAATGGGCTCAGAGAAATGAAAGCTGGCTGTGTTCCTTTCCCTACAGTGTACTCACATGGTAACATTGTCCCCTCTCTAAGTCCTATCGTCCTATTTGTATCCAGAGAGGGAGGGTCAGGGTAAATCTACTTGAAAAGCTTCAGACTTGGAACTGTTTAGCTGCTGCTTCTACTAAACCTCCCCACCTCCTACCCCCTTCATCCAAAGTAACAGGAGGAACAAGTGCTACCTCCATGATAGTGCTCTCACCAAACTCTTTCTATCACTACAGTCACAGTTTCTGGACACTCTATCCAAGCATCACCCAAAGAACTAGACACAATTCAGATATGTTGTAGGAGGTAAGATCTGATTTCTAGCCTTTCATTATGGCTCTTTGTGTTGGTGTTCATTCTGGGTATTGGTAGCAACATGGTATGACAGATAAAGAGCTGGCTTTGGAGTCAGGAGAGACCTAGGTTCAAATCCTGCCTCTGACACATATTGGATGTGTGCCTCGATGTCCTTTAACCTCCTCATGCTCTAGGCCAGAGGTGTCAAGCATGCATGGGACTCTCAACACTCATAAGTGCTGCCTGAACCAGATTAAAATGTAATTGGGAAATATTTAACGAAATAAGTAAAAATACAATAAAATGTAGATAGCTTTACATTTTAAATCTAAGTCAATATGTTATCCATAGGGTTCTTTATGTATGAATTAGTGGCCCCTATTTCTATCTGAGTTTGACAATACTGCTCTAAGAAATGCCTTAGTATTGTACAATGCACAGAGATAATGCTGTCCTGTATTCTTGATTTCTTGATTTGAGCAGTCTCAGTGTCAATGAAATTGCAAATCCAGTCTCTATCCCTAGGGGGTGGTAGAGTGTAAACCAGCCCAGACGTATAAAAACCAAGGTTCACTAGGTCTGCACACACTCTAGCACTCACTTATTCACACATGCACTCACTGAAATCACCTTCACATTAAATGGACTCACTGCCCCACCATCTCACTCCTTCCACAATCTCTCAGTCAGTACTCAACCACTTTGTCTCAGATACATATCTGACGGCTCTCTCACTGAACCACTAGCATCTCACAATATTATTCATCTTCTCAACATATTGACTCAATCATTCAGACCACAAACACTAGCTCTCAGTCCACAGTTCCTTCTTCTACTAATCCCAGGACAGTCATTCAAACTCCAACAGATCTGAAACTACTTAATGATGCTCTTAAATAGGCCCAAAGAATCCTGGGAAGCTACGTGGACCATAGCCTCAAGCACAGGGCTGTCTCTATTCTTTCCCTCTTGACCCCACAGCACTCCCAACTCCTGACACAAAACAGCACAAAAGTTGGAAGTCTGGTTAACTAGTTGACTTTTCATGTGTGTCTGAGACTTTGTTCCCTCTTTATTGCATGCCTCCCTGAAAATAGTCTCACTCAATACAAACTTCTGGGGGTTTGGGGCAATGATGAGTTATTATCATAAAACAATGAAGGCTACATTACTTAAAACACATTCTGTGCCCTTCTCTCTTCCCTTGGATGTACCTATACCACAGCTTTAAGATGCTGACAATCAGAAGTTGGGAGACCCGTAAAATTAGATGTGTATTCTGGCCTTGCTTCAGAATAATGCTGATGTGATCTTAGACCACATGAGTACAGGGGGAACATGGACAGACCATATGAGCTCCAGGCTACAACACTGGGGGAAAGAAACCTGTAACAAGTCAGCCAGCTATACCTTAAACTCCCTCACCTGCATACTCCACATTATCCTTTTCATCTACCCAACTGTTACCTATCCTTTATGACTCAATTCAAATCTCACCTCTTTTATAAAACCTTCCCAAATACTCCAATGCAAAAAAAAAATCTCTTTCTTCTGATCTTGTATAGCAAGTATTGTCTCTACCACACAGCTTAAAATACAATTTTACATTGTCTTGTCTTATTCTCTGTTTCATGTTCTTTCTCTGCTGTGAGAAATAGTCTGTGTTCCAATGTTATCATTCACCTGAAACCTTACTCTCCAAAGCTATCCATTGTCAAAAATTACCTCCACAGCATTTGGTAATACTGCTCATTTTCTCCTTCTAGATACTCTTTCCTCTCCAGATTTTCATGCTTCTACTCACTTATGGTTCTCTCATTTGTCTCTCTGATCTTCCTCATTCTCCTTTGCTATGCCCTCTATTTGTGGGTCCTCCATGACTCAGTCCCAGGACACATTCTTTTTTTGCTCTAGAGACTGGTAAACTATAGACCTCAGGCCAAATCCTGACTGCCACTCTATTTTGTAGGCAAGAGTTAAAAATGATTTTTACAATTTTAAATGCAATAAAACCATTCTTAGCTCACTGGCCATACAAAAACAGTTTATGATTTTGGGCTAGTATATAGTTTACCAACCTCTGCTCTTTAATACTTCACTTGGTGACCTCATCAGTTCCTATGGATTCAATTATATCTATGTGAATGATTCCCAGATCAACTATCTATCTATCTATCTATCTATCTATCTATCTATCTATCTGTGTCTGTCTTTCTCTCTGTTTATCTATCTACCTGTTTATCTAGCTAGCTAGTTCTCTACCTATCTGTCTAGCTAGCTAGCTAGCTAGCTAGCCTATCTGTCTGTCTTTCTGTCTACCAAGCCATATAAATATAGATATAGTAGATATGAACACGGATCTGGATATAGATGATCTAGAAATGAATACAGAGAGCCCAAGTCTCTGCTAAGCTACAATCACTCACCTGCTATTGCCTCTTAGACATCTCAAACTAGATGTTATATGGGTATCTCAAAACTGAACATATCCAAAATTGAACTCATTATCTATCTTTCCTCTCCCCTTCTAAAGTTCCCTATGGTGCCCTTGGGGATTATTGTCCTCCCAGTCTTGCAATCTCCATGTAATCTTTGAGTCTTCACTCACTCCATATATCCAACCCATCACCAAATCTTGTCATGTATCACAACATCTCTCATATAAACCCCCTTCTCTTCACTCATAAGACCACAATTCTAGTTCTTTTCCCCATCAACTTTCATTATACTCTTACAACAGTCTTTCTAACTGCTTGCCTCAGGCATTTCTCTTGCCCCACCCCTTCTGGTCAAAAAAAAATCACCTCAGCTAGAGGACATCACTGGGCATACAAACTTGGTTTATTATGTTGAGAAATTTGATAACCAAAAGCTATTTAAAGATAAGTTAGTTTTTTATATATGCACTCTTCATGGCAAGTGGTCCCATTTTCACTGAGAGAAATTCAATATAGTCCTCTATAAAATAGAATGTCAAGGCTTCTTAAATGACTTCTGGAAAAAATAGTAAAAATCACAATCATCATTAAAAAATTCTAATACATCATCCAGTCATCTATTAAGATGATGTTTCTAAAGTGTTTGTCTGACTATGCCACCTTCTTACTCAATGAGCTCCAATGCTCCCTATTACCTCCAGAATCAAATGTAAACTCCTCTGGCATTTAAAACTGCATAACCTGTCCCCTTATTGCCTTTCCAGCCTTCTTACCTCTTACTTCCCTCCATGCATTCTACAACTTCAACCATGCTGTCTTATTTGCTCTTTCTCTAACACAACCCTCTGTATGGGATGGAAAATCCCATTTAAAATTTAATCAAGAACACAGAGATTTCTTAGGATAAAAACAGGAAATTATATTCTCTTCCCCTGGGAGAAAAGGGAGGTCCTCCCCATGATGGGTGAAGGAGAGGAGGTGTGTTACAAAAGACAGAACAATAATTTATACCCTAATGCAGTCAAGCCCCTTCTTCCCCCTCTGCTGTTCCTTCTCCTATTGGCTGAGAGGTGGGCTCAAGCCTCTGCAGAAAAATGTTCCCCAATGGCAAATAACAGGCAAGCCCACCACTATCCCTCAGTGGCTGGGAAGTAGGCTTATAGAAAACAGGGATATGGGGGATAACCAATTCAAATGTAGCTATCCATATTTGTCAAATGTCAAAGTAAAGAAGGGAAGGGCTAAGAGCTTAATGCTGATTGATAGCAAGGGAAAGGGGGAAGAGTCCTGAAGCAAGGGAGGGAGAGGGAGAAAGGTCACCAGCAAGGCTGGAGGTCAAAAACTCCTAAAGGGCCTAATGCTGACGTGGCAGTAGTAAAGAAGATGGGGGAAGGGTGAAGTAGACAGAACTGACACCAATTTATAAGACACATTCTGAGAAGTTTTCAAGTTTTCATTCCCCAGACAACTCTATCTCTCCTCTAAATGTTTTTTTGTACTAACTGTCCCCCACCACTGGATTTCACTACCTTTTACCTCCACCTCTTAGTTTCATCAGTTTCATTCAAGACTCACTTCAAATTCTCCCTTCTTCAGGAAGCCTTTTCTGGACCCCCTACCTGTTCATGCCTTCTCCGTTCAGATTATTTTGATATACTCAGTACGTGTGTGTACCTTGTATGTATTTCAATATATTTAAATGTTGTCTTTCCTAATAGGAAATATAATCCTTGGGAGCAGAGATGGTTTATTTGCTTTTCTTTTGTATTCCTTTTGTATTCCTTTTGTATTCCCTTCTTAACACAATGGTTGGTACATTGTAAGTACTTACTAAATGCTTGTTGAATGAATAAATAACTTAAAGACAATTGAATGGTGAAGGAGATGGATATACTTAGAGTCAAGAAGATCTGAGTTTGAATTCTGCCTCAGACACCATTTGTATGACATTGAGTAGGTCACTTAACCTCTCTGTCAAAGTTTCTTTATCTGTAAAATGGGAGGAATAATAACATCCACCTCACTAGGTTGATTGTTTAAATGATCCAAACTTAAAATTGTTAAACCTTAAGTATTATATAAGTGTTAGCTATTTTTAAAGGCAATTGATATAGCTAGCATACTTTTAGGTATGTTATCAGAATTCAATAGATGCTTGTTGAATTGAGGGTCCAGGACTAAATGGGAGAAGAAGAAAAAAAAAAGCACAAGCAGTACATTAGGTCCCTATTAGGTCATTTCCCAAACCTCACCTCTAACAAGTAGCTGATACTACCACTTGTAGAATTCCCTTTAGCAGCTCCCAAGGTAAATAGCTAAGGGAGTGGCTGTAATAGTTACTGCTCTGTTAATACACACAATTAAAACACATTACACATACTGCTTCTCAATAGGATTTTTAGCAACTTAATTAATTGCTTTTAAAAGTAGTCTTTCATTTCCTCCTTCCACTTTTATTTATTTTTAATTTCACATCCCCCTTTAAGATTACCCTCCCTGGGAAAACTTGACAAACACAGAAGCACAGATCCAATTAGCTGGGAATGCAATTGTATAGGAATGAGCCCAGTGAGTACTTCTTAAGGAGCACAGAAAAGTGATCTCTTTGAGTTAGGTGTTAGAAGCTCATTGTGTCTTATTACAGAAACTATGTTCTTTTCCATTGAACTCTGATCTCTGCCCGGATATTACAGGCTGCTAATTAAACTCCATTCACAAAGAAAGAGCTGCTTAAAACTTATTCTTAGGGACTACATAGGGAAACAAAATATTTGATACTAGAGCAAAGCTTTTTCCCAAAAAATCTCATTAAAAAGTCATGACAAATGACTATGATTTCTCTAATGTACTTCTCTTCCCCATCTTTAAGTAAGCCAGTAAAGAGAAGTGACTTTTCCAACTTGACCACTGAGTATTTGTGCTTGTCTGATTGTTTCCGGGTATAGAACAATCAAAGGAACTGTCAACAAAACACACTAAGGCTAAGTAAGCTTGATATGCAAACATACAGTGGTATTCCTGCCTCCATTATTTCCCTTCTCATCCTTCATTGGGAGACACAGAGATGGAGACAGGACCACTTATTTCATTGGTATACAAATCTCCCTCCCTTTATCAATGTGGGGCAGCACTTTCTCTGCAATTTATCATCTTAGAGAGCTTCCTAGAGCTCTGAGAGTTCAGTGACTTTCCCAGGGTGACACAGACAGAATGTGTCAGAGGCAGGTCTTCATTCTGAGGACAGCTGTCCATCAATTATGCCATACTGCCTCTCTCATCGATAGCTAACGAAATAATTGTTTTAATGAAGTCTGTCACATCCTTGGGAAAACAACAATAATGCCTTTTCAGTGTTTGACTTGCTATAATGCTAATGAGTGTTGACCATCTTCCCTGCCAATTAATAGGCCTCACATGGAGCCCAACAAGAGAAGCGTGATTAGGGGAGGCTTGTTTTTCAGGAAGGCCCACACCTTTTGCTACTTTGTAATTAGGCAGTGGGTCCCAAGGGTTGTGATGATCTTCTCATCCTGAAGAACTGTGTGTGTGTGTATATACACATACACACATATATATACATATACATACATATATAGAAATATACATATACACATATACATATATACATGTATACATGTATATACATATATACGTATACATGTGTATACATATGCACATACATATGTGTGTATGTATGTATGCATGTACATAGTGTTCTTGTGATTTGGCCAGATAAAACTCTGAGTAGCTATTAAGGAGCCCCCTGGCTTTGAAAACCCAGATATTGATGCTTCCCTTGCTGGTAACTTTTTGTATGTATTGGTCAGACATCTAGATCTGCCTGTTGATCTGTCATGTATGTATTACTTGGTCAGACAGATAGAAGCCCTGTCTGTTGCTCTTTATGCTATTTTTTTTCTACTTGTAATTTCTGTTTATATTTTCGCTGAAGTTCAGGGTGCTGACTTTTTCCCCTGAACTAAGTAAATGATATATTTGTTTGATTAAAGTAAGATTGTTGACCCCTTTTGAGTTGTTTTCCTTTAGAAAAGCAGATCAAAGAATCTCTACTAGTAGCCCTCCCTCCTGTGTGCTGGTGTTATTGGTCTTACACCCCCACAGCAGCTGCAAGTAGTACTGTTGCTACACTTGCCAAAGACTAAAATGCAAATTCCTTAGTTTGGTATATAAGGTCTCACACAATAGCAGTTTTAGCCTTAGTTTCCAGATTTATGTTAACCTTCATGTACTCTGTATGCTAGCCAAACTGGACTAGTAGCTGTCCCCCAATGTCATGATGAACTTTTTTTTGCCTCTGCTCTTTTTTCTTTCCTTAATTCCTTCTTTCTTTTGTCCTCCCCCTCCTTTTGTTGGTCTTGCTTTTTCTGACTTGGAACATAGTAAGCACTTCACAAAAAGTGTTTTCATTAATTCATGAGTCCACAAAGGCTCTCCATACTGCAGGATTATTATTTTTCTCTTTCTTCAGTGTCCTGCTCTGGGTCTACCACCTCCATGTAAATTTTTCTAACCTTAAAACTCAAAGTGAATACAGATACCGTCTTAACTGACCAAATGGGAAGTCCAGTCATATGGAAGTGATCATAAAACACACCCCCTGGAGTTATATGTATGTTGAGGTTTTGCTTATAACTAATATACAGAATATTTTTAAGGTAGGAAACAATTGGTTTAAGCACGGGATGTAGAATAAGCTTAAGAGTACCATCCTAGGAGAAAACAAATGTTTTAAATTTAACCAAGAAAACCCCACTTCTCAATGCCCTTATTAACTATAATGCTATGTTTCTTTCTCTTCTCTGTTTTCCTCTGACTATTTTAAAGCTGCCTAGGGTTAGAGTAAATGACCAGCAATTTGCTACATTGACTGGCAAAGATACAAGTGCATGGAATGCAGCATTATTCTCTTGACTCATTTAAAGAAAGCTCATTAGAAACTGAATAATTCATGAATTAAAGCCCATCCATAAGGGGTAATTTGCTCTAATTGTACTAAATGAAGTTGATAACATTCTGCAGGTTTCACAGAAAAGTCTGAATACACCAATGTAAGGGAATTTTTCAACAAGGAAGTCGTTCAGAAGCCAAATGCTAAAAATTCCTCTTTTAAGATACACATTCTAGGAAATACATGTTTATCTCCCCCAAAGGAGCTTTGCTATTAGAAACCTGACATGGGAACTAAATGTATTCTAAAAGCAATGTGTATGAGATACAGAATTTTTTAAAAATTGAATCAGTGGTTATGGGGGAATCCTGTACCAACACAATGAGTAGGATCTTCTCTGATTAGCTACTTTTAACAATTCTGTAACTGATACTTCATTTCTTTCAAGTATTTCAAAGTACATTTTTAAGAGGATAAGGTGAGGGAGAAACAGGAAGGAATATAATAGTTTTTTCCTTCTCCTGTCTTAGAAGGAACAATTAATATTGCAAAACAAGTAGCATGAATCTTCATTGCAACTGGACTAAGGAAGCAGTTTTTGATTGCTGACAGAATTGGACCACTTTGGTTCAAAATTGGTGTCCATTAAAGTCAGCCAGCACATCCAATGATTCCAATTGACATAAAGCTTTTCTTGCAATAAAAAATGTATCTTTATATATACATACATACATACATACATATATACACACACACACATACACACACACTATTGACTCCAACCCTCAGGAAAATCTGGATATAAAATCTAGAGACTCTTGCAACAAAGCAGATAATTACATGTGAACTAACTGGACCAGAAGCAGTGGAAAGGTCAGAAGATGGATTAAAAGGCCTTCTGTTCCTCTCTTTATCATCTCTCTCTTTTTCTTTTTTGGTGCCTATAACAGAACAAATAGCTTTGCTCCTCTTTTCTGATTGACAGAGGGGTACCCTCCTCTTTCTTTCTCTTTAGCAAGCTTAGTCACTTTGTGTCATATCAAGGTACAGATGTTGCTTTGTCCTTGGCCTAGGCTTAAGATAGATGTTGGTATGCAATCTAATTCTATCCTAGCATTGTGCTTTTCACAAAGGATGTTATTAATAAATGATTGTTGACTGATTGCTCAACAGATTGATTTTTGTCCCTCTTTGTAGAAGAACCTTATCTTTAGAATTATAGTTAAGAGTTATATCATCAATTTATAGATACCAATTTTTTTTTTAATATTTGTACCGAGCTAGCAAATTTCCCAGAAGTCTTGTGTGGGTTTTAGTCCTTAGTAAAAAATTTTCTCCCTCTCTCATGAGAAATCTATCTTTGTTCATTGAGTGAGGTTCAGCCCATTACAGCATCAAAGGACTAGGGTCCTTTGAGCTGCTAGCTGGGAGGGAGAAACCATGATACCTCTCTATCTTCCTAGAATCACGTTATTTGCATGAGTTTAATTCAGGATGGGGCTACATCTACAAAGTAGATCAGGCAAATTCCCAGGATTGCAAAAGCAGTAAAGTTCCTCAAGTTGCAAAGCAGATGCTAGATTGTCTTCTGGGGACAGTCTAGCCCAAGTTTTATTCTCGATCCATTTAGCAGCTGAACAACTTGTTACCTTTCCAGGCTGCAAGTGAACATCTGTAAAATAAATAATATACACAGTGAAGGGACATCCTGAGGTTTTGTTATGAAACCTGTGGTGCTTGGGCTGATCTCATCAGTTACCAGCCCCTACAGACTGATTACCTTAACTTGACATCTCATCTCTGCAGGGTAACATCAGATATCACCAAACGTGTAAATGGCCACAACCCACCATACTTCTTCTGTAGGGAATAACAGAACTCGCATTTCTATAGCACTCTAAGACTTACTACATGGGGGGAAATAGCACAAATATCATTCTCCATTTTTTAGAGATGAGGAAATTGAGCCTCAGAGGGGTTAATTAATTGACTTGACCATTAGGATGTAACTAGCAATGGTTTGAATTAGTCTCCTGATCAATGTCCAAAGTTGTTCCCACTACAGAGAATATTTTCTCTGAACACAGATTTAAGAATTTCAATTTCTCTGATCAGCAAATGAGTTCGTTATTATCATCCTTATTATCATTACATTAAGAGAAACATCATGGCCTAGTGGCTGGAGAGTGAATTTGGAGCTACAAAGATGTAAGTTCAAATCCTGATTCTGACACATAGTATCTCTGTAAACATGAGAAAGCTATTTAACCTCTCCATGCTAGAAATAACTCTTCAGAATGACAGGCTATGGAAATTATACCTACACGAGCGGAGTGGTTTCCTTTAACTCACTGTGCTTATTATTGTTGTTATTATTGTTAATTTCAAATCAACTTTGAAGTCTTGGGGTATGTTTTTCCATGCAGGACAGAATTCAAATGGCACAGTTTGGGGTTCTATTCAGAATTAATGAGGACATAGAAGCATGTTTTCCCTTCTCACATAGGTACAGTGATGCCTCAGCCATCCAGACAACACTAGAAATGAATCCATCATCTAGGACGTTAAAAGGAAAAATTAGGATGTGGATATTTCTGGCAACTGAGAGATGCACAACTGCATTCAGGACTATTAAATGTGCCCTAATAAACAGAACAACTGTAAATGTGACAGGTGCTAGGGGCTTCAATTCCACCTGCCCTGGTGTTCTCAGAAGCAATAGTGAGTTAATCCAAGCTGAAAATAAAACCCCCAAATCTCCACATCCCCCACCACCGACCTGTCATCTTTTTTATTACAGCTCAACATAACAGGCACCATGGAGCTTTGGGGAAAGTAGCTGATGAGAAACCTTGGAGATATATAATTTAGAGATGACATTTGGAAGTAAATAAAGACCTTTGGGAGAATAGTTTAATAAAATGGGGGGATTTAGGACTGTCATTTAGGTGAAATAAGTTTAAGACTTTGTTTCCTACATCTTTAACAACAATCCTTACCCAACCTTGATTTGTTTAAAAAAAAAAGGAAGGAAGGAAGGAAGTTTTTTCAGAATTCAATGGCAATATGTAAGAAACAACATATGTGAAGAATTCAGAGAAACACAGGAGGGTGTATAAACTGATGCAGAATGAACAAGTAGGACCAGGAAAGCAATATACTCAGTGACTATAATAATGTAAGTGGAAAGAAAACTAAAATAAAGCCCATACTGGGTGACTGTAATAACCAATCCTGTCCCCAAAGGAGTAGGGGAGAATGGAACCTATCTCCCTTCCCTGGAGAGGTCAAATGTTATTCTGGCTCCACTCAATTAACTTTGTTGTTTACCTGTTGTTGGGGTTTTGGGTTTTTTTTTTTTGGTTTTTGATATAAGGGAAGGGTCACTAGTTAGCATAGTGGCTAGAGGGCTAGGCTCAGAGTCAGGAAAACCTATGTTCAAATCCAGCCTTGGATGCCCTGGGAAAGTCACTTAAACTCTGTTTGTTTTAATTTTCTTATTTGTAAAATGGAGATAACAGAAGTACTTCCTTCTTAAGATAGTTGTGAGGATTAAATGGAATATTTATAAAGGATTTAAAAACTTTAAAGCACCATATAAACATAAATTATTTCTGATTATTTTTATTTTTTACTAAAGGTTTAATAATACGTGAAGAAATGCCTGTAATGTTAAAAAAACAAAAGGCAAGTGGAGGACATTTTCTCTGGCCTCTACAACCTTCCCCTCAAAAAATTATGCACCAAATATTAGAAACTTTGGCTCTTTCCAAGTTATAGGACACCTAGAATCGAAAAGGTTAAAAAAAACATGACCTGAAGCCTACTCTGAACTTACTCAGCATCTCACCCTCATTTCCCACTGCTGACTGGAGGAACTGACATACAGACATGCAGCATACTCTGGGCCCCTTCCATCTTTCCATTTCCATGGAAATCCTGGCTCCAGGCTATGGAAATTTAGTCAAGCTATGACAAAAAAATCAGCATCATCACAGTCCTCCAGGTATAGAAACTTGTTGTGGGCTATGACAGATAACCCTTTAACTCCATAGCACCTGCTCTACAAATCTCTTAACTAACAATGTCAGGGCAGACAAGCCAATAGGACCAGAACAGTAGCCCTTTGAGATGCCAGAGCTGGGGCAGAGAACTGAGAACAGAAGAAGTAGGACAGGATACTACCAGGACTGAACAACATGTGTTGGGTGTGGGGGGAGAGGAAACCAACTATCTACTAAACCTGAAGGAAAGAACCCAGCATCCAGCTGGGGCCCATCCTGACCACCCAAAGTCACTTGGGGCAGACATCTAGGCTGGTGAATTGTGAATTGTCCAGTCTGGAAAGAGGGTGAACCTTTGTAATCCAGCCCTCAAGGAACCCACCTTTGTAATCCAGCCTTCAAGGAAACCACCATTAAAGTGCAGAGAGTGAGAAAATGATCAAGATAGAGAAGTGATTGGGGGAGAGGAGGGAAAGCCTGGAATCTCCAGTGGCAAGTCTCACCAAAGAAATAAAAGAGAGAACAATAGATTGGGAATGTAAATATACCAAAGTGAACGACAATAAAAGAAAATGTGCTCACTAATGCAAGCAAAACATACTGAGCTCAAAGACAGGATGTGTAGAGATCATAAGAGGATTGTAGGTCTCTCAGAAGAACATGAGTAAAGTAACTTATAGAATGCAATATAATACAGTGTTTAAAGCAGAAGAGGAAACAATCATAACTTGAATAAAAATTATTGCAAATGGAATAAAATGTAAGCCTAATTCTCATAATTTAAAATGTGAATGGGTTAAACAATCCAATTTTAAAGAAGAATGACAGACTGGATAAGAAAACAAAACCCTAATTTCTGTTACTTACAAGAAGTACATTTGAAAATCAAAGACATGCAGAATGGGGTTGAGCATGGAAGAGGCAAGAGATAATTGTTACAATAGAGGGGGAAAAGAGGAAGGCAAAAGGTAAAGAGTCAACCTTACTCTCACGGAATTTGGCTTAGGGAAGGAATGACATAAACTCTAAACTGGCCATC
>CM053582.1:429994286-430007538 GCA_028627135.1 Pseudochirops cupreus
AAAAAAAAAAAGAAAATCAAAGACATGCACAAAATCAAAATGAGGGGTTGGAAAAAAATTTTATTATACACCAAGTGAGTCCAAAAAAGCAGATATTGCCACCGTGCTATCTAACAAACATTCCAAAAAAGTAGGAATAAACAAGAAAGCTTCATTATGCTTAAAGGATCCATAAACAATGAACAGATATTGGTAATAAACCTATTGTAAAGCCAAATACAAGCAGCTTTCCAGAGGACTGCTTCTGTGAACAGCTTTAAGATTCTGATCACATAGTATAGTAAACTCTATATATTCAGTAGTAAACTAAAGCAAAACATTCACAGAAATCAAAGTATAGCATTCACAATGTTATAACATAACAAGTTTTCACCAAAGTGGCCACATAGTTTTAAACAAAAGCTATCATTCAGTAAGCTCTTAACTCAATTATCCTTAAGGAGCAATCCTCCCTAACAACCACAAAGTACAAAGGTCAAAGTTTTCCACGCCTAGGTCACATTGTCTTAATCTTTCCATTAAAAAAGTCTTCTTTCTTCTTGATTGGAGATTAGTTTCCAATCATCCTTAATTCAATCATCCTTAAGGGGTACACAGTACAAAGCACAAAGTGCTCCCACTCCTAAACCACAGTAAATCATGATCTTCTCAGTCAGCACTAAGTACCCAAGGAGGGATCTCTTCTTTTTGGCTCGAGGCTGGCTCTCAGATTTCATGGTTCCTCTTCCATGGGTCCAGCTCCTGCCTGAATCTATCCAACTATCACCTGGATCCACAGGTAGGCAGCTCTCAGCTCCTCATCTAACTCCTCATCCAGCTCTTCATCCAGTTGCTTGTCCAGTTCCCATTCCACACTAAAGTTCATAGTGTCCAGTCCACCTCAAATCCATCATAATTTCTGTTTCTGGGAAGACAAAGCTTAACAGAGCCAAAACAATATCTACACACATTAAACTTAGGATAATTACAACAATATTCACACACATTGCTGGCACTATCATCAATTCACTTTCTGCCTGTGCAATCAATACAGATCAGAAGACAGGTTCTCTGTCTGAGAAATCAATACAAATCATCAGTAAAGTCCCAGTACCTGTGAAAATATCAGTAAAACTCTCCTTCAGGACTTCTGTAAACAGACAAGAAAGTCCTCTTTCAGGGCTTCTGAACCAGCAGTAAGGTCCCACAGGTTCTGTAATAATAGCAACATCCTCTATCAGTAGTCAGGTCTGACAAAGTAACATCAACACAGACAGATAAAGTTCTGCCATCACAACTATGCTTCCTACCAGCTCTGTTTTCCCAGCTTGTGCTCCTCCTTCCATATCATCAATTACTTGCTGTTCTACCTACCTCTTACATCCTTCCTGTTCCTGTCTTTGGCAAGTCCCTCCCACTATGGGATTCACAGGTTCTGTTTCTTAACAAAGACTTGATACAATCAGGGAGCACAAGACTCAAAAGAAACTTGAACTGAAACAAGTTGCTAAATAATTAAATAGCTGAAACAAGGTGCTAAGTACTTCTTTGCTTGCGCCTCCAAATTCATAAAGGAAACATGTTCTGAGCTACAGGAAGACATAATACAATAATAACAGGTGACTTAAATATCCCTCTCTTAGTTTTGTATGAATCTAATAGAAAGACAAACAAAAGTGAAATTATGGAACTAAACAAAGTACTGGAGAAACTAGAATTAAAAGAGGAAATGATATGCTCTGCGTGGTACTGCAAAAGAACATTCATATTCTTAGCAGCAAAAGAAAGTTTTTACAAAAATTGACTGTGAACTAGAGCACAGAGACTTTGCAAACAAATGTAAAAAAGCAGAAATAGTCAATACATCCCTTGGAGAGCACAATATGATAAAAATAATCATTGGTTCAGAAACTGCAAAAAAGATACAGACCCTAATAAAGACTTCACAATGAAATCTTTTTTTAAAAATGACTAGGTCAAAGAACAAATCATAGAAGCACTTAATAACCATATAAAAGAAAATGATAATATTCAAACAAATATCTTACAAAAATTTCTGGGATGCAGCTAAAGCAGCACCCAAGGGGGAAACCATATCCTTACAAACATACACAAGAGAGACAGAGAAAGACAGAGACAGAGAGTTAATGAACTAAATATCCATCTAAAAATTAGAAAACCAATAAATAAGCAAACTTAAAATAAGCATGAATGAAGAGATATTAAAACTTGAAGGTGAAATAAGTAAATTAGAAACGAAAGTAGAAATAATAAACGAAATAAAAAGTTGGTGCTTTGAAAAAATTAATAAAATTGATAAACTATTAACTAATATGATTCAAAAGAAAAATGCAGAAATGTCAATAAAATAGTGAATGAACAAAATGAAATCACAACACAATCATAAGAAATAAAAAGAATAATCAGAACATATTATGCACAATAGTATACTAATTCAATCAAGAGCACAAAAGAGAGGAATACCTTGAAAAATATAAAATATCCAAAGTATCAAAAGACCAGAGACAGATGTTAAATGACCCAATCTCAGAAAAGGAAATAGATCTAACTATAAAGGAACTATGAAAGGAAAAAAAAAACCTACTGCCCCTGATGGATTCACGAAAAATTTCATTAACTTCTTAAATAACAGATAGTGTACATACTTCAAAATTATTCTCAAAAACCTGAGAAAGAAAGCACCTTACTAGAATCTTTTTTATGAAACATAGTCTTAACACATAAAGCAGAAAAAAAATAGAATACAGAAAGTAAATTATAGGCTATCATTAATGAATATGGACTCAAAAACTAGTTTTAAAAATCCTGTCAAATAGAACATAGTGATTTATCTAAGGAATCATTCCATATGACCAAGTGGAATTTATACCAAGGATGTAAGAATGGTTCAATATTTGAAAAACAATCAATATAATTAACCATATTAAAAACCAAACCATCTAAAACCATATGATCCTCTCATAGAGGCAGAAGAAACTCTTCACAAAGTATAACACTTTTTTTGTGCTAGAAATCCTACAAAGTATAAGCACAGAGGGACCTTTTTTAATATCATAAAAAGCATGACTAAAACCAAAAGTTAGCATCACATGCAACAGAGGATACACTAGAATCTTTTTCCAATGAATATGAGAGTTAAGCAAGAATGCTCACATTTATTTGATAAAGTTCTGAAAATGCTTGCAACAGCAATAAGACAAGAGAAACAAATTAAAGGCATAAAAAGGTAAGTGAAAAAGTAAAATTATCCCTATTTACTGATGATATGATGGCTTACTTGGAAAATCCTAGGCAATCAGCAAAAATTCTAATATAGACAATTAATTGCTTCAACAAAGATGTAGGCTATGAAATAAGCTCTCAGAAATCAACAGTATTTTCATATAATACTCATGCTAAGAGGCAATAATATAGAGGGTAATATTGCAAAAATAACAAAATACATGAAATATCAGGAGAATGACCTACAAAAGCACACAATAGACTTGTATTGATTCAATTACTAGTTGCTCCTTAAAGAAACAATAATTTAAATAGTTGGAGTGAAATTCAGTGCTTCTGGATAAGCCATGCAAGTTTAAGGAAAATGATATTACCAAAATGTATTTATTTTTAATGCTTTACCAATCAAATTACTAAGGGGATAACTTGTAGAGCTTGATAAAATTGTTTTTTTAATTAATGTAGAAAGGCAAAACATCAAGAATATCAAGAGGGAATGATGAAAAGAAGTAAGGATCAAAGGGAAATAGTACTTTCATACCTCAAACTGTATTATAAAGTAGCAGTTATTCATACCATCAAGTTGTTCTTGTTGCTACAGATCTTCAATATTGAACTCTTCTCAGAGAATTTTGATACAGATTTTTTTTTCCCATTTGACCACTACAACAACAAAATTTAAAACTATATCATAAAGGAGTTGTCATCAATACCATCAAGTACTGGTTTTAAAAAATATAGAACACTGGAGCATATTAGAGAAAGAAGAATCAGAAATAATGGAACTCAATAATCCTGTTTTTGAAAAAATATAAAAAATAAATTACCAAGAGAGGAAACTCTTTCCTTGGGGGGAAAAAACACCTGCTGAGGAAATTAGGAAGCAGTCTGACAGAAATTAGGCTTAGAGCAACACCTTACATCATATTCTACAATACAATCTAAATGGAGAATGACCTTAAAATTTTATACTAGGATATAGGGCTTCGGGGTGGTGGTGCAAGTAATAAATCACTATAATTCTTCCATACTCACCTGCAAACAACCACGAAATAGAGCCCAAAAACAAATCCCAGAACAGCAGAACCAGCAAAAGTATGGGGTGAAACAATCTTGTAGAAGAAACTTGGAAGGTCAGCAACAAAAATTGGTTTCACTTTAGTGAAAGGGGAGCATAGTCCAAGACAGGAACTGGTCCAATAAGCCAGCAACAAGCCCTTCCTCAATAACCCAGTGGGATATCCTGAGCCCCTGTGTGGTGGAGTAGGCAAATGGCAATACCAGGACCCCCCAAAAGTCTTATCATAGCCAGAGTAATCAGCAGACTACAGCTCTGAGAGCCACCATTTGCTTCAGTGTAGCCCCAGGCAAATGTATCTTCCAGTCTCCAGACCTCCAAGTATTTCAGCCCAGCCCTACGCAAAAATGTAGATATCAACCCCACAAGTGCCTAAGCCAATAGGCAGCCCACCAGTCCACCATGCTTCAGCATAATCCTGGGCAAACAAATTTGAGGAGTGACAACCAGGATCACACAGGACTTGGCAGATGCAACATTAAAGGCTCAGAGGTCATGGAACATGATATTCCAGAGGGTAAAGCTGCTAGAACTACACCCAAGAATCAAAATTAACCAAAATGTATTAAGGGAAAGAAATGGTCATTCAACAAAAGTAAAGGATTATATACAAATACATATGTGTGTGTGTGTGTGTGTATACAGACACACACACACACAAAGGGTATGAGTATAAGGTGAATTTGAGAGATGTAAAAAAATTAAGGGGTGAGAAAGAGTACGGCAGGTGCAGAAGTAAGAGAGAGGCAGAATGGGGCAAATCATCTTACATGAAGAGATGAGAAAAGTGTAGGGAAAGATAGAAGGGTGGGTGGTTGGCATCACTTGAACCTTATTCTCATCAGTATTGGCTCAAAGAGGGAATAATATACAGAATCAGTTGAATATAGAAATCCATCTTACCTGCTAGGGAAAGAGATTAGGTAAAGGGGCAGGGAAGGGGGTGGGGGGGACTGACAGAAGGAAGGGCAGATCAAATGAGGTGGTACACAGAATCAAAACACTGATGAGGTGGGAAAGAGTGAAAAGAGGGACAGGACAAACAAGAGGAAGAATAGTATGGAGGGAAATATACAGGTGGTAATCATAACTGTGAATTTGAATGGGATGAACTCTCCCATAAAAAGGAAGCAGATAGCAGAGTGAATCAAAAACGAGAATACTACAATATGCTACTTACAAGAAACACACTTGAAACAGAGAAACACACACAGAATAAAGATAAGTGTCTGGAGTAGAATCTATTATGCTTCAGTTGAAGTAAAAAAAAAAAACCAACCAGGGGTAGCAATCCTGATCTTAGATGAAGTAAAAGCAAAAATAGAACTAATTAAAAGAGATAAGGAAGGAAATTTCATCTTGCTAAAAGGTATCATAGACAATGAAGGAATCAAATTAGAAGAGCAAAAAATAATTTACCTTTCAGATCTATGGGGAGGGGAAGAATTCATGACCAAACAAGACATAGAGAGCATTGTGAAATGTAGAACAGATCATTTTGAGGATATTACATTAAAAAGCTTTTGTACAAACAAAACCAAGATTAGAAGTAAAGCAGGAAGCTGGGAAACAATCTTTATAATAAATGTCTCTGATAAAGGCCTCATTTCTCATATATATCATGAATTGAGTCAAATTTATGAGAATACAAGTCATTCCCCAACTGATAAATGGTCAAAGGATGTGAACACACAGTTTTCAGTAGAAGAAATCAGGTACCTATAGGCATATGAAGAGGTGCTCTAAATCACTTTTGATTAGAGAAACGCAAATAAAAACAACTCTGAGGTACTGCCTCACACCTATCAAATTGGCTAATGACAAAAAAAGGAAAATGAAAAATGTTGGAGAGCATGTGGGAAAAATAGGACAGTAATTGTAATAGCAAGCACCGTAGCACACCCCGGATGGCCTGCTAGCACAGGTTCTTTGATCTGCTTTTCTAAAGGAAAGACAACTTTAAAGAAGTCAACAAGTCAACAATCTTACTTTAATTAAATGTGTGTGTGTGTGTGTGTGTGTGTGTGTGTGTGTGTGTATTTCAGGGAAAAAGTCAACACCCTGAATGTTGAGAAAATACAGAGAAACATAGAGATCCAATAGACAAGGCTCCAGCTGTCTAAACAAAGTAATAGAGACATAATCACCAGACCAGGGAGCGCCAGCATCTGGGTTCACCAAGCCAGGTGGCTCTTTAACAACGACTACCCAGAGTCTCCTCTGCCCAAATCATAGGAAGATTCTTCCTATAAGTGAGCCCCAAAGCAAAATACTAACCTCCCAGAATACATAGTTTTCAACTAATAGGCTCAGAGCCAGAAGGCATCACATCTCTTATGATTTAGTGCCTACTTAGCTTAGAACCAAAAGGTGTGAAAAGCTTCCTACAAGCAAGCCTCACCTAAGCAAGTTCCTCCTTAGGCAAGTTCTTCCCCAAGGGGGCTCTATGTGACTCAGGATTTATTACAGCTATGAACTGAGCCAAAGTTCAAAGCACCAAGACATCTGTTATTGAAATACCTGTGTACCTTTAGACCTCGGAACACGACTCCTTTTCCAAGGAAAAGGGGACATGTGCTCACACAGGACTATTAATGGATAGGGAAGATCTTATATCCCATTAACATCACACTAATGAATTGTTGATGGAATTGTGAGTTGATCCAATCATTCTGGAGAGTAGTTTGGAACTATGCCCAAAGGGCAACCAAACAGCACACCCTTTGATCCAGCAATACTAGGTCTATATCCCAAAGAGACCACCAAAAAAGGGGAAAGGACTTACATTGAAAAAAATATTTATAGCAGCCCTATTTGTGGTGGCAAAATATTGGAATTGAGGAGATTCTCATCAATTGGGGAATGGGTGAACAAGCTGTGATATATGAGTGTAATGGAATACTTCTGTGCAGTAAGAAATGATGAACAGGCAAATTTCAGAAAAACCTGAAAATGTTTGTATGAATTGATGCAATGTGAAATCAGTAAAACCAAGAAAACACTGAACACAGTACCAGCAACATCATGTGATGATCAATTATGAATGACTCAGCTCTTCTCAGCTACGCAACGATCCAAGACAAGTACAAAAGACTCACAAAGGAAAATGCTATTCATATCCAGATAAAGAACTAATGGACTCTGAATGCAAATAGAAGCATATTTTTTCACTTACATTATTCTTTCTCATTTTTTTCTTTTGATATGTTTCTTCTGCCACAACTGTGATGGATATGGCAATATGTTTTACATGATAGCACATGTATAAACGATATCAATTAGCCTACCATTTTCAGAAGAGAAAAAATTGGAACTCAAAATCTTAAAAAAATATATGCTAAACATTTTCTTGATATGTAGTTAGGGAAAACGAAATACTATTTAACACTAAATGAATAAATAAATGCTAATTTAAAAAAATAAGAATTATACCAAATAAAAACTAGAAGGGATATATTGTATACATCTTGCATTTGTGTATACAAGGTCTAGTCTTAACCAGACAAAGATAGAAGCAATTACAAAAAGTAAAATAGGTAAGTTTGACTACACGTACACACACACACACACACACACACACACAGAACTGACAAACTACACAGGTAAAATTATTGCACCTAGGATAAGAAAGGAAGTGATCACATTGGTAAAAAAAAATCTTTGTATTGAATGTCTCTGACAAGGGTTTGGTGTCAAAGATATATAAAGAATTAATAAATATATACGTAAGATGAACAGCCATTCCCTAATAGATAAATGTTCAAACTGTTAAACAGTTATCAAAAAAAATTGCAAAGTATTCACAATCACAGAAAAAGAATGTTCCATATCACAAATAATAAGAGAAATATATGCTGAAACAACCCTGTGGTTTTGCCTCAGACCCTGTAAATTAGTAAAAAAAAAATGACAAAAGTGGTAATATTCAATGATGGAGATGTTGTGGAATGATAGGTATACTAATACATTGTTGGTGGATCTGTGAGATAGTACAACCATTTTGGAAAGCAATTTGAAATTATGCAAATAAAGTGACTAAATTGTCTGTACCCTTTGAACCTGAGATTCTATTACTGAGTTTACACTCCAAGGAATCCATCAATAAAGAAAACGTCCCCACATACACCAAAAAATATACAGCAAAACTGTTTGAAATAGCTAAGAATTGGACCATCCCTTCTCTTCTCTTCTGTTCCCTTCCCTTCTTTCCCTTTCTTTTCCCTTCCTTTCATTTTACAGCTAAGGAAATTAAGACTGAAAGAGGTTGAGGGTCTTGTACAAGGTCATACAACTAGTAAGAGTGAGTCAGGATTTGAACTCAGGTTTTCCTAACTGCAGATACTACACTCTGTGTAATACTTAACTACCTATGATAGGATAGATAATAGGTTTAGAGATGTAAGGGACCCTAAAGGCCAGCTGTTTTAACCTCCTCATTTTATAAATGAGGAAAACTAAACTCAGAGTAATAAAATGACTTGCCTAAGTTTACAGATGTTATAAAACAAGGGTTGAAAACTTTTGAAACCAAGTCATCTGAATCCAAAGTCAATGATCTTTCTACAATATCACACTGCATCATTATAGTGATGTTGATGATGATTGTAAGTAATGTAACAATAGAATTATTATAATAATATAATTATAATAATATAATTAATTATAATGATGTAATACATGCACTAATAATGATGGTTAACATTGTTATATCAATTTAAGGGCTCCAAAGCACTTTTATAGCGCATGTTATCTGCTCATGTGTATGTCCTCTGAAGTCTCATGTAAAATGAGTAATTCATAGTTAAGAGAAAAGAGGGAAATTCTAAGAGAGAATGAAACCTAAAAAGAAACACGTTTTTTTCACTTAGTAAAAATGCGCCAGGCCACAGTACTATGATGCCACCAAATTTCACAGTCAGGTTGAAAGGGTGGTGACCACCTTTGCTTTTAACATCTAAACACATTACCTACATGAGGCTAAAATAGCTGTATCAATTTCTAAGAGCAGAATAAAATTTTCAAGTTACTTTGAATATAAAATTCCAAGGAACTTTTAAGTATCACAGACTTACTTGATGCTCAAACCTATAAGGCATCATGTAAAGCTTGACAGTCTCTCCAGGGTCTAATCTTCAGTAATATGCATGCTTATAGTTACATTAGTGTCAAGCTACTAAAGCTGCTTAACTATGGTAAGGTTAATTACAAATGAATGAAATTTTGAAATGCTTTTGAACTGAATTATATGAGCTCCTAATAACCAGCCTTTAAACATCCAATGATTGCTCTAAAAAGCTGGCATATTATAGAATCTAGCATTCATATTACTTTAGTAGGTGACTTTTAAAGGCAAATATCCTAACTGATTAGGCTGCAATGAGAAAATCAGCATCATTATCATCAACAAATATTTATTGAGGATCTACTATTTGTGTGATGCTATACTAGGCACTAAAGAGATAAAATGAGGCTTGTTACAAAGGCAAAAAGACAGGGTTTATAGGCCAGTTGAAACCCAAATCAAAATTAAAATAGAAGTCTGTTGCATATGACCAGTAAGATAATTAGACATTTTCTCCGTTGTATACAAACTCTCAAAATCCTCAATATAAGCAATAAAGTAATTTTCACAAAAAGTAAAGTAATTGCAGTTATCTCTCCAGGCCAAGACACCAAAAAGCCTAATGATGTACAAACCTGATGAATTAAGAGAAGAAAAGGCTAATTCCTAAAGCTCAGCATACTCATTCAGCATACCCCTCCTCATGAGCTCCCAAGCTTTGAAAAGGGGGGAAATGGAATCCACAGGTAGGTATTCTGGGTTTCACTCAGTAATTTTCCTGTGGCACAGAAGCCAACACACCCTCTCCCTGCCCTCATTTGGTAACATCAAGAATCAGAACTCAACTCTGTTCACCTGTTCCACTTATACTCCCATATGGAAGAGGTGGAGTTAGAAGAAAGCAGCAGAAACTTGTTCTTTCTGAGATAAAAGTGCTCAATCAGTCAGTGAGTCAATGATCACCTATTAAGCACTGTGCTAAGTGATGGGGATAAGAAAAGAGGCAAAAAAAAAAACCCTACATAAGGAATCTAGGTGGCACAGTGAGTAGAACACCAGCTCTGGAGTCAGGAGGACCTGAGTTCAAATTTAGCTTCAGACACTTGACATTTAACTAACTGTGTGACATTGGGCAAGTTACTCAATACCAATTGCCTTGCCTTACTCCCTACAAAAAGAAAAAAAAAGTAAAACCACTACTCACAAGGAGCCCACAATATAACAGAAAAGATGAGCAAATAAACAGCTATGTATAAACAAACTATGTGAAGAATAAATAAGAAATAATTGACAGAGGGAACACACTATAATTAAGAGGGTTTGGAAAAGGCTTCCTGGAGAAGACGTCATTTCAATTCATATTTAAAGGAAGTGAGAGAAAAGAATTAAAAATCAGAGTGAACTGAAGATGGAGACCACTGGCAGGGTGGGGATGGGAGGCTACACTAGGTCTAAATGAAAGGGGACTGCCATTCATCTAGGATCACTTTTGAACCCCCTTGAAGTCATTTATGGCAGGAACTGAGAGAGGGTAATGAAAAATTAATTCACCAGTGTAGGAGGAAGATGAGACAGTTTTGTGGTCTGGCCCTTGGGGTATACATCATCAAAGGGGAGAGAGTTGAAATGTGAGCAATGGGGGAATATACGAAAGAAAAAAAGACAAAAATTACAAGAGATCACAGGAAGAAGATTCATTTAAAAAACTTTTAGCACAAGCAGATAAATCAACAGGAAAGATACTAAAACAGAAATGGAGGCTACCTACAGGACATCTAAATGAGTTCAAACATATCTGAATAAATATTGCAAAAGAAAAGAAAGTAAATCAATACCTGATAAGACTGAAGACCCTGTGGATTCCCAAAAGAGCATTGAATTTAAATGGTTTAAGAGAAATAAGAATCATTAAAACAGAATTTATAGCCTGGATAGCAGAAATAATTGTCAGAATAGAGAAAACAAAAGTTGAATCCAGGATAGCAAATCTCTCAGAAGAAATGAAAAAGAAAAGCATTAGTTGGTAAGACAATATAGAAGTGAAGAAGATTCTGGAAGAAGAGAAACAAAAAGAAATGATATTTGAAGAATACGTGATTTCTATCTAAGCAAAATATACTCATCTCAAAGACAAGACATAAAGAGACAGTTAAAGCTTCATTGGTCTTTGATAAGTAAAAAATAAACTCCAGTCAATAATATAAGAAAGCTGCCTGAAACTTCGGAACATAGATGACAAAATAACAATTCACAGAACCCACAGATTATCTCCAGAAAAAGAAAATCTATGCTACAAACTCCAAGACATATATTGGTTAAATTTTCCAGTTCCAGGGACAAACAACAAATTCTGCAAGTAATCACAACGAAGGGCTTCAAATATAAAGGAAAGGAAATTTGAGTAACATGAGACTGTTCTTTCCAAACCTACTAAAAACACACACGTATGCATGCATGCATGCATGGACACACACAGACACACAAGAATGGAATAATGTGTTCTGAATAGCAAAGGAACTCAAGATACATAACCAGTCTGATTGTCTCCTGTAGTAGCAAACCTGACATATAATCAATGGGAAAAAAAATAAGATGGATGTTCAATGAAAAAAAAAACTGGCATTAATGGCGTTCCCACAAAAATAAAAGACTCAGTATATTATTTGCTTTGTAAACACTGTAGACAACAGAATGCAAGAAAGTTAAATGTAACTATCAGGAAAGGCATATTCTAAAATAAATTACCCTTGGGAAAAAAAGAAAAAGATAAATAAAAAGACAGCTTTAAATTTAAAGATTATGACAACAAAATAACAGAAGAACAGAAGAACCATTAAGAGATTTCTCTCTAAAAGTACACAAGGAGAAAAAGATGAAAGTGGGTCTTACGTAGCAGTGATGGTAGAAGAACAGGCCTGAAGCATCATGGGCTAAATCTCACAATACCCTGCCTACAGATAAATTGATGTTTTTGTGGGACTAAACTGCAAAAAGAAGGTACATAAAAAGAGAAAAGAGGAAGAAGATATAAAAGAATATCTAATGTACTCTAACCAAGACAATAAAAACAACGAAGTCAAAATAATTCTTGTAGTCTCTCAGGAAGAAGGCTATATACAAGAAAAGGGGGGAAATATCAAAGGAATCGATTGAAATAGAGAGAAAGAAAGAAGGAAACTTTGATTCAACAGTGAGATCATCCTACTGAAGAGCACTACCATGGAATGAGAAAAATATTCTGTAATGAAAGAAGGACACTTTGCAATGGAAATATTTTGCAGAAATTTAACATGCAAAGAGACCACTAACTCTAAATGAGGATTTTGTCTCTGTGAAGAGCACCCTTCTCAGGAAAAGTGGAATCAGAACTCCTAGAGGCAACCAACAATGACAAGGATGTAAAGTCATAGACCCAGAGAGATTCCATGGTATACAGAAAAGAAAATGATTGTGCAGGAGATAGAAATGGGCCACAGATACAGAAAAAACTCTATCATAAGGAAGTGTTTCTATCCTCTATGTTGCTTGCAGTAATTAATACCTCTAAGACTGAAGCACAATACAAAAATGCAGACAGAGGAGAAAGGAGCAAGTGGTACAAGGCAATAATATAAAACATGTTTAGAAGAGGGAACTCAGAATAGAACCTTAAACATTTTAATTCCATGAGGAACACAGGCACTTTAGTGTTCTTTAGAACAAATAAATATAAAGTTCATGAATCAAAGGGGGGGTGGAGAGGGAACTTAGAATAGACAGAAAGGGAAGAGAGTTAGTAGAGAACGTAAGGAAAAAATCCTTTTTAGGAAAAGATATAAATAAAAAAACTGAAATGAAGTTGAAGGAAAGGAAGGGAGATTTAGCCTATTTAACTAAAAGTGGGGAGAAGT
>CM053582.1:430016678-430048044 GCA_028627135.1 Pseudochirops cupreus
CTCTGGAGGCCTTCCGGCCGCACTGCTTATCTCCCCCTTTCACAAATCCCATTCACAGCTGCTGCTAATCCGCTCACCTGAAGCTCCTCTGCTCCTCCCGTCCAGCCACCCCCGGGGCACAGCCGTGGCTTCAGGCCAGGCTGGTTTCGGTTTGCAGTGCTGATATGGTTCTTCGTAGCCAAGCTGACTTTAGTGGGAAGTATCTTTGTGTGCGTTTTGGATTTCTAGGATTGGTTTAGAGTCCTGTTTTATGGGTATTTTGGGGTGGCTATGTGAGAGCTGCAATATGTTGCTGCTGCTACACCGCCATCTTGGCTCCGCCCCCCAGGAACAATAATTTTCAAAAATAATCAAAGTAGTATTGGATTCTGATCATATGGATGGTGTAGACCCTTAGTTCTATTGGAACCTTGGGTTAGGAAGGGATGGTAATATGGGAACTATGCTCACATTACTACAATCCTCAGTCATGGCAGTGGATTACATTTCCTGCTCCTATAACTATATGCTCTGTTTGATTCAGACAGAGAATCGCAAGAGAGCAACAGGGGTCCATAAACTTCCACTAATTGAAATAGACAAGGGCCCTGAATTGCAAAGCTAGGGTACAATCCCTTTAAGAAAATAATGTTTCATGTTATTACTACTGATTTACAAGGTAAAAAAAAATCTCATGTACATATGTGTGTGTGTGTATGTATTTGCACATACACATATATTTGTCCTTATGAAAACCCTAAAAAGTGGGTAGGACAAACATTATAATTCCCATTTTTTCAGAAGAAGTAGCTGAGGCTCAGAAAAATTAAGGGTTTTACATAATATCAAGGTGCTAGTAAGTGGGAGAATTGGAACCTGGGCTTGATTTCTGGTTTAATGTTCTTTCCATAACAACACAAGTAAAAAAAAATTCATCAGGTCACTAAGTCCTTAAACTTACACCAAAAATGTCATGCCTCAAGTTTGAAATATGGATGAATAAGAGGAGGAAAAGTTAGCTAAGAGGACACTACAAGAAATGAAGCTACAAACATAAGCACTGTCTGGAAGCCTCAGCAGATGTGATGCTCGGTGCCCATTTTACATATAAAACCACGAGAAAGATATTTTCCCCTATAACAGTTTAGGAAGATAAAAATTTGTGTTTATACTTTACTCTATTGCCTAAAGCTCTTACTGTCTGATAGTTCCTGATTCAATAATTAGTAGGTGGTAAACAAGCCAGATTTAAAGTTGCTTAAAGTTTGATTATAACAGATACTAAAAGTATCCAAGCAGCCACAACTATTTGAGATGGCTCACAGACTATAAAGCAGGAATATTTGATGTCGTGGGCAAAGATACCGAAGCTTATTGTTTTACTGACACCTGAAAATCACCCCCCTCCTTGCCAATGACAGACCACCGGGAGCCCTCTTTCATTCATTTGATGCCTTCTTGTACCAATGTTAGGTTAATTTTTTCCTGGGCTAATAACTGATTTTTGAGCCCCTAGAGTTATTCTTTGGATACAGCTGCCTTGACAGCTCAAGAGAGTTCTTGATTAGCAAATTTAGAAAAATGCTTCAATGGTGGTACCAGATGGTGTTATCCAATTTTCATTGTTGTGAGGGAAGTGGGTGAATTCAATTTCCCAGGACTTGGATGAGCACTGCTGGTGCTGCTCCCTTCATTTAGACCCAGAAGATAATAGACATTTTCTAAACAAAGCTAGTATGCTGTCCTTTAGGGATCCTCAAACAAAACTTGCTGATTCCTCTCTGTACAATTATGGCTACCTCTCATTAACTTTCATGAGAATTCCCTTTAGTAAAATATCCAAACCAAGCTAGCTTTCCATCTCCCTAGGTACCTTCCTGGGGTACTTTCTCCTGTTGCTCAACAAGTATGAACAAGCAGTATGTTAACTAAAGTTAACAGCAATTATGGTTAATAGTGGTTAGTAATTAAAGCATAATTAGTAAAGTATAGGTATGAGGAATACTGTGGTATTGTGGAGGGAATACTGGATCTAAAGTGAAGAAGACCTGAGTTCAGGTCCTATCTTTGATACTCACTACCTATGTGACAATAGACACGTCATTTAACCTCTCTAAGCTTCAGTTAATCCCTTAAGAATTTTTCCCCAAGTTAATAAAAGGAGCTCCCACACCACCAAAATCACCAGTCCTTGGCATATGTACACAAGTACACATATAAATAAATACATGGGGCGTTTATGGGTATTGGGCATGTGTTCCTGTATCTAATATTTTATATGTGTGTATATACATGTATCTATGTGTATATATCTGTATGTATGTATGTATGTATGTATTATGTGTATGGAAGGGGGAGATTGTAGTCTAAAATGCAATATAATAAGACTGTTTCTTAAATTATCTCCTTCCCCTCAACCCCAATCATTCTGTCCTCAGGATAATGGACAGTAAACTATAGATATATTGTTTACAAATATTTTAATTTTGCAGTTTCTGAAGTACCATCTTGAAGTATTGAAAGGAAGAAAAACCACTGTAATAGGTGACTTTTTTTGCCCAACCTGAGATAGAGCCTTCCAAGCTCATATTGGTCTGATTAGCCAGAGTTCAACACACTGAACATGGATCCCAACATAGTCATGTCATTTTGGTCCTCTTCAAGTGTGAGGGACAACAATAAAGGAATTACAACTATTATCAAATGCAACAGTCCATTAGTATTAGACTGAGTATCATTCCTGCCATCCATCCACTCTGTTCTCCTCCCAAGGACTGAACTAGCAGGCACAATAGAAAAACTCAGTGTCAGATGGCTTAGGTGCAAATCCTGGTTCTCCTGCAAACAACTTGTATAAGCTTGTGCAAGTCAACTTCTTGATTTTCTTGGCTTTAGTTGCTTCACATTTAGTTTTAGTTGCTTTAGTTCACTTTTGGTTGCTTCAAGGAATCACTGAAATGAGGGAGTTGGGCTTAGATGAGCTCCAAAGTCCTTTTCTTCTTTGAATTATATAAACTGCCACTTCTCTTACCCTCTTCCCCCTATGACAAATATAACCTGAATTGGTTGACCTTCAATGTATGGTTAAAAAAAAAACGCCATCTTTATATATAAGCAAAGCCACACTAAAAATCACAGAAATATAAGCCTTATCTTTTTTTAGTATGTTCAGTACTTTCACTCCTTTTAAAAATAGTACTAGAGCTTTTAGCACCACACAGGCATCTACGTATTATTTTACATACATTTACATACTGAAATCAAGTGTCACTAACTCCAAAGGATAAAACTAAGTAAAAATCAGTTCAATCTACAGCAGCCTTAGTCATTTTTTTCCTTTGCCTCCTCCACTTCCCTCTGTTAGTCCCCTGTTGTAGGAGTTTCAGACTTCAAGAGTTAAGTAACAATTTTCCAGAGACCAGCTAAAGATTCCTGAGGACATGTGGTAGCAACACTGAGAGGGATGACCGCTTGACATGCTCCAGGTGGAAGGAGAACTGCCCTTAATATACTCTATTATTATCTCTACACATGTTTTGGAGGATGAAAATGTGATTTCTTTGCTGGAGAAAACTCCCAGGGAGGAAATTCCATCTATATGTGCAGATCAACAGTCTCTTCAAGTTAAAGACAAGGAAGGAATGAATAATTTAAGTGGGCAACTAGGCGGCTCAGTGGATAGAGTGGTTGGCCTGGAGTCAGAAAGTCTTGTCTTTCTGAGTTAAAATCTGGCCTCAGATGCTACTTGCTGTGTGACCCTGAGCGAGTCAATTAACCCTATTTGCTTCAGTTTCTACATCTATAAAATGAGTTACAGAAGGAAATGGCAAGCCACTTGTAATGGGAATGGGAATTTGAAGATCTTCCCTGCACCTTAATAGACCTGGGGGGAGTTTGAAGACCTTCCCTGCTTTGAAAGTAAACTCTATCCCCTAATAGGCTAAATATAGTCACATGGAGCCTGTGGTGGGAGGAGTTTGCTGAAGGGAAGCAGAGCCCACAGGAAGCTGGTTCAGAGTTAGTGGGGGAGAGACGACCTCAGGCAAGGAGATAGAGAGGTTTGTGAGTAAATATTGATCTTGTATTAGTTTGTGGGAAGGCTGAAGGATGCTGTGGATCTCAGCATTATTATGGCCTCTTAATGTCTTTGGTAGTATGATGGAATCAGCTTACTAGTTTTGGGATTTGGTTTTCTGGTGTCTAAATAAATGTTTCATTTCTGTTTTCTACCTGGAGAATCTAGTATATTTTGTGATTGAATGTCATGTAACACATATAGTCACAGTCTTTATTGTGATTGTGGGCACTGTAAATATTGCATTGGCACTACACCACTCCAGTATCTTTGTCAAGAAAATTTTAAATGGGGTCACAAAGAGTTATACAGAACTGAACAACAACAACAACTATGTAACAGGCACTGTGCTAAACATTTTACAAATATGATTTCATTGATCATTATGACAATACTGGCAAGGAGGTGCTATTTTACAGCCGAGAAAGTTGAGGCAGACTAAGAGACTTGCCCAGGGTCACATACTAGAGTCTGAGAATTTATTTGAACTCAGCTCTTTTTGACACTAGCTCCAGCACTCTATCCAATGACCTACCCAGTTGCCTCTTAAAGAGTTGGCTAAGGCACTGAGACGCTAAGTGACTGTCCCAAGGTCACACAACTAGTACATATCAGAAATGGGACTTGAACCTAGCTCTTCCTACCTCTGAGGCACTAAGGCTGGTTCTCTGACTACCAGTACACACTTCTTCAGTAGACTTACATTCAAAGACAAACTTCTCATAGTATGTATCTCTGCACTATTTTCCCTCTTTGACCTGAATATCTAGACCTTCTTCTTCCCCTCTGCCCTACTACTTATCAGAAAATTTTCATGACAAATATACTCTTAGAGCTGTCCCATTTGCTTAGCCATCCCTGTTATGTTTTGGGGTATGTTTTTAAGGAACTCATGAGTTCTATTTTTTGCAGTTCGTGTGTGTGGTAGAGTTAGAGAGTGAGAAAGATAAGGAGGATCTATAATAATTTTATGTGTGTCAGCACAGCTAATTGCTTTAATTTCAAAGTAAAAATAGAGGGAAGAGGAGGAGGTATGGGTAGCAAGAAGACCACTAGCTGTTGACTACGAGCTGTTAGAAGTTAAGCAAATGGCATGAGAAGTGGAGCTGACACAAACTGGGAGGTTCTTATTATCAATTTGGGGACAAGGTAATAAAGGGGAACAAAGAGACACCCGTCATGGAGAAGGGAGATATACACTGCAGAGAGGGCTTGCCTTGTGTTGGAGTCTAGAGAGACGTTTAAGTGTGAAATGAAAAAAATTACTTGTCTTAACTCTGAAAAAACTATAAATAAGAGGTGGAAGCTGAATGGTGCTGTGCCCAAAGGCTTTAATTAAATACTTAGATAGGCTTTAGTATGGAAGCTGGTTTCTTTAATATCTAGTCTAACATTTGTAATCATCACAGATAAATCATAAATACAGATAGAGGTAGAGACAATAGATATAGATATTCACTCATGCACACAATAGATTTGTGTGTGTATATCTACTAGGTACAAGGCACTGTGCTGAACACTATAGAGAAAGAATAATGAACAAAGCATATGTGGGCCCTCCAGAAGCTTATAATCACACACACGTGCACACACACACACACACACACACACACACACACAGCCCACATGATGGGATTTCATTCTCAAATAATTTGTGTGGATGTCACAATTCTATACCTAGAATCATCTAGTGGTTCTCAACCTTCCTGATGCTGCAACCCTTTAATACTCTTACGTGGAAATATGTGTTTTCCAATGGTTTTAGGAGACCCCTGTGACTCCTGTGAAAGGGTTGTTTGACCCCCAAAGGGGTCACGACCCACAGGTTGAGAACCACTGATCTAGTCCATCCCCTTTCCTTAAATATATAATTATAGCCAGACAATTTAGTCTATTTTGAAAAGGAGTAAAGTGGAAAGGAGACTGAAAATATTTGCTATCCTTTTTCAGCCTCAAAATATGTTGTTTCATATCCTTTTCTATTATCTAACAATTGCAGTGATTCCTTTAGTCCATCAACAGGTACTTATTAAGTTCTTACTATTATGTGCCAGACACCTGGAAGAAAAAGGAGGAGGAGAAGGAGGAACAAGAAGAAGAGGAGCAGAAGGAGGAGTCCCTGCCCTCAAGGAGCTTACATTCTAAATGGGGAAAGACAAAACATACAAGGAAGCTAGGAAGCTAGGCAGCCTAGGCTGCACAATGGATAGAGCGCTTGTTCTTCTTGAGTTCACATCTGGCCTCAGACATTTACTAGCTGTATAACCCTAAACAAGTGAGTTATCTCTGTTTGCCTCATTTCCTCATCTATAAAATGAGCTAGAGAAGGAAATCCTTGCTAAGAAAACTCCATGAAACGTCAGATATGACTGAAAAATGAATCAATGACAACATGCAGCCTAGTAAGAAGGGCAGTCAGATGGCTGGATTCACACCTTAAATGGAGGTTTTGAGAGGAACCATTCAATCAGAGGGAAGGACTGCAGGGGCAAAGGGTACTTTCAAGGTCAGAATTCCAAGACTGAAATGATCTTTTAGGATAAAAAAGTTTTGGGGAAATGCTGAAGTAGTCTGGAGTGCAGCCTGGTGAGAAATGCAGCAGCTTAAGCCTATTTTTTTCCATTCTGGCTTCCATAGACATTGAGCCTTTATATCACAGATCTTAACCTGGGATCCAAGAACTGTATACATACATATATACACACACACAAAATATACATACACCTATACATAAATAAACATAAAAATGCTTCCACACATATACACATATGTATACACACATATATACATAAAATGTATAAACACATATACGTGTGTTCTGATAGTTATATTTCAAAATACTTCATTTTCTTTGTCATCTTATGTATTTTATTTTGTGCATTTAAAAATATTATTCTGAGAAGGATTCATGGGTTTCACCACACTGCCAAAGGGGTATATAATACAAAAAAAGCTTAAGAACTCTTATTCTATATGACAATCCTATATATACTTAACATGTTACCCCCAAACCCTGGCCACCTCAAGAACTTCCTCAGGAATTGACTAGAAATTAGCATTCTATTAAAATGTTTCAAAGAAACACATCTTTTTTTTCTAGACTTAAAGCATGTCATGCTTTAAGACTTAAAAACACAGTAGTAGAAATTTGTCATTTTAGTTGCTTGTCAAATAAATTGGTGAAGTAATTTACAGAACCATCTATGCTGCCTCAGTGCACAGTAGCACTTAGGATCAGTAGCATTCATTTGTATAGTATAAGGTACACTGAACTTTGGGAAAAACTGGTCCTTGTATTGAGGTTTGGGGTGCTGGGCGTTCAGGTCTCATAACTACATCACCTCTATGTAATCTTCTATATCCTCTTCTCTATAATAAAAAGGTAAGCAAGAAATAACCCCAGATGATGCATTTACATATTAATGAATAAAGTTATTTAAATAAGACAACCTGAGTTTTATTTTGTTTTGTAGGAAACCCAGTACTTGAAATATTATATTCTTAATCTGTGTTCACCATGAGATATTAAACAATTTTATGTAAAAGACATCATTTTGTAAACATGCATTGGTGACATTATTCATCTACTAAGGAGTAGGAGTTATAAAAAAAAAAGTCACAGCCAGCTATGACTACATAAAATAATAGCAAAAGTTCAATAATATTAATCCATAAACCATTTTATGAAATGATTGCCTTTTTCACCCACATGAAGTCACATTCAAATGAGTTCTCTCTGACTCAGTTTCACTGATACCAGCAGAGCTAAGTTTCCTACATTTCTAAGTGAAAATAACTAAATTGCAGGGAGAGACAGGTTATTTTACTCTCTTTATGACAGATGATTCCAGATGAATAGTCAAGTCACTTCAAGAAGTCTCTTTTTCCTTGAGTACCAGAAAGTCGTATTACCTTGAGAACACCAATTTTCATAAAATCCACCCTCTTTTTCTCCAGAAGAAGTAGTTTGACTTTAAAATTCTCTGCTCTCACTTAGTGAAAATTTTCCATAAGTGCATAGGAGATATGGAAACCACTGAACTGTTGTGGGATCTATACTACAGATTATTAAAATAAAGCATGTTAGAGTCAATTAACAATCCTTTTTATATGCTATCCCTTGCTCAGACCATAGGACTTGGAGCATTAAGACACTTCAGAGATCATCTAATCCAGCTATCTTATTTTACACAGGAGGAAACAGAAACAAAAGGAAGTTAACTTGTCTAAGCTCACATAGCAAAGATAAAAAATTTTGATCTAGAGGGAACCTATCTATTGGGAGCAAGATCTACTCTAAATAAAATAGTCTATTTTTTTCTTTTTGTTTTTGTTTTCCCCCTTAACACAGAATACGGTTATCCCCAAGACTTAGTTGGTCCAAGAAATTAAGGCCTGACACTACTTCCTGATCACTAATGCACAAAAGCAAATGGATACAAAAGAGGGATTTCTTAGGCCTGACACATACTTCTAAAGAGCACACTACCATGGCAAAAGTATGACACACGGATCTCAACTGATTTTCTGAGGACAGGGATGAAAAGAAAGTTTTCAGTTTTAAAGGAGAGATAACTTTTGCTTTCACTATTGGATTGTAAACTATAACTCTTTCTTACTCGGGCTTCCAGTGAGAGGTGGATGAGGGACCCTAGTGCAGTGAACTTTAGCAGACTTTACCCTGGCAAAAATGCCAACTGTTCACACATGCTTGCAAGAACACATGTACTGGCCTAAAAAAGTCTCTTCTACTTTATGTCTTCCTCAGAGTATTAGGTGAGCAAATATCATTTGCTTAACACCTACTACTTACCGGTCACTATGCTAAACACTTTTCCAAATACTATTTCATTTGATCCTCACAACAACCCTCAGAGGTAGGTGCTATCATTATCGCCATTTTATAAATGAGGAAACTAAAATAGACAGAGGTTAAATGACTTGACCAAGGTCACCCAGATAGTAAGTATCTGACACTGGATTTGAATTCAGCTCTTCTTCACTCCAAGCCCAGTGGTGTGTACTCTGTGCCACCAGCTGCCTTTGCCCCAGCACAAGTAGACAGAGGCAGTGCTCAGTCTGACACAGGATTGTAGCATCAGAAACCATAGTAACAGGGGAGTGGGCAACAGAGAAACTCATCATAGCCCTTTGCTTACTATAATCCGTAACTGCTAAGATCCTTCTGCACTGCTGCCAGTACATTACTTGGTGTAATGTGGTCATCTTCATATTGCCCTCTATCCAAGGATCAACGGGTAGAATTGTTGAGGTGATTTGCTTTTGAGGACTAAGGGTTGTAACTTTTGGGAGGTACTTTGCTTTTTAATAATACAGGGGAGAGAATATATCTCTACATGACTGCTGAGCCCCAGAAGAAGGAAGAAGTCCCTCAGCAGACCCCCTCACTTTCCCCATTAGACTTCCAGGGGAGAGAGGTCCTGGCCAGGGACAACAGAGTAGAGGGTGGTACAAGCAGATTACAAGTATTGATCCTGGAACTATGACAGCATACTTGCAAGAGGTAATGACTTCTTAGCTACCTTACTGCAGATTATCCTAATCCACAATGAGGACTTGTGACTATGCCAAAGATACTATCTGCTCTGTGGCCCCAATCTTCCTGGTGCTCCTGCTTGTCACCAACATATTTCATGAAGATCTCAATGTGAACCACAAAGATATGGGATCACCCATGACCACATGGAACAGATTATTAGAATCCAGGGCTCAATCTTTCTAAAGAGGGAAAGTGAAGCATTGGATTTCTGGAATTCTTTCCATTCCATACCTGATTACTCCTTCAGAAAAGGGGGGGAGGGGAGGGAAGTGCATAATATTGATTGTGGTTCTTTTTGCTAAATCTCCAATCAAGTTTGTCTTTTCCTCCTCCAGTGCTACCTTTGCCAATCTCCTTACATCCTGAAGTCAAGGTGATCCAGTAACAGCCCTAAGACCTTTTAAACTGTAGAAGATCGTCTAGAAAAGCTTTATGATCTTGGTACCCCAGAATGGGATGTTATAGGAGTGACATCTAATCCATAAAATCTAGGCTAGTTTTTCCTCAAGAAGTAATAAAATGAGGTGTGGCTAGGTGGCATGGTGAATAGAGCACTGGCCCTGGAGTCAGGAGGACCTGAGTTTAAATTAGGCCTCAGACACTTAACATGTAATAGCCGTGTGACCTTGGGCAAGTTGCTTAACCCCAACTTCCCCGACATTCCCACTCCAGAAAGCAAAAAACAAACAAACAAACAAGAAGTAATAAAACCATTCTAGAGACTTGTTAGGTCCAGGGAACTAAGGATCAAACTATTGACATAGCTTTTTGATTGCCTAAGTATAAAAATCAGCAAAAGTCAACATATGAAGAATTGGAGGGGAATAGAAGGGTTCCTCAGACTTGACTCATATTTCTTACTGAAGTTACGATGAGCCTAATCAATGAAATATTTTGATTCCCCACAATCTCTGACTTCTAACAGTCCCTACACTTCACAAACCTCCTGCTATGAAGCTGTCGAATGTTTCTGTAGTAGCTCCTATGGGCATATTGCTGCTTTATACTTTCATAAAACGAAGAGTTGAAAGAGACCACAAGGTCATCTAGCCCAACTTCTTCAATTTGCCGAGAAGGAGACTAAAGCCTAGAAGTAAAATGACTTGCTTGCCCAAGGCCAAACTGTTAGCAAGCAGCAGGGCTGGATTCCAACCCAGGCCTTCCAGTAACCAAATAAAGTGCCACTTCTACTATAATATACTTCCAGAAGGAGGGTAAGAATAGCATTTCTAGAACACCTACTAAATGTATTGGAGAAGGAAATGGCAAACCACTCTACTATCTTTACCCCAAAAAAAGCCCACACAGGGTCATAGAGTCAGATGCAACTGAAAAACAACTAAACAACAACAAATAACTATGTGTTTTCTAAATACTTTTAACAAATGTCTCACTTGATCCTCACAACGACCCAAGTTCGACATTTTATGATTAAGGAAATTGACTTGCCTAGGGACGCATAGCTAGTTTGTGTCTGAACTTCCCTATGTTGAATATTTAGATGAGTATTTTCATGTAAGTCTTATCTCAATGTTATAAAGTTATCACTTAGTTTTGTGGGGGGTTTTTTAATGGTAGGTACTATTATTATGTCATTTTACAGTTAAGGAAACTGAAGCAAGCAGGTAAAATGTCTGATGCTAGATTTGAACTCCGGTTTTCCTGACTTGCAGGTCCAGCAGTTCTGTCACTGTTCCACCAGCTGTCTGATTTAGAAAAAAAAGTTCTTGGAGGAAAGAGGCATTGCTAGAAATCAAGGGCTGATTGCTTTAAAAATAGCAGCCATTTCCTTATGTTTTGGTCTAGGAAGAGTTGGGCCCATGAATAACTCTACAAAATCTAAGCCAACAATTATGTAAATTTCTTAGCAGCCATAAGACATACATACATATACATATATATATGTAAATATATATACATATATATATATAATTTTCAAAATACTTCACACCTGCAAAAACTAGAGACCTTCTTACTGAAAACCACTTCTTTGATATAATTAAGGCTGTGTCTTTTGCACCTTACTATCATTGAGGGTGTAAGTCTGAAGAATTCTCTAGGTAAGTGGTTATTCATCTGAAAGTTATCTGCCTCCTGCCTGTTCCTTTACTAATTCATTGATTCAAAAATGTTGTACAAAGCATTATTCCAGACTTGGAGGGGGATCCAAAAATGAACAAGAAATGGACTCTGATATAATATGAATAAGAAATAAATAAAGGACCTTATGGGAAGAAAATCTCATCTAACAGGGAACATAAGGCATGTACACAGTCATTGTAATAATGATGGTGTAATAATTAATCAACAAGCATTTATTAGATGCCTACTATATACATGACTCTGCTACATTCCTGAGATACAAAGAAATTCAAAGAAACAGTCCCTGATCTTCAGATCTTAAAGAACTCAAAATCTAATATGGGAGGCAACAAGCAAATGGCTATGTACAAACAAGAAATGCACAAGGTAAAGTAGAGATAATTAATAGAGGAAGGCACTAATATTAAGGGAGGTTGGAAAAAGCTCATTGTAGAAGGTGGGACCTCAGTTAGGACTTGAAGGAAGACAGGGAGGGCAGGAGACAGAGATGGCAAGTACATAAAATGGGCCCTTGATGTTATGAAAGTTCAGAGGAGAAAATGAAAGATAATTTTTGTAGATCCCAAGACTTTCTATTCTCCAATTTCAACCTCTTCACAGGATTTTCCAAATATTTAGCTTTGTGAAATCCAAGGCTGCCCAAAATTTCTGCAGTTTCCTCAGGAGGGAGTTTTGCAATGTCAATTACAAGGATTCCAGAAGATTGTTAGAGAAGGAAGATCTTCCCCTGAGTCTTTAGTGTGGGATCTGAGAATGGATTCTCTTTCAATGTAAATAAACAAAATGAACAAAAAATGAGAGATTTCATTAAAGGAGCAAATGTGTGGCCATTGAAAGCATCCCATGAGAAAAGGTGGCCTCTGAGAAAGTGGGAGTCACATATTAGATGACTAGTCAGTATCTATGAGGTAAAGGATGGAATAGGCAAGAAAAAAAAATAAAGTTTGTGAACGTAAGGCATCAGGGGAAAAAAAGGGAGGAGGGCTAGGAAAAAAAGGAAAAGTTGTTCCAGTCGAACATATTGTAAGACACCCTTCTGGAGTTTAAAAAAAGATAATGACACTTTGACAAAATGGAAAATGTATGCAGACATACTTTTCCCAGGACTACTGACTTTGTTTCCTTTGACCTCTAGGTGCATGCTGATCTTCTACCCATATACAACCCAGTAAGAAAATGTGAACATAATTTAATAAAGATTTGCATCCCACATGGCAGGTTTAGAGTTTTAAGGTCCGAACAAACCTGATGAAGATATCAACAGCCATTTTTCTGCATAATGAAAATCATCTCTTACCTACTCAGGAAATCTTCTTGTACATTCTACTTCTGCTAAAGCCTCACTGTATGACCTTGAAAGCAAACATTTATACTTCTTTTATTTCTGAATTTCTAATATAGGGTTCACAAAATATCCCAAGCAGCAACTCTCTAAGGGCTGGGTAAATTTGGCATTTTTAAGGAAGTAAAAGTTAGTTGTTTGTGTTGGTATCAATACAGAATTAATAAAAGTAGAGAATTTCCCAGGTCTGCAGGTTCAGGTCTCCTGAGCAGATTCAGAATTTAAATTTTAAAACTGCCTTACATATTCCTTTTTCTGGAAAATACATCAAAAACAGCCTAAGGAATATGATTAGAACAACTCATGGATTCATGATTCCAAGAACATTTGACCATGCTTAGTCTATAATGAAACCACTCAAGGTAACTGATGCAAGAAACAAAACCTAGGGAAAGCTGTTAACAATTCAGGGCTTTCTCTGAATTCAGGATTATGGACTATTTAACTAAAACAAAATTATTGATGGATTCAGAATAAAACATCAACATCACTGCAGAAGGAGGCTAGGGATTTAAATTGGATGGGTATTGAATTTATTTATTTTTTTTTTACTATCACTGTCTGTCTTTTCCTTTCCATGCCCAATGTTACCACCCTAATTCAGATCCACTTTACTCCTTTCCTATGGCAATAGCCCCTTAACCTGTTTCCCCACCTATGTCTCCTCTCTACAATCCTTCCTTCACACTATGGAAGATAAATCTTCCCAAACCCATATCACTTTCCTGACTTCTAATGAAGAAAATGCAAACTCCTTAATACAACTCTCAAAGCTCTCAATATCCTAGCTCCGTCCTACCTTTCTAGCCTTATCCAGTCACTTTTACCTTCACTATACTTGAGCCAAATCAGACTATTTTATATTCCCCAAACATGGTCTTCCATTTTTTGCCTTTGGACTTTCAATTTTTGTCTTTTTGGACTTTGGACTGTTTACTCTACCTAGAATTCTCTTCTCTCCCTTCTTACCAATGTAAATCTTTTTTTTGTTTGTTTGTTGTTCAGTTGTTTCAGGCCTGTTTGACTCTTCTTGAACCCTTTTGGGGTTTTCTTGGCAAAGATACTGGAGTGGTTTGCCGTTTCCTTCTCCAGCTCATTTTACAGATTAGGAAACTTAGACAACTGAGACAAATCAGGGTTAACTGATTTGCCCAGAGTCAAACAGCTGCCAAGTATCTGAGGTCAGATTTGAACTCAGATCTTCCTGCCTCCAAGCCCAACACTCTAACCACTGTGCAACCTAGATGCCCTTATGCAAATCTTTATTGTCCTTTAAGATCCAGTTCAATAACACATCCTCTATGACATATCCTTTGCTTGCTTCCATCAGAAATCATGTCTTCCTTTCTCTGAGTTTCTCATACCACTTTGTATCTCTTAATGAATATATATTATGATATAATGGAAAGAACACAAGGCAAGATCATAAAAGATTTTTGTCCAAATTTCATCTCAAATGATAGCTGCATGATTTAATCTCTATTAAGTCTTAGTTTGCTTATATTTTAAATGATAAAAATAATGCTGTTGTACTGCTAATCCCACAGAAAACTGTTGATTATCCTATAACCAACCTTATATCCTATAAACATCTCTAACTCATCATGGAGAGGGTAGTTTGCCATCTTTTCATACAAACCTTGTCCTTTCTCCAAACTTCCTATTCTTATCATCCCAAGTCACTTATATATGTAATCTGAATCATCCTTGATGTTTCATTCTCTTAGACTCCCCTCCTTAGATCAATTGCTATCTTGCCTTCTTTTAATAATTCAACAGTTTGCTCATTTAATTATCAAGAAGATAATAAATTTTTTTAAAAAAGAAGATAATAAACAAATATAAGAACTATACCCCACAAAATTACCAAACTGTGTACACACCTCTTGACCCAGTGATAAAACTATTAGGCCTATTCCCCCAAGATATCATAGAAAGAGGAAAAGGGACCCAATTGTATAAAAATATGCATTTCAGCTATTTTCTTAATAACTCCAAACTGGAAACCAAAGGGGTGCCCACATTTTGGAGAATTGCCAAACAAATTATGGTATATAAATACAATGGAATATTTATATATAATGGGATATTTAGAGTGGAAAATTACAAAATGGATAGTTTCAGACAAAACTGAGAAGACCCCTACGAAGTGATACGGAGTGAACTGGGCAGAACCAAGAGAAAAACATGACAATAATATTAAAAAGGAAAACAACCTAGAAAGATTTTAGAATCCTGATTATTTCAAGGATAGACCACAAGTCCAGAGCACTGAATATGAAACACATCACCTAACTCCTGCCAGAGAGGTAATACACTTAAAATGTAGCATAAGATATATTTTTGGACACAGTAAATGTGAGGATTTGTTTCTCTGGACTCTATACATTTGTTACTAGGTTTTTTTTAATTGACCAAATGATGGGCAGAAGGTAGGAGAGATAACATGCTTATGAACATAGCTAAATACATTTTTACAGGAATAAAAAGTATAATCAGGTTAATGATAAATCAAATCAAACACACAAGTTTAGGCAAATAATCCTCCAAATTCATAGAAGAAAGTTCATTTAAATGATAAGTCTAGTCTACAAAAGAGATAGAGAGCTTTCTGGTCAGAGTCAACAAACCCATTCCGTGCTATCCCATTGTAATGGCAAGCAAAGAAGTAATTAACACCTTGTTTCAGCTATTTAATTATGTAGCACCTTGTTTTGTTCAAGTTTCTTTTCCATGATTTTATCAAGTCTTTTGTTAAGAAAGAGAACTTGTGAACTCCTGTTGCTAATGCAACAGGAAGGGGAGAAGCAAAAGACCATATATTAGGAGAGACCCAGGCTGGAGAGAGCAGAATTGAGAAAAGAATTTGTGATGGCAGAACTGAGAACTGAGCAGAACTAAGAACTAAGAACTGAGAACTGAGAAGAAAGAAGAACTGAGAGAGGATTTGTAGTGGAGGTACTCTGTTTGTCTCTTCTGTCTGTGGTGATTTCTGTTTGTGATGTGTGTTCAGTTCTCAGACCTTGGTGGGTCTGAGTTGATTTCAGAGGCAGATAGTGAATTCATGATGTTGCTAGCAATGTGCATAAATGTTATTGTGGCTTTTTTAAGCTTTGTCTTCCCAAGACAGAAATTCTGAAGGACTTGAGGTGGATTGGATACTGTGAGCTTCAATGTGAAACAGGAACCAGACAAGAAGCTGAATGAGGAGCTAGACAAGGGGTTGGGAGCTACCAGCCTTTGAGCCCAGGTGACAGTCTGGTGGATTCAGGTAGAGCTAGAACCATGGAAGAGGAACCATGGAATCTGAGAGCCAGCCTTGAGTCAAGATGAAAAGACCTCTCCTTGAGTATTTAATGCAAACTTAGAGGACCATGATTTACTGTGGACTAGGGGTAGAAAGACTTTGTACTCTGTATCCTGTACCTCTTCAGGATGATTGAATTAAGGGTGATTGGAAACTAATCTCCAATTAAGAAGAAAGAAGATGTTTTTGACTGAGAGATTAAGACAATGTGACCTAGGAGTGGAGAACTTTGACCTTTGTACTTTGTGTCCATTAAGGAGGCAAGCCTCCTTAAGGATGATTGAGTTAAGTTCTTATTGAATGATATCTTTTGCTTAAAACTATGTGATCACTTTGGTGAAAACTATGTGGCCACTTTAGAGATAACTTGTTATGCTATAACATTGTAAATGCTGAACTTTGGTTTCTGTCAATGTTTAGTCTTAGTTTACTGCTGAATAAATAGAGAGTTCACTATACTATGTAGTCAGAAACTTGAAGTGGTTGACAGCGGCAGTCCTCTGAAAAGCTGCACGTGCTTGGCTTTACACCCATAAATAAAATTTCAGGACAGTACACATTATAGATTCCACATGCCTTTGTCATATAGACTTTTGCACCTTTACCTGTGCAAAGCCTGAACAAAAATCAACTTTTTTTAATCACAATATCTTGGTAAGTAACCTTTGTCCAATATAGCAATAGCTCACATTGACATATAATCTCTTCAGTTTATGAAGTGTTTTTTCTCACAACAAGCCTGTGAGACTGATAGGTAGCATTTCTATATCACCTTAAGGTTGGCAAAGCAATTTTACACCAGTCTTCTCATTTGAGCCTCACAATAACCCTGTAAGGTAGGTGCTATTATTTACTGTCATTTCACAGATGAGGCAACTAAGGCTGAGAAAGGTGAAATGACTTTGCTCAGGATCATACAACTAATGTCTAAATCAGGATTTGAAATTGGGTCTTCCTGACTCCTGACTCCAAGTCAAGTCTGTTGCTGTCTAGAGTTTTCAGTGAATGTGTTCTTCCCTCCATTTTAAAGCTGAGGAAACTGAGGCTCAGAGGGTTTAAGTAATTTGGCCACAGTAACAAAGCTACTCAATCATAGAACAGAATCTGTTCCTTGTTTGTTCCACTCTATCACAATGACAATTATAAACAAAAGATAATTTCTTTAAATGTTTAGATGTGAAAAGTTAACCTCTAGTTACTTTCCCCTTTATTATGGTACATAAATTAGACCAGATAGTTCCTTCAGGAGCACACAACTTCCAATACAGGTAGCATCTCTCAGGTGGGTGTCTGTGTTTACTGCTGTCCTGCTAAGCTTGATTCATCCATTCATTCACTAACAAAGCAATTATGAAGGGCCTGCAAAGAAATGAAATGCGCCTAACTTTTCCTGAGTCACAGCATGAGCTTAACGAGAAGCTAATTAGCTCTTGTTCACCAAACTGAGCTGCTCTTCTCCAATCTGAGAAATAATAGCAAATTTCTTTTGTCCCTTTTCTCAGTCTGTAGGCCTCAACAAAGTAGGACAGGAAGATGTGGTCATTCCTCAGACATTTTTTTTTTGATCCTTCTGACTGTTTTGTCCAATCAGAAGAAATTTTGAACCACAAAGAACTTTGATATTTGCATTTTAAAAGAGGATGCCTGGGGGAAACCTTGATTATGACAAAGGAATTTATCCCTAAGGGTCATGATTCAGGCATGAGTTAGGAAGAGATTTTTTTTATTTTTATTTTTTGTTCAGGGGAAAAATGCCCTTCAAATACAACTACCCATAAAAGATAGGAATAATTTTCTCACAAAAGCATTCTTATATTCTAAATTGTGGAAAGAATGCTGGTCCTAGAATAACAATATCTAGGTTCAAAGTCCTTTTGTGACACTTGCTAGCTGCATGAACATGAATAAATCATTTTACCTTTGAACTTCAGTTTCCCAATCTGTAAAATGGAGCAAAAGCTTTCATAACCAGCTGTTGGGAGTGGAGTGGAGGGTGTGCTTTGTGAACCTTAAAGCACTATGTAAATGTGATGGAATAATTTAATCTGATAGTTTAGAGTAGTGTTGTTGGTTTTTTTTTTTTTCTTTTTAAGATAAAGCAAGGAGCATAACAGCAGCCTCTAAAATCCACTTTTATTCACCAGGCAAACATCATCACCTATACCTAGGCCTGACCCAGTTACAATAGGCGGGTATTTTCTGATGTAATTTCAACACACCAAAAGCTCCAGTTGTTCAAAAAAATCTGTCAATTTGCTCTATCATAATGCCTAGGGGAATCACATTACTCAGTCATTGAAGGTCCTCTTACTAAAAAATAAAATAAAATATTGCATGGGAGGAGAATCCATTAATTATCCCTTAACAATACAATTTAAAGAGATGACCTGGTATAGTAGAGGACTGTCCTTCATGTCAGAAAGAAAGCAGTCCCATCTCTGACATATACTAGCTGTTGTGAACACAGGCAAGTCACTTAATCTCTCCATACTTCTAAAATTGCTATAATTTATAGGTAAACTGCTATTCTGCAGTAATAGAAAGATTTACCGCACTGGGATTTCCCTACAGCAATGAAGTCATGGAATCCAGTTTTCCTCTCCCTCTCCCCCCCCAAAAAAGCCCTGCTTAAAGCAGTTTATCACAGTAACCCAAGGGGCCCTACCAGCTACAAAGAAATAGAAGACAGGTAAGCTTGATAGGGTAGTAGACAGAGAAAGGGCCAAACTTTGTGTACTGATTGATATCAATAGATGCAACATGAGAACATTGGACAATTGTTAAGGACAGGGTACTCAAAGGAGAAGGAAAAGGAGATGGAAAGAGCAGATATTAAATAGATATAGTGAAAAGAGGCTCCAAAGACAAGTCTCTTCCATAATTTTGTTTTGCTCAACACTAGTATTATTAGATGACAGATTTAAATACTATATAATGGAGTAAGTTGTTTCAGGAATTCTATAGTCACTTCAAGAGAATCACAAAATGTCAGAGCTGACATGTAGCTTTTTTAAGCATCCTTCTCTCTATTCATGAGGAAACTGTTCTTCCTTATGAGGTTCTGACGAGGTTAAGTGACTTATCCATACTTCCATTTAATAGCAAAATCAAGGCTCACATTGATTCCAATCCAATCCATTTTCTCCTACTCAGTGTTGTCTCCTCACCATTTGTAAGAGTGTCCATAGGGAAACGATACAGCTGAGCATATTCATCTCCATTATTAGTAGGGAAGTTCCATTTATAGCCATAACATTTTATTCAACAATGTATAGTTCAGAGCTAATTGACTCCTTTAGTTGGCACACTGGGCTTCTGATATTTTTTTACATTATGCAGATGAGGAAATGAGGTTCATAGATGTCAAGTGACTTGCCCAAGGTCACACAGCGAGTAAGTGCCAGGATATGTATCTATGATCAGGAGACACAAAATTATTTTAAAAATAATATTTAGAACATGGTAGTAAAAAGGATCAAAAGTAAGTAATTAGGAATCAGAAGACATCTGGATTAGAATCCAGGCATGTCTACTAGCTAGCTATATGTCCTTGGGCAAATTTCTTAAGTTGTGGCCTTCAGCTTTATCATTTGCAAAATGAATGGCTAAAATGAAAGCATTTCAGGCTTTAGTGGACAGTCGGAGAATAAATGATCTTCAAGTTCTGTGATTTAATTGTCACTAGGGGTTAGATTTCTATTTCCCATCTAACAACTGCAACTGCCATCATCTGCTCAAAGAAAGAAAAGCTGACCACAGACAAAGATTGTGGGACATATTTCTTGGCCCCTGCAATGCCATGCATGAGCAGCTTTCCAGAAGAATGCTACTGTGAACAGCTTTTAAGGTTCTGATTACACAGTATAGTGAACACTCCATTTATTCCATAACAAATCAAAGAAAACATCCAGAGAAATCAAGGTACAGTATTCACAATATTACAACTTATCACAGATAATCAAAATATAGCATTCACAACAACTTATCACAGAAAATGGCCACATAGTTTCCACTAAGTGGTCACAAAATTTTGAACAAAGAACAATCATTTAGTAACTCAAGCATTCACAAAATCCTTAATTCAATCACAAAGTACAATAGTTAAGGTTTTCCACTCATGGGGCATACTAGATTACAAATCAATTACTTATTCAGTCATCAATCACTAAGTACAATCATTTAGTCAATCAATCATCCTTCATTATTCAATTATTAGAATGCACACCTAGCTCTCTAGTAAATTTACAATTTCTCAGTCTGTACACAGTATCCAAGTAAAGTCTTCTTTCAGCTTGACTCTGGGTGGTCTCTTAGATTCCCTGGATCCCCTTCCATGGTCCCAGATCCTATCTGGATTCACCAAACTGTCACCTGGGTTCAAAGGCAGATAGCTCCTAGGTCCTTGTCCAGCTCTCTGTGTAGTTCCTGCTCCACGTTGGAGCTCACAGTGTCCAATCCATCTCAAATCCTTCCCAGTCTCCATTCCAGGGAAGTCAAGTCTTAACAAAGCCACAAACAAGTTCAAAAAAATACTAGCATCATGATCATGCTTCCTCAGTCTTTGGCAGCTCTGGCTGGCCCTTGGAAATCCTTTGCAGCTCCTCAGCAGTTCCAGCTGGCCCTCAGTTCAGGCTGGCCCTTGGAAATCCTTAGTAGCCTCAGCAACTCAAGCTGGCCCTAGGAAATCCTCAACAACCTCAACAGCTCTGGCTGGCCCTCAGCTCTGACTGGCTCTCAGACATCCTCAGCAACTCTGGCTAGCCCTTGGACTCATCAGAAGTTTCATCTGGTTCCCAAAATCAAAATCACTCCATCCAGGTTTTCAAAATCAAAATCGTTATTTCAAACCTGGGATAGGCTTTCCCCTTCAGCCTCCTCAGCTCCTCTTCAGCCTCCACTGAGCCTGCTCCAAGAAAATCTTTACCTCCCTCTCTGGGGCTTTTCTTATATACACACAGCATTAGCTTCCTGTTTCAGCCAACCCCTTCTTGTTAAATCAGCAACAGAAGACAGGAGTTCTTGCCTTCTGTTTCCCCAACAGAGGCTTGATCAATTACTAAGTGCTAAGTACCTCTTAGCTTAGCAATACAAAAGGAACTTCAAACTTCATTACAGTTATAGCCCCTAGGAAGAGAAACTGAAGATCCCAAGGCCTAAGAAGTCAGGGTAGAAAGAAAGCAGGCTCTCCTTGACAGGGACTGTCTTTGAGCCCACTGCTCCTGCTTTCACAAGTAATAAACAAAGTGTGGTAAGACAGAATTAAAGGTCTAAGCCAGTGGTTCTAAAACTTCCTAATGCCATGATCCTTTAATACAGTTCCTCATGTTGTGGTGACCCTCAACCATAAAATTATTTTTTTTCATTGCTACTTCATAACTGTAATTTTGCTACTGTTATGAATCATAATGTAAATATCTGATATGCAGGGTGTATTTAAATTGAACATAACCCACAGGTTGAGAACCACTGGTCTAAGTCAATGATGGGATTCTGGAAGAAAAAGCATTGGCTGAGTATCTGTCTGCATTGGGTCCCAAGTTTGTGCACTGTGCTACAACGAGGAACTGAGATACAGATTAACAGGCCGTGGCATAGAATAACACTTAATTAATGCTCTGTCTATCTATTGTCTATCATCTACCTATCGTCTATCACTTGTTTGTATCTGTGTATTTATCTATCTACTATGTCTATCATCTGCTAATCTACCATCTATCATCAATCTATGCTATTATCTATCATCAATCATATTTCTGTTATCTATCTACTATATCTATCATCTATCTATCTTTCACGTACCCATCTATCATCTATCACAAATCATGTATGCATTTATCTATCATCCACCACCTACCAATCTATCATCTATCTACTATATCTACCAGTGATCATCTACCTACTCTCTATCTACTGTTATATCTATCATCTATCATTTATCTATCTATCATCTATATATCTCTTCAGAGCTCTTGAGTCCTTCATTTAATGATAAATGATATTGGATGTCATGAATTGGATAGCACCTTGGAACTATGATGCATTTCCTCTGTCCCTTCACAAGAGAAATAGGCGTGGGGGGGAGAAAAAACTATGTCTTGCCTAGAATTCCTGGCTTTGAACAATGCCCATATGCTTTATTATGGTTTTGGGTTTTTTTGCAAGGAGATGAGGATTAAGTGTCTTGTCCAGAGTCACACAGCTTAAGTGTCAAGTGCCTGAAGCCAGATTTGAACTTAGGCCCTCCTGACTGCAGGGCTAGTGTTCTACCCACTGTAACACTTAGCTTCCCCTTTCCTCATATACTTTTTTTGGTGGTTCCATCTAGGACAGTGGTTCTCAACCTGTGGGTCACGAACCCTTTGGGGGTCAAATGACCCTTTCACAGGGGTCACAGGGGTTGCCTAAGACCATCAGAAAACACCTATTTCCCATGGTCTTAGGAACTGAGACAACGCTCCTCTATTGGTCTCCAGGTGGGTCTGCCCACATGCAGATACACCCACATACAAGTATTAAAAGGTCGTGGCATTAGGAAGGTTGAGAACCATTGATCTAGGAGAAGCTTCAGGTGAGCAACCATGAAATATCTGGGTGAGACTGACCAAATTATTTAGTTTCTATGAGCCTCAGCTTCCTCCTCTGTACAATGGGGATAGTAATCATATAGTAACTAACAGTGCTGGTGTGAATCTTGAATGAGAAAATGTGTATAAAGTTCTTTGTAAATTTTAAAGTTTTATAAAAGGATGTGGTAGTAAATGTTTAACAACTGGCTCTCTGGAAGGTAAAAGTGTAATCTGTATTATTACCATGTTCTCTATCACTTTTTTTCAGTCTAGACAAGCAACAGAACAAAAAAAAAAATCAAGTCCTGATTTGTAGTATTTGCTAATTCCTGAGATGTAAGTGCTCACACTAAAATTTAACAATTAGCTCGTCTAATTTCAGGTAGGGCCAGCACACCCTTTCTTCTATATAAATATGCTATTATTATTCCTTACAATATCTAGAACGCTAGGCACATAGTAGCAGTCATTCATATGCTTAAAACAAACATTTGCTTAGCACTATATGCCTTACTTTGTGCTAAGCACAGGAGGAACAGACAAAAATTAATAGCCCCTATCCTCACGGAGAATTCAAAAATGAATAATCTCTATCCTCACCTTCCAATCAGTCAGTCAGTCAATCAACATTTATTAACTACTATGTGCCAGGCACTGTGCTAAGTACTATGGATACAAAAAGAAGCAAAAGACAGTCCCTGGCCTTGAGGAGCTCACAGTCTGATGGAAGAGACATCATAAATAGGTAGTAATTAAGAAAGGCAACACACTAGAATTATGAAGGATAGGGAAAGACTTCCTGCAGATGATGAGATTTTAGTTAGGACTTAAAGGAAACCAGAGAAGCCAATAGGTGGAGATGAGGATAAAAAGCATTCTAGGCATGGGGTCACACATAATGTCAGAAACAGAGAGATGGGATGCTGTGGGAAAAACAACATGAGGGTCCATAAATAAATGCAAAATAAATACAAAGTCACTTCAAGGGTGTCAATGGCAAGGGTAGAGGGGGTAAGGATAAGTTTCATACTAGAGGTGGTATTTGAGCTGAGTCCAGAAAGTAGCTAGAGATTCTACAATGCAACTGTGAGAAGGCAATGTTTTCCATGCAGAGCAGGCAGGCTATACAAGAGCACATTGCAATGATTAGTATAAAGAACAGTAAGTAGGCCAGTTTGCCAGGAGAGTAAAACACAATCAACTTGAAAAGGAACACTGGGGCCAAGTTACCAAGGACTTCAAGTGCCAAAACAGATGAATTTGAATTTTGGGAGGCACTTGGGAGCTACTGGAACTTTTTGATCAGGGTTGTGATATGTCCAGTGAGATTATCCAGGTTTCAGCTGAATGATGTTGTCTAATGCAGAGTGGAAATCTGCAGGAAAGAGGTAGCTGTCCTAATCTGATTGCCCAAAGTCCACCTGGAAAGAGTGGTAGCAACTCATAATTTTTTTTAAATGTCTATTGAAGCCAGTCTCCTCTTCCAAACTCCCAAAGATTAATTTTAAATACTTCCTTTGTAGTCTTTTATCCCCTCTCTATTATTGAGAGGTAGGGTCTTATTTGCAATGGGATTTAAAGCATTAGTAGTTCAGACCAGTCCCCATAGACAAGGTTCTGAAACACAAATAGGAATATTTCTAGGCTTTATGAATAAATGGTGGCACATAGTCCCCAAGGGAAATCACCTCTTCTTCAGAATTTTAGAATTTGTAAGACTAATGGAGACCAAAATTCATGATCTCCTCCTACTTTCTGATCATGGATCAAAGTCATCTTCCACAGGTACAACAGCAAATTCCCCTTTGGGAAGAACAATCTGGAAGCTATGAAGAAGGTAAATTGCAGAGGAGAAGAGGTTGGAGCTAAAGAGAACAGTTAGGAAGATAACACACTGGTCCAAGAGAGTGGCCTAAACAAGAATGGAGGTTATTTAAGCGAAGGGAACAGATGTGAGAGATATTGCAGAGATATAATCAATAAGACTTGGCAACTAATTGGATATGGACAAGGAGAGAGAGGGGTGAGTAAAAGATGACCACAGTGTTGCAAACCTGGGGTAACTGGAAGGACAGTGGCCACTTAATAGAAATAGGAAAATTAAGAAAAAAGAGAGCATTGAGGAGGAAAAATAATGAGCTCTGTTTGGGACATGGTGAAGGTAAGATGTATAGTAGACATCTAGGTGGAAATGTCCAATAGGCAAAAGTGGTCAGCACCAAAATGGGGGGCTAGGGCTCAGGATTATAGGATCATACATCTCCAACTAGAAGGAATCTCCAAGATCATCTAGTCCAGCTCACTCATTTTATAAATGAGGAAACTTAAACTTAGAGACTTGCCCTAGGTAGTGTCCTAGGCACATGGGTAGGTAGTACCAGAAGGGTGATTTGAACCCAAATCTCTGACTCAAGGCAATGGCCTTTCTGCCATATAATATAGCCTCCTCTTTCTGAGAAGAGTCTATCAGACTAATTGCACATCTTAGAGTTATCTGTATAAAGATAAAAATTGAATCCCAGGGAGCCAATGAGATCACTGAGAGAAAAAGTATATAGAGAGAAGATCCAGGATAAAGTAAAGCCAAGGGTGAATTGCAGCCAGTTAGAACTAGCTCTTGGGAATCAATCATTAAATTTTCAGTGTAAGCATTTGTACCTCAAAAATCAGCAAAAAAGTACTAATAACGGAGGTTAAACTTAAAAATATATCATGCATACATTATTTTTTCCAAGACTGTTGTTAAACATTGACTAGCATGCACTGAGAAAGGTATTTATGTGGAAATTATTCCATTACATAAATAAATGTTGATTTAATTATAGATATAGATGTAGATATAGATATAGATGTAGATGTAGATATAGATATAGATATAGATGTAGATGTAGATATAAATGTAGATATAGATAGATCTTCATTTCCTAATTCTGGAACCCTCTTTTTCTGAGAAAGTCTAGAACTTAAAATAGCAGACATTCATGTAGAAATAAAATCATTAAGTTATGCTTTAGGGATGATTAAAATTAACAATAAACACCACAACCTGGGTCCAAGGGGTTTGAATTCTCTTCTCTCTTTTTGCACATAACCCCTCTGTTTCAGACAGAGGAAAGCATGAAGTGCCTAGATTCAGTCCTAGGGACATCCTGACCTATGAGAGAAATAATGCTCTTTTCTGTCATTATTTGGTTCTTTATACCACCAACCTAGAATCATGGGGAAAGCTACTTAAACCTTAGGTTTGGTTTATATCTAGGTTCTCCCCAAAGAGTATAATAGAAAAGTACTCAATTTACAGAGATCAGATCTAGCATAGATATTACACTAAAGAAATGCTTCTCCCAAAAAACTCAAAATTATACAGTAGCAAATAAATTTAAACACATAATAACAATTTAGTTATTAACAATAACAATCTCCCAGAAGATTGATACTTAGAAGATCAAAATGTGATGTGGTTTGTGGGGCTGAAGAATATAATCTGATATTTCACCCTGGTTCTGAAATGATCAAATAATTTCCTATAGGTTCCTGTGTTCTGGAAAACCTGACCAGGGCTCAAGATTCTTCCCCTGGCAGTGGTCATCCTTTTCAATGCAGACACAACCTGTCCCCAATCAACTCTGATCCAGCAACCTAGGATCTCTGAACATCTCAAACATGCAGGTCTGCAATTATAAGACTGTATATATCTATCTCAAAATTATTGTTTGGTCACCTATATTCAGGAAAGAAATAAAACAAAAGTAACAACCAGTGACCCAAGACCCAAGCACAGACTTGTCTGAGCCTAGACATAAGTTTGAACTACCACGTGTTTGGAGTTTGATATTTCCGTAGTGGTGGAGGAAATTATACAACCCTGATAGCCAGCCCTCCAACCTCTTGAAGAAAGACTCCTACTATATTCGGCAGATGGGAAGAGAAAAAAAGCAAAGAGAGAGAGAGTTACTTCCTTCTAAAGGTCTACAAAGTCAACATCATCTCATGTTCAGCAACATAAGGGAATTGTTTACCCATCTCAAAGCACCCAAGTCCTCCCTCATTGAGCTATTTTCTTGGAAGTAGACAGTATGCAGACCCTATACAATGCATTAAGTAATTGAACCTCTACTACTCAAGGACTATTCTAGATTTTTTCTACTTTATTTTCTGGTAGGATTAAAAGCAGGGAAAGAAAAATATCAGTGAAGCAACAAAAAGGAGAGAATATTTTATTACACATCATACTGAGGAGATTCCCAAAAGACCTGACTTCATAGTCAAATAATTGCATCCAATTAACCAAGCCACTGGCCCTTACTTTGCTGCAGTATCTACAATGGTCTAATGGTGGTATTAACTTCTACCCTCTTCTACATAGGAACCTAGACCATCTTATTCATTCAAAAATTCCCAGTATATTATGAGGTAATACATTGGAAGGGCTAAGAGCTACCTGAGAGGACAGCACTATTGTCCTACTTTTCCCACATACACACTCATTTCAGGTTGAGTCTCTATCTTATGACCTCCATAAAACAATAAATGTTTACTGCCTAAAGCTATAAAATTATTTTTAACAGAAGGACAAGGGAATACTCCAGATTCAAAGGCAAAAATTTAAGGTACATGGAGATATAGTATGGGGTTTTTATAATGCCATACATTATAACTATGCTGCTTAACTATGGTTGCTGCCGCCATAGGGTATTTTATGTGCCTATCATTTGAGCACAGGGTCTTTGTAGTCTCAGAACCTAGTACAATGCCTGGTAGCTATGAAATGCTTAATAAATGCTTGCTGATTGGCTGATTAAGCATTAGACATAGATAAGATGGCCTTTGTGTTACAATGCCTAGAGTAGTCTATGTTAGGAAGTATAACTGTCAACATCACAACACAGTCTAATTAGGGGGACTGAGATCAGACAGAACCTTCTGATGCCTTGCATAATTGGCTTGTCACTTAGTAGTGTGGGCCATTTTTTGCTCTCTATGGTAAAGCCTTTGCTAAGGAAATTTCTCCACTGCTGGCCAATATGTCTGTCTGGGGTCCTGTCAGTTGCTATTTGAATGTCCACAGCATAGAATGATTCTGAGAGCAGTCATAAACTCTTGAAGCCAGAGAAAGACAGGCAGTCTTTGTGGAGGGCAGCAGAATCTTCTGCTTAATAGCTACTCAGGGCATTATCATTAGAGTTTAACCAGAAACTCTGCAGAGAAATTGCTGTACTTTATAACAGAACACAAACAAAGGCCCTCTTGTCATACTCTGTGGTAAAGAAGGTTAAAGTTTTGCTTTTCCACTGCAACAGACTCAGTCCCTGGAAAGGAGAAGCCTTCCTTCAGAAATGCCTTTAGAAAACATGTCATCCGCTTCCTTTTCACAATGCACATTTTTCACTGTCTATGCTTACTTTCACTGACTCTTGGACATTGCTGCATGAAAGATATAATTATGCTCATTAGAATACACAAGATATAAAGCCAGCTGCAAAAAACTCTCCTTCAAGACTCTCCAAAAAGGAAGAAAAAAAAACTAATTATATCATAGAAGAGAAAAACATGGTAATTAAAATGACCATTGTGTAGCAGTCCTTCCTATAGTTATTATTATTCATTTTGGCAACCTGGAGGTTGGGAATTTGAATTTTATTTTTCAAGTAATAAATGTTAGAAAAGCAAAGTATTTACTCAACTGTTGATGGGGGGAAGAGGCGAGTTTTCCCATCATTTGATTTATTTACATGCCCATCTTTGGAATGTTTTATCTCCAGTCCCCCCTAAAAAAATCCTGATAATTTCTTTGGTAGTTTTCCTTTCTTTCCTTCTCATGGGGAGATTATTTCTCCCATTCTATACTGCCTACAGAGCTTTTTTACAATTCTTATTGTTAAAATATATCATAATATATATCATAATAATATATCAAGGTTCACCTCAAACACAACCTTCCACATGAGGATTTTTCTGATCCTACCAACTGTTGATTGACTCTCTCCGTACACACACATACATATATGTATATTATGTAAATGTACATATGTATATATTCATACATGTATGTGTATATATGAATTGTACATATACATGCATGTATATGCATATATACATGTGTATGAGAACATAAGTCATACTTATTTTGCATATATTTTGTAAATAGCCATACATATACACACATATATTTATATATATATATACATGTATATATCATGCATGTTTTATCCCCATAAAGAATGCTAACTCCTTAGGGGAAGGAATTGTTTTTTTTTTCTTTTTGTATGCTCATTACTTAGCATAGATTCTGGCACATACTAAATACTTAATAAATGTCTGCAGAACTTTGAAAGATTTGGAATACATGGAATACATGACCAATGACAACTGCAGAAGACTCATGAGGAAACATGCAACCTACCTCTTGAGAAAGATGTGATAGGACTCAAAGTGCAAATTATAAATTCAGGAATTTCTTTTGCTTATATACATGTTATAACAGGAGTTTCCTTTTTCTTGCTTTCTCAATGGGGGAGTGAGAAAAAAGTGAAGGGGGATTTGCAAATAAAACAAAATTGAATTTTAAATAAAGACAAAAAATAAGTGCGTTTTGATTGCTTGCTTCCTAGTTCAATAAATTCATTCATATCTTCACCAAAAGAAATGATTTCCTCCTCCCTATGAATAAGAGATTTTTAAAAGTACATATACACTTTCGAATTACAATGGTGATTTCTCTAGTAATTCACTAATAATAGATCATTGCCCAAATTACTGCAACTGTTGACTAACCTATTAAAAAAGGGTCAAAGAAGACATGATGTAACATCAGAAAAAAATATGTTACAAGAGGTTGGTAGGAAAAAAGTATTTCTGAATACTTTAAGATTAATTTATTAATTATTTATTTTATATATACATATACAATATATATTTATATATCATAATTATATAATATGATTATATCATAATTATTTATTAATAATTTAAGATTAATTTCTGTTGATATTCCCTCCACCATCACAGAATGGTTTACCTCTATAAACAGATACAGCCATAAAAAAATCATCAAAAATATAAAGAAAAAGGCTTCAAGGAGAGGAGCCAAGAAGGTGTAGTAGAGAAAACACTACAGAAAATAACACCTTAATAACACAGAATTGGTCAAATGGAAAAAGAAGTAAAAAATTTCACAGGTAAAAATAACTACTTAAAAAGCAGAATTAGATGGAAAAAAAGACATACAAACATCTCACTGAAGAAAAGAACTCCTTAAAAATCAGAATGAAACAAATGGAAGTTGATAACTCCATGACAAATAAAGAAAAACAAATTCAAAAGAATGAAAAAGGTCTTGGGGGGGCAAAGCCAAATGGCAGCATAAAAGCAACAAGTTTCCACAGCTCCCACATAGCCATCTCAAATACCCATAAATTATGACTCTAAACAAATTTTAGTGCTCCAAATCTCACAAAAATACAGAAAAACAAATCTCCCACTGAAGACAGCTTGGCAAGAAAGGCTCATCACAGCATGCTGGTAGCTGAAACCAGCCCAGCCTGAAATGGTGGGTTGGCCCTGGGGCGGCCAGGATGAACCACAGCTGGAGCCTTTAGGAGAGTGGATCAGTGGCAGCTGTGGCAGTTTCCAGAATTATCAAGCCATAAGAAACAAGGACTAAGTGAAAGATCAGTGGAATTCAGCTAAATTAGGAGGAGAAAAGCAGTCTGGCCAAACTGCATCCAGGGCAAAGAACTGGCAGAAGCAGCAGCCCTGTAGCTACCTCCACATGGCTGCTTCAGAGCTCCCAGCCTGCAGACTGCAGGGGGCCAAGAGAACATTTAGAGGCTAAGTGCTCTTGTGCTGAGCGGCCTGCATCAGGATCGTGGTCTTGGGTGGTGGTCCTGGGGTGTGTTTTCAGCGAGCCAAAGCTGGTGGGGGCTGCAAAAAAATGGCAGCCTCCCAATAGCTCTGGTAGCTGTGAAAACCCCAGCAATTTGGGACAGAGCTTTCCCCTCTGGAAGCAGAGTTCCACAGAGCTAAAAAATCAAGTAATTGATTGGCCAACATGAGCAGGCAAAGGAAGCAAAGTAAGAACAGCAACCTAACTCTAGATTCCTTCTTTGGGGACAAGAAGAATCAAAGCATGGAATGGGGGGAAGACAACATAGTCAGAACTCCAGCAGCAAAAGCTTCCAAGCAACATGTAGACTTCCTACAAGCCATAGATCAGCTTAAGAAGGATTTTCAAAACCAAATAAGAGAAGTGGAGGAAGGATTAGGAAGAGAAATGACAATGATGCAAGAAAATCATGAAAAGAGAGTCAACAACCTGACTGAAGAAAATAACACCTTGAAAAATAGGTTAACTCAAATGGCAAAAGAGGCCCAAAAAGCCAATGAGGAAAAGATTACCTTAAAAAGTCAAATTTGCCAGATGGAAAAAGAATCT
>CM053582.1:430048544-430092585 GCA_028627135.1 Pseudochirops cupreus
TAGAGGGGAGGATTGATAGAAGTACACACTTTTGTAAAGGGACGGGGACAGGGTTGAGAATAGAACAAGGGGGGGGCAGGATAGGAAAGAGGGACATATAGTCAGTCTTTCCCAATATGTCCATTGTGGAGATGTTCTGTGTAATTACACATGTACAGCCTGTATTGAATTACTCGTCTTTCCAGTGTGGGTGGGTGATGAGGCAGGAAGGGAAAGGACCTAGAATTTAAAGTTCTATAATCAAATGTTAAAATATATTATTATTATTGTTATTGTTGTTATTATTATTATTAACTACATGCAACTGGGAATTAAGATATACAGGCACTGGGGTAGGGAGATCCATCCTGCCCTACCAGAAAGTCAGAGGAGTGATGGGGAAGGATATAGGAGAGAACAGATTGGGGGAGGGGTTATATAGTGGCATAGGGCTGTTTTGGGATTGTGGGTGGTGGAAAGATGGGGAGAAAATTTGCAACTCAAAATCTCATGGAAATGAATGATGTAAACAAGAAAATAAATAAGTTAATTTTGAAAAAAAAAGACTTACTGACCTTTTGAAATATGCCCAAAATGTTTACAGACTTTCTGCAATGAGGCACTGGGACTTCAACTAACAAGTATGTCATGCAATTCAATGTGTGTTTGTGTCAGGGTGTAATTGGGTGGAAGGGGTGATAATAAAGTATTGAGCTTCAGGTGAGAAAATGGCAAAAGGGATTATGATCCAAACACACACAGTCTACAGAACATTCATTAGGAAGATAATCTTAGGGTGATACTGATTAGAAACACCTAAGCACCATTACCAAGCAATGGGGGTTGGGGGTGGATAAGAAAAATTTAAAAAAAAAACAAAGCCAAGGGACCATTGATTAGGTTTTGTGTTGTTCAGCTGTTTGACTTGCACCTGATTCTCAATGAATCCATTCTGGTTTTTTTTTTTTGCAAAGATACTGGAATGGTTTGTCATTTCCTTCTCCAATTCATCTTATAGATGAGGAAATTGAGGCAAACAGTGTTAAATGTCCTGCCCAGGATCACGCAACTAGTTAAATGTCTGCAGCTGGATTTGAACTCAGATATTCCTGATTCCAGGCCCAGAACTCTATTCACTGAACCACCCAGCTTCCATAGATCAGTAGAAAAATTGAACATAGATCAAGAAAAGTTATAATAACTTGAATATATATGTATATATTATTATTATTATTATTATTAACTTCATGCAACTGGGAATTAAGATATACGGGAACTGAGGTAGGGAGATCCATCCTGCCCTACCAGAAAGTCAGAGGGGCTATGGGGAAAGACATAGGAGAGAGCAAATTGGGGGAGGGGTTATACGGTGGGATGCCTGTTTTGGGGTGGTGGGTGGAAAAAAAATAGTCACATTTAAAACTATCATTATTCATTAGAAAAATATACATTAAAACAGCTCTGAAGGACCACCTTACAGCTATCAGATTGGCTAACATGACAGAAAAAGAAAATTATAAATGCTGGAGTGGAGGTGGATAAATTGGAACATTAATGCACTATTGATGGAGATATGAACTGTTGCAGTCATTTTGGAGAACGATTTGGAACTACATGCAGAGGGCTATACAACTATGCATACTCTTTGACCCAACAATACCACTACTGGGTCTATATCCCAAAGAGATCAAAGAAAAAGGAAAAGGACTTGTACGCATAAAATCATCTAAAGTGGCTCTTTTTGTGGTGGCAATTAAGGAACATTTGATCAAGTTTTGCTATAGGAAGTGACAAGTAGGATGGTTTCAGAAAAACCTGCAAAGACATTAGTTGATGTAAAGTGAAGTGAGAAGAACCAGGAGAACATCATGCACAGTAACAGCAATATTATAATGAAGATCTACTGTGGAAGCTTTAGCTATTCTTATTGAGACAATGATCCAAGAAAATTCCAAAGGACTCATGATGAAAACTACTCTCCACCTTCAGAGACAGAACTGATGAACTCTTGAGTACACAGAGAAGCACACTTTTTTCACTGTCTTTATGTTTCTTGCTTTTTATTTTTTTGCAAAATGGCTAATGTTTGCAAAATGGAAATGCTTGCATGACTTCACATGTATAATTAATATTATATCACTTGCCTTGTTAATGAGTGAGGTAGAGTTGGGAGGGAGGAAAAGAATTTTGTACTCAAATTTTTAAGAAATTAAATGTTTAAAATAAATACCTTTTTTAAAAAAGAAAACAATATTCAGAAGACGGGCTGGTCCTCTGGAGATAAACTCCACTGAATTTAACTAAGTTGATCTTCAGATGGCAATAAAAATTTCATTCATTCATTCATCTATTTACTTAAACATATTCACTCATTCATTCATTCGTCACCACCAGGCTTAAACCTGAAAATCCTTCCAGTTTGGTAGAGATTATGCTTCACTCTGGATGAAATATTGGAGTAGGGTTTTATTGACATTATTTAGAATCATTAGGGACTGAGCTTGTGATTGCTTTAGGATAGGAAATTCCCTCTATTGAGGCAGATTACCACACATTCAACAATATACAGTCTTCGAATAAAAGAAAAGGTTGTCCGCCTTCAGGGGAATATGTTCCCTCCTTGAAGCTGCCTCTTGGAATCAATGCCTCCCTAACAGACTTTGCTGAGGTAGTGCCTCCTCTGCCAGGACTTTCCCTCCATCACTTCCTGTTGTTACTGTTTTACTCTCTGAGCTGCCCACTCCTTCAGAAATTACCTTGAATTTATTTCGTGTATAGTTTACATTAAGTTACCCATGTTCATGTCATTGACTCCCTAGTAAGAGTATAAGTTCTTTGAGGAAAAGGATTCTCATTTTTGTTTTTCTCATATTGTATAATGCCATGCATACAATGATAAAGAAAGAGAATGGACTTATCACTTCAATGATGTAGTGAGTTCACATTGAGAAACTCTTCCTACCAATGCAGATTTGACCCTTCTTTGCAAATTATCATCTCATAGAGCTACCTAGAGTATTGAGAGGCTAAGTGACTTACCACCGGTACTCAGCCAGTATGTGCCATATGCAAGACTCAAACCCAGGTTTTCCTGGCTGCAATGTTAGCTCTCTACCCCCAATAGATCACTGCTCACCTTTCACATTATAGAGGTTTAATAAATATTCAATTATGGACCTGAATTTATTGAATAAGAAATCTAAGTTAATAATCCAGGAGCTATTGCCCCCCTAAAAATTATCATGCATTAACTTTGCAGACATTTTCATGCATACATATATTTTAATATGCTCATATGTATATATGTTATACATGTTGTATTCTCACCCAGAACATAAGCACTCATAAGATTTCATTCTAGCTGAAGCAGCAAGGTATTTTAGGACAAAGATATGTGGCAGCTTATGCCAGGTTAGTCAAACTATCACCACCACCACCTACCAACAGAACAGAGTTGGAAACAGTCAAGACACCAAACCAAATGTTTTGGGAATAACAATGTCCTTTGTACCACAAATCTTGTTTCCAGCCCAGGCACCACATGGAGGAAATCAGTGCCTGTGGAAATATGAACAGCAAGTGCTCTTTTTGACTGTATATTTGTTACAGGAGTTTTGTTTTGTTTTTCTTTTCTCTTTACCAATGGTGAAAAAAGAGAGGTGACGGGAGACAAAATCAATTATTTTTAATTTAATTTAAATAAAATTCTTCAGCAATACCAAATAGTTCAGAATCAGAAAGTGATATGGTTTTATCCACAGAAATAATATTTTAAAAACTGCCATCTGCTTTGTTACTATACCTTTCGAACTTTGAGGCTTTTCCATCTGAGCCAAAGCTGAAAATTTTTTGTGTTGTCTCCCCTATTACAATATGAACTCTTTGATATCAGGAACTTCCTTATTTTTCTATTTGTATCTCTATAATTTAGCACAGTGTTTTGCATATAATCTGCCATTAATAAATGCTTTTTTTTTCCTTAATTCAGTGAAAACTAACTTAAGAGGTAAGAACTTCCTTTACTGAGCAGGAGAGACATTACAAATTGTTTTGTGAAAGTGGCAAAGTGGATTCACCATTCATTCTAAAGAGATTTTTGTCAATCATTTTTCACAACTAATGATTTATAAAGTATAACTAATCAGTTTATTTCTAACTTCTTTCAATCCACAGCAGACTAACATATTTTGCTATTTAAAAGTTTGTTGACAACAAAGCTTTTTTTGGAGAACACAAATGTTTCAGGGCCTTAAATGGGAAGTTGTTCCATATTGATAAATTATTGTGTGCCTAGGATGTCAAAGAATATTAGACATTCCTGTCAAAGAATATTAGACATTCCTCCCTACGCTCTTCCAATTTTATTTTTCAACTAAAAATAAAAACCATAGATGTAATTATTTAAATTGATTATTTAAGTTCATAAACCTTGAGAAATTGGTTTATCAGAAGAGGTTAATGATTAAGACTTTGACTTAATGGAGGTTAATATTCTAATAAACCATTTGTTAACCACAGTAATTGACCATTTGTAAGAGAATTACAGCTATTACAACTGTATTTAATGAGAGCTATTGAGAAAAATGTACAGTGGGATCAAAATGTCATACAAAGGTGCAGTCAAAAATTTAATATGTGGAAAATGATTACTACCTATCACTTTAAGGCTCATATTTTTTGACCAATGAAAGGTGGAATTGGTTCCACTAAAATTTAATCAATAAGAGTAAGAATTGCTCTATAAGTATATGGCAGGAAAGCAATGAAAATATTTCTAGTGGAATAACTTAAAGACCTTACAATTGTTCCTGCTTTAAGGACTTTCAAATTTTTTCAGTTCTCAGTAAAATTTGTTTATTGTAATAAAATACTGGCATATGTCTAAGTTTCAGAACTAATGTTTCTTTAACTTTAACCAGACATGCAGCATTAGACAAAGTTTGAATGATAGTTTAAAAATAAATTTTAAAATATTTTTGTGGTCCCAAGCCCTTCAAAGGGATAGAATAAAGATATAATACCATTCCATCCAATCCTTCTTAGTCTCCTTAGTAGTACTGTGATTCATATCCAGTGTTTCATGCCTAATGTATTACAAGGTTCTCAATCGGGTGCTTCTCTCCCCTCTCTCTTCACTTGCCTAGAAACCTAACCATGTCTCATGAGTTCAATTAGCATCTCTATTTAGATAATACCCAAATCTATCTACTCAGCCTCATTTTCCTCTCAAGCTCCAATTGCTCATGTCTAAATGTCTGCCTAATCTAAAGATGTCCCACAGGCATCTCACGCTCAACATGTACAACACAGAAATCATTTTTGCATCTCTAAATTGACCCCTCCTCTTTTCCTTATTTCTTTAGAGGGAATCATTGTCCTTTAAGTCACCCAGTATTGCAAGCATTGCAACTTTTAACTCTAATTTACAACCCATATCCAGTCAGTTGCCATCTTGTAGATTCTACCTCCCCAACATCTCTCACATCCATCTTCTTACATGCAATCACATCACAACCACCCAAATTCAGACCATCATAACAGTTTTCCTGGACTATTGTAATATCCAACAAACTGGTCTACCCCTCCTGATCATACACAAAACTGATAAATTGTTATTAATACACAGATCTGAATATGTCACTTCTCTGCTCAAGAAATTATAGTGGCTACCTATTACCTCAGAAAAATACAAATCCCTTTGATTTTCAGTTAAAGCCTTGCATCATCTGGCACCAGCCGGCTTTAACAGAAAATTCTAGAAACTTGATCCTCTTGATACTAGCCATTCCATTTCACATCTTCATACCTCAACACAGGCATTCCTCTACGTCTGGAATGCTCTTTACTTGCACTTTTGCCTTTTGTAACCCCTGACTCTCTTCCAGGCTTACCTGAGAATCCAGTTTCTTCAAGAGGCCTTTCCTGATTCCCTCAGGTGTAAGTGTTCCCTTCCTAATAAAATCACTTAGTATTTATTATGTACAAAGGGTTTTCCAAAACTTTCAATGCAATTTTAAGCTGTTCAAACTTTGGGACCCTATATATGTTATATAGGAAAAGCAATGTAGCATGGTAGATGGAGAGCTAGCCAGGGCTTAACTCTTTCCTGAATACTGACTGTGTGACCCTGAGTAAATTTTTAACTGGAAGGGATGTTTGATGGGGGAATAATCATCAACATCATTATCAATTAAAAATAATCACATGCCTCCAATATATGCATTTACTCATTCATAAAATATAGGTATTTTCTACTATGGTAATAATAATGTATATTGTAGAACTTAAAAATAGAGATTTAAAGGGGATGAAATCAATATGAACTAATACTTTGTCTTTGAATGAATAGAGTGTCATAGGAGTTGCTTGAAGAAGAGACTGACACAGTCAAACCTGTGCTTTGGGAGAATCACTTTGGCAACTATGTGGAGGATGACAGAGACTAGAGAGACTTGATTCAGGGAAACAAAGGGGTGAGGGGGAGGGTGGTCATTATAAAAGGCCAGACAGAGGTGATAAAGATCTAAAATAGGGCAGTGACTATGGACCAAGTTACCTTTGATAGAAGCAGGGAAGTTTAGAAGAGTGATAGGTTGGGGAGGGGGGAGAATAAACTAATGTAATAAGAACTGTGATTTATATTGTAATCCATTCATGCCATCTTACTCTATGCCATTCATTCATTCATTCATTCTAAATAAAAAGGAGTAGAGCAGTGGTACGCTCTTTTTAACTGTCTAACATCTAAACACATTTTTAAAAGGCCATTCAAAAGAATCCAGGTTGCTTCCAGGCAAAAAAAAGTAAATTTCAAACGGCAAGACAAATAGTGGCCAAATTGAACAATTCTCATAACAAAAAATAAATTCTGTAAGTGACCAAGAGAAAGGCTGTCTTTTTTTTTCTTTTTTTTTTTGGAGGGGGGAAAACAGGGCAATTGGAGTTAAGAGCCTTGCCCAAGGTCACATGGCTAGTGTTAAGTGTCTGAGGATGAATTTGAACTCAGGTCCTCCTGACTTCAGGGCTGGTGCTCTATTTACTGCACCACCTAGCTGCCCTGAGACTTTCAAATACAAAGGAAAAAAAGATTAAGTAATACAAGATAATTCTGCATGCACAAGAAACCACAAGAAAGAATGGAATAATATGTTCTGAAGAGTACAGGACCTCAGGATCAAACCCAAAGAGGTATACCTGGCAAACCTAAGCCTAAACAAAAAATGGGACATCCAATAAATACTGGTTTTTTGAGTCATTATTTACAAAAGAAATTGCTCTTGGAGGAAAAACCTAGAAAAAGAAAAAAACCTTATGGGGTAAAAAAAAATGACAACCATAACAAAATAACACCAAAAGGGCAGAAGGAGACAAGGGTAAAAGCAGAATTTAAATAGAAATGCTGGTAGTGGAACAGGTCTGAAACACCACAGATTAAAATTCACAATATCTTGCCTACAGGTAAATTAGTGTTTCATATGGAACTCAATTAAGAAATATAAAGAGTTATGAAAGAGGAGGAAAAGAGGGGAATGAGTGATGTTCACTGATTTGGCCAGTGGTAGACAATGAAGGGAAAATACCTCCTGTATGAGTCTCTCGGGGGAAGAAAAAGTTTCTACAGCAGAACAGGTGGCAAAGAGAGAGGACTAAAATAGAGGGAAAGAAGGGAAGATCTGAACTCAGTAGTGGGATGAAGTCTCATTGAAGAACATTCCCATAGGGTGAGATTAAAGATTCTGTAATAGGAGGTGGGAACCTTAAGCAGGTATAAACTGCAAGGAATTTGGTACAATCTCTGAGTATTGTGTTTCTAACAAGACCATGCTGCATAAGGAGAAGGGGAATTAGAGCTCCTGGGAGAAATTGAAAGGGTGGGAAGGCATGGTCCCAAAGAAGTTATTTCATGGCAAAAAAGGAAAAAAACATTGAATGTAAGGAAAGCCGGAAGTAGAAATTGGCCACATATCCAGGGATAAAGGAAAATCTCTACCATTGTGCAATGCTTCTAACACTTCTCTCTCCCTCAGGAATCTATACTTCTCAGAGTGTGACAGAAACAGAAAAAAACAGAGGAGGTAAGTGCTAAAAAGCAATAAATTACCTAGAAATTGCTTTGAAAGGGGAACTCAAAATGAAAACTTTAAAAGCTTTATTTCCACAAAGAATACAGAGAAGAAAGAAATAAGTATAAGAACCATGCATAAAAGAATAAAATAGACAAGGTAGAGAATTAAGAGAACAGGGTAAAAGTGACTTTTAGAAAAAGGCACAGAAAATTAAGAAAATACAGACTAAGAAGCTAAAGAGGAGCAGGAGGGATTTTAATTAACTACCTGATGAAGAGAAAAGAAGAGCTTTTTTGTTGTTGTTCAGTCATGTCCCACTCTTCATGACCCCATTTGAGATTTTTTTGGCAAAGATACTGAAGCAAATAGGGTTAAGTGACTTGTCCAAGGTCACATAGCTAGTAAATCAGAGGCCAAATTTGAACTCAGGTCTTCCTGACTCCAGGACTAGTGCTCTATCACTGCACCACCTACCTACGACAAAAATGCCAGGTTTTGTTGTTGCTGTTATTATTTTTTTATTGGTCTCCAATTATGAGGCCTACAGCACAGTCTGATATGGCTTTATTCCCTAAGCTTCTATTTCATTCCTGCTGGGCTCAAGCAACGTTTAAAGAACAAAACAAGGCAGTGATGGTGCATGTTTAACTACTATTCTTCGGGGGGGGGGGAGGTAAGGGGAAAAATGTACACATGACACATCTTTTATTTTAATCTGCATTATTAACATTTTCCCATCACTTTCTTAAGTCTAGACAATCATCAAAACAATAAATCAATCCTTAATTTGTAGCTATTATCTTTTTGTGGGGTATTAATGCTCACACTGAAAATATAACAATCTACTCTTGCAAGGTGGTTAAAGCTGGCACCAGATGGTATTTTCCAGATGGAAAAGTACTAGTAGCACCCTCATTGCACCAACTGGGGATTTAGCCAGCCTCGTGCACTGATTTCTCCCCCCTCGTTGACTTTTTTTTTAAAGAGTGTCTTTAGGGGGAACAGGAGCTCTGGATCAATCGTATTAGTATAATGCTTTGGGGCTTTGGGGCTCACTCATTGGAAGAGTGTTCATGTGATTTGGCCAGATGGGACTCTAGGTGGCTGTTAAGGAGCCCCCACACACACATTTTGAAAAACCCAGAAGTTGGTGCTTCTCTCTCTGGAAGTGAACAATTCCCGAGGAGCTGCTGCCATTATCCTCACCTATGATGTGAATCACCTGCAGAGCCTCACGGAACTGGAAGACAGGTTCTTATCTCTGACAGACACAGCTAGCGCGGACTGTCTCTTTGCCATTGTGGGGAACAAAGTCGACCTCATTGATGAAGTCAATGTGGAGGATGGTGCTAAAGGTCTAAATGACTCTGGAAAGGCCATCAGCAGCTGTGACTCAGCCAGAGCACCAAAACGAGTTTGCCTGGATGATGCCATGGCTCTTTATAAGAAGATTCTGACATACAGAATGTTAGATGAAAAGGAGGTGCTCGCTGCTGAAAAGATGTGCTTTGAGACTAGTGCAAAGACAGGTTACAATGTGGACCACGTGTTTGAAACCCTGTTTGATATGGTGGTACCAACAATTTTGAGCCAGAGAGCTCCACAAACTGTGGATATTACTAATTATAAACCAACAAAACAGAGCCAATCTAGGTGTTGTGTGAGCCATAAAATGTGTTCTTTTTAGACTCTTAAACTGTTAAGAAAGCTTCCAGTGAAACTAATTGAGCTTTGGATAGGAAAAAAAAATAAACATGGGAGAAATCAAGGAACTGGTACTTAGGATAATGTTTGGAGAAGAGCTCCATGGAGAGACAATAATTCCTAAAGAAAAAAAGACATGGGGTATGTGAACTCTTTATCTTTTGTGGGTTACCAAGTGGAAAATCTGTAAGGAATTATTTGTGATAATAGATTTACAGTATTAGGCAACTGACCATTCTATGATTTTTCATCTCTTGGTAGATCCAACACTTCTTTCCTAAACTAGGCTCTGAGATCTCTCTTTACATTTGCACAAATGCAAGTCTATTGCAATAGCATGTGAATTGTCCTTGAATCTTCTGTTTCTGTCAAGTTGCACTTTTTATATATGTTGTTTTAAAACATTTATTCTCCTTGTAACTTAATTTAGGCCTTTCCTGCTGTTTGGTATGAGTACTTTTTATGAATTATGAAAGCGATTCTAGGGGTGGCGCAGAGAATAGAGCACAGCCCTGGAGTCAGGAGGACTTGAGTTCAAATCCTGCCTCAGACACATAACAGTTACTAGCTGAGTGATGTTGGGCAAGTCACTTAGACCCAATTGCCCTGCCTTCCCCCCTTCAAAAAAGCAAAAAAAGAAATAAAGAAAGTGATTCTACTTGTCCATGGCTCACTGAGACAGTTGTTAAATTAGGGGTTCCCATCTTGGTCCTGACATCTTGAGAAGTGGAGAGATCACTTGGTTCCCAAAAAATAACATGAGATTGTTTTGGGGGAAAGGTGGTGGATCTAAAAGTTCCTGCTTTGCTAGAGACTCCTTTGAAGACTACGAGTATGAGCCCTTTGCTGGAAAGAGAGTAGCAGAGAGAATAACACCTCTGAGAACAGTACAGATGGAAACCAGATGGGTCTGATGAGTTGAAAATGTTTGATTTGAATTTGGGGGGGTACACAATTGTTGAAATAAACACCTAAAATTCCTATACCATATTGAAACACATATGGATACAAGTTTCTAAGCAGCTGGATCAGTTTTTGTTAAACAAACTTTTCTTTAAGAGAAGATGTGGTTTTAAGAGGCAACTGTGACTCAAGGTCTGTTTATCATTGACACTCCTGAATAAAGATGTTCCATTACTAAAAAAAACAAAAAAACTGGATGGAGAAATAGGAACTCAGGACAAATGTTATATACGAATGTCCTCTGCTATTTTCTTTGGTCAAGTAACTTAACCTCTGGTCCTCAGTTTCCTCATCTATAAAATGGTAGAAAGCAAATAGATCTTTTATTCTCTCTCTCTCTCTCTCTCCCTCTGTCCCTTCCCCCCCCCCTCTCTTTGTCGCTCTCTCCCCCTGAAGAACAATGAAATGAAGGGAAGGTAGCTTTTAGAAGTAGAAGGAAATGGAGTGAGGGAGAGAGAAAGAGAACTTTGCAGATAATTGTGTTTAGCAGGATGAAATTTGAACATACTCTTTCTCAGGGCCTCAATAATATAGGGTAGAGGATATCACCTGTTGAGTGTAGGATATTTTTATATTTCTGCTGATATTTACATCTGTCTGTGTACATACTATATATGTCATATATATATACATACACATAAATATGTGTGTTATTGAGAAAACACACCAGAATGAGCTCAAGCCAATAGCATTAGAAAGAAACTCCATAGTCCCAAAGTAGTAAAGAAGCCTGAAAGGAAATATAGCTAGCTAGCTTTGCTCTAGGCAAATTGACCTATTATTCTGAATAGAAATTGGGTATAGATCCTATAGAGTTCATATGACTACATCTACTTAATACTAACCTGAATTAAGGTTATACAACTCTCCAACAGTTGAATGTAAGCTCCTTGAGGGAAATGAGAGTCATGGGGCTTTTTTTTTTATCCTTTTTCCTTTCGTAAGCAGCTAACACAATACCTCAAAAATTCTAGACAATGTTTATTGAATTTAACTGAATGTATATGAAGATAATACTACTAAAGTATGTACTTTATTACTTTTAATATGTTTTATATAATAGAAAATTGTGAATAAGTATAACGAGTATTCAAGGAGGAGTAGGTTACCCTCATATGCACCAGAAAAGTATGCAAAGTTTCTTTTTTCTTGAATTTCTCTGTGTTGCCTCACTAGTATCAAAATTGTAAAATGGTTTGCCTCACTAGTTGAAAAAATGATAAATGTTCAGGAAATGTGGCAGAGGGGTTTTTTTTCCATTGCTTTGTTATTCATTCCTGTTCAGAAGAAGTGTTTTGTTCTTTCAGTACTTTTCCTTGCCAAGGTCTATTAAATGAGGAGAAACTGAATAATCAGACCCATACAAAGATGTGAGTTAATGACTTTTTGTTTTTTCAGGCTCAGTCAAAAGTATCAATTTTATTTAAGTGATCTTTTCCCAAAAAACCTCAGAGAGGAGGCCTTAATGAGAGAGAGAGAGAGAGAGAGAGAGAGAGAGAGAGAGAGAGAGAAAGATGGACAGATAGACAGATTGACTGACAAATGCAAAGACAGAGAGACTCAATGTAATCAGTTAAAAGCTAAAAAATTAGTCAGACCAAGATTTTTTTTATCTATACCTATATACATATAAATATACACACATATGAGTATATACATATACATGCATACATATACATATATACATACACACACATACACATCAATTGATCAACAATCATTTACTAAGTGTCTACTATTAATTTCATTAATATGAGGAACTCCCAGGTGAATAAACTGTATACCAATACAGGCTGACACTGTCCTTGGAGTGTATACTCTTAGAGTCTTGCCTAGAATCCTGAGAGATTAAGTGGTTTACCCAGGGTCACAGCCAGTATGTGTCAGAGGCAGGAGTTGAAACTGGGTCTTCTGAGCTTTGAGATTGGTGTACTATCCATCACTCCATGCTACCTTTCTCTAATAATAATTGCTGACATTTACATAGTCCTTTTAGGCTTACCCAGCACTTTGCCAGCATCATACAGGTAGGATGTGTTTGAGGAGAGATTACAGTCTCTGGAGACTCCTCCAGAACCCTCAGATAATAAATTCTGGGTTTTTCATTCTACTGTTCTGCTTCTCTTGCACAAAGTCATATAAGTAAAAACAACAGTAATAAATTGATCACCTATAGCCCAAGAAAGGCACCTGTTCCCATTAATGGGCCCTAACTCTGGTCTCAGACAGAGTTCAGTCTCTTGCAGGAAGCACAACCCCAAAAGAAAAGATTAAAGGATTAAAGCATGGGCACTCTTGTTCTCTCTCTGAATCTCTCTTTCTGTCTTTCTCTGGGTCTCTCAGTCTCTCTTAGTTGCTGTCTCTCTCTGTCTCTGTCTCTGTCTCTCTTTCTCTCTGTCTCTCTCTTTCTCTCTGTCTCTGTCTCTCTATCTCTGTGTATCCCTCTCTCTGTATCTCTCTGTATCTCTCTCTCTCTCTCTCTCTCTCTCTCTCTCTCTCTCTCTCTCTCTGTCTCTCTCTCTCTCTCTCTCTCTCTCTCTGTCTCTCTCTCTCTCCCTCTCTCTCTCACACACACACACACACATGCCTCCTTCCTGAGGTTTTTTGGGGAAAGATGGGTTCCTTCTAAAAAAAAAAGTTACTCAGCATACAAAGTAGTACACATCAGATATAGGACAGCTATTTATTTCCTCTCAAATACTAAAATGGGTTTGTGATATTGTCAATTTAAGAATTACTGCCAATGATAAGGATCACAACCCATTCACATCAACCTTACCATCCAGTGTGATAGTCATCCATGTCCTACCTGAACTTTGCCACAGAAGGTCCATGGGCTCAATGTCTTCTTCACTTTCTCTTGATGTTGTGGGGGCATCAGGGTGTTCTCTGGCCATCCATCTGTCATCTTTAACTCTTACCATTTGACCATCTTCTCTCTCTGTCATAAAGTTCCTTGATGCCTTTATTGCTGTTTTTTCATAGTTCTTTGCTGGCTATATCCTGTACCATGTTCATACAAGTCTCCATTGCCCTCTGTGAGATACTCGTCTTTAGTTCTTCAGCGGCAATAACATTACAGGTCTTGCAGGAACATTGATAAAAACGTCTGTGTTGCAAAGATGTGCCTTTTGCTATTTAGGAAAGCTTTAGGACTATAAAAATGCTTTTCAATTTTCCCTTGAGCTCTCCTCCTCTTCCTTTTCAACTCTAAGCCCAGTTAATTGTCTATCTGTATTGTCTGTCTCAGATATACTGCTAAACAAGCTCTGCAAGGTATCCATTCAGATAGATATTCTAATATGGGCAATAAACAAAGGGATAGGTAAAAAGGAACAATCATGTATTAAAATGCCTACTATGTGCCAGCACTGTGCTAATTGTTTTACAAATATTATTTCATTTGACTCTCATAGAAACCCAGAAGGAGATAAACCCTGCATTTATTTTCCTCGTTTTGCAATTGAAAAAACTGAAGCAGGCAGAGGTTAAACGACTTGCCCACAATCAGATAGCTAATAAATGTCTGAGGTCAGACTTGAACTCAGATCTTCTTGACTCCAGACCCAGAACTCTATCCATTGTGTCACCTATTTGACAAGCTGACAGATTTCATGCCTTTGTTCTTTCCTGTGTGGATGGACAAGCCAAATACCTCTGAGAGATGATAGATCTCTTCTCTGAAACTTCAGTGGCTTCAGGCATGATGCAATCAGCACAATATCATCCTCAAACAGAAGCATCTAGAGGACTCGATATCTAGAAAGAATCTTCATCCTCAAGCTGGCCTTTGTGCTGATTACCCTCCATCACAATGATTAATACCTATGTCTTCTCATGAAATAAATGTTGAAAATACAAAACACTCAAAAATGTACAAAAATCTACATTGATAAATTAAATAAAATAAATTAAAACATGGATACCTGCTACTATACTCTTTGGGGAAGTTAAGAAAGAATCCCTTGGACTTGTGGAACTGCTAAACGAACTTTACTTTTGTCTCTACAAGGGCTGAGCAGCATGTCAAGGATCACACTACTTGCCAGCTAGGACATGACTTATGATTTTCTGCTTAGAGAATTATTAGAGTTGCAACAAGTTCTTTCTCAGGTCAGTCAATACCGAGAAGCCCATGAACCCTTGAGCTCACAAATTATCTCCCATAGCTAACAACATCAGTGTCTCAGGATCCTTATCTGGTCACCTAATTCCAGGAAAGGAACATAAAGGAAAAGAGAACATTGAGGATTTGATATCTATCCTGGAGGTCACCTTAGAAAACACAAGCTCTCGCTGCCATGTGGTCAGAACACAAAATGGGTGGGGGATGGGGAAAGAAGGGAAAGGGAAAGAAATCAACCCTCTCCTCTGAAAGCTGAAGTCCCAATAAAGAGACTTTTTCAAAGAAGATGTCTTTCTCCTTCCTTATTACTCCAACTAAAGGGGCAGTTATTTTGAACTTGATCAACAATCATGTTCAACACAGCCCCTAGTCACAGGGACCAGGGAGAATTAGCCAGGATCTGTTGGAGGCACAGGCCTCTAGCAAGAAATCAGAGAATGTGTTCCTCCTCGTGGAGCCAAAACATATATTCTTTAGAGCAAATCCAGGGATTCCTCAGATGATGCCTGTTCCACTAATATCTGACATGTAATCCTTTCAGGCTTCCAAAGCTCTTTGCCAAGGTCATATAACTAAAAAGTGTCAAAGGTCAGATTTAATCTCAGCACTCCTCTGTTGCCAAATCTTATGTTTTTCATTCTACTATGATGCCTATTTTGTCCAAAGTTACGTTACAAAATGCCAATTACAATTCACATTTATATATTTGCTTTAAGGTTGGCAAAACAATTTATATACATTAGAACATTTGACATCCTGTGAGGTAGGTGCTATGATTAGACTCATTTTAAAGAGGAGGAAATTGAGACTTCGATAGTTTGTATAGCATGATGATACTAACTAAAGTAGGAAGTATCAAAGGTACAATTTGAATATGTCTTACTGATCCCAAGTCAAGCATTCTTTCCACTCAATGAGAGAGCTAAGACTAGATGCCAGAAGCTAGACCTACTAGCTTCTATTTCATTTTTTTTTCCATCTACACCAGGTAAAGTACTCAAAATGATAAAGCACGCCACAGAGTTTTTGAATGCATGACCCTATTCCTGAATATGTGGTTTTAATTTTTAAGTGTACAAGGATGTCTTGAGTAAGCAGGTTATAATGTAAGTCAATGAGAAAACCAGAGCTTAGAATATAGTCTTTTAACACTACGATTAGCTTGAAGTGAATAAATTTTGAAAAACAAAAGGAAAAGTACAATTCCAGGATTTAATGTTTTTCCAAAGCCAGCAGGAAGGATCTAATAGGGGCAGTTGAGGTTGACAAGGTAAAGAGTAAGAGTAACTTTGAAGTGAGTGAAATTTTAAAGTCTATAGCACTACTATTCCCTATTCTGCTCCCTTTTTATCTTTTCAGAATCTTTTCAGAACCTTCAAGAATCTCTTCACAATCTTCCCTTTTCAAAATCTTCTTCCTCAGAACCCCATGTATTCTCTAATACAGGTGAATAAAAACACTTGTTTAAAAATATGTTCATTTTAGTATAGTTGTAGATTTTCATTTTTAGTCTTTCTATTCCCCAGTATCTAGCACAGTTTGGTACTTAGTAAATGCTTGCTGATTGATAGCAATCTAATCTTCCTCTCTCTCCTATGAGACCATCTATCGCTTCTCCCTACCACCCTCCCCTCCTCCCCCAGTTCAGGTCCTAGCCAGGGGCAGGGAACCTATGGTCTCAAGGCTATATGTGGCCTTCTAGGTCCTTTTGACTGAGTCCAAGTTTTGCAGAACACATCCTTTTCTTAAGGGGATTTGTTCTATAAAGTTTGGAATCAGTCAAAGAGCCCTACTTGAGGACCTAGAGAGTCACATGTGGCCTCAAGAAGGCAAGTTCTACACTAGAGTATGACAGTAGCTGCTCAATTTGTCTCTCTGCTTCTATTTTGTTCCTCCTTCAATCAATCCTCCATATAGCTGACAATATAATCTTCCCAAGGCACAAGTCTGAACATATCACTCCCCAGCTAAAACAACAAGAAAACAAAAAATTACTTCAGTGGCTCAGAAGGAGCTAGGAGGCATCATTGACAGAGTGCTGTTCCTAGAGTCAAGAAGATCTGAGTTCAAATCTGGTCTCAGACACTTATTAGCTTCGTGACCCTGAGCAAGTCACATAACCTCTACAAGACTCAGCTTTCTCGACTACAAAATAGGGACAGTACACTTGTGTCACATGGATTATTGTAAGGATCAAATGAGATAACACTTTTAAAGCATTTAGCACAGTGCCTGGTACATGGTAGGCCTTTAATAAGTGCTTCTTTCCTTTATTTCTAAATTACCAAAAGCTTCAATAGCTTCTGCTGTTGCTTTCAAAGTCATGTATCATTCTGCATTCCATGTTAGATGCATCATAGCATTTGTCACATGCAAAAGAGCAATGATTTCAATAATTTACAAAATACTTTAAAATCTCCACCTTAAAATCATTAGAGTTAGGTGACATGAGAATAAATCTATCAATGGCAAAAGAAAAAAAATTACTATAGTTTCCCTATGGTCCTGGCCTTGTTTGTAGACAGTGAAAAGTTCAAGGTTTGAATTTCCAAGTATTCTGGTGTGATGTGTTCTTTTAACAAAGTTTGTCATTTCCTAGCACAATGACACAAATTGCAACATTTGGCTCCAATTTCTTCTTTCCTATTAGTTTCACAAGGATTGTTTTGTGCCTCTTGGATATCAAATCTTCATTTCACACATCCCTTTGCTTCAACCTTTTAAAATCACGAAGCTTGTGACCTAATTATCTCCTTTAGCTCAGGATCTCCTCGGCTTCTCTGAGTGGAGCCAATTGCACTCTCAGTGACCATTATGACTTCGCCAAAGCCTTGAACTAGCAGTTGAGACATCAGCCGCCTAGTGCAATCACTCAAACATACAGCTAAAAGCAAGGAGAGAGAAGGGATAAATATGTTCGATATAATTAAAAACAACAACCAGCAAAGCTTCTTCCCTGGTTTAATGCTGAAATGTATCAGTTCAAACTAATTAGTTGTGGAGGGACTACTAATAAATCCTAATATTTCTCAAAGAGAAATGGCTTGTAATTTAATTTTTATTAAGCCGTTACTAAAGTTTATGCTAATTAAATTTGGTCTTCAATAGCAATTAATCCAGAGTACAATTTAAAAGTGTAAATAATGCAATAAAGTAAATAATGCTTGGGTTTCCCCCATAGAAGCTTTAGGCAGGATAGGATAGAGAGACAAGTGCACATGTGCACCCATACGTGTAAGAATGTAGGTAAAAGAATGAGGAAGAGAGAGGCAATGAACATACCCGTCTCTAAATCTTGCTGGAGGACAGGGTATTTAATATTTTATGAGCATAGCTATGTTCTGCATGTATTTCCTCCAGAGAATGATTCCTCCATTGTAAATGTTGAAGGTTAGCTCTTGAGGTGTCTTCAATGAACAAATGATTTGTCAAGGCCTGCCCCTGGGAACAGGATGAAATAAACAGCATGAAGGAGGAGGAGAATCTCCAAGGACAATGCTGGTACTGCTGAAGGACAGGTTAGCTTTGTACCCTCCTGGAGTTGCCTTAACCAATTTGCTTTCTCATTTCACTCTCACATGTAAAAACATACAAGCTCACAAATGTACATATTCTTCCAGGGAAAAGAGTCTGGCTGTGTATCTGCTGATTCCTTTCAAGTCTGTGTATGGCCCACGTAAATATTTCAAAGCTTTGTTACACAGGTTTAAAAAAGTTTTGCCAGGTAAAATCTCATACAGGTAACAATAGGGGGCAAAAAATTTTAAAGGCAGGGCTGGATAGACTGTGTACCTGCCAAAGTAATTAGGTTTTGTAGCTTATCTCTGGAGTACTACAGAAGATAATCAGTTTAAGAGGCAGTCTCTATATTGCTTTGGTATATAACTTCCACCTGTAAAGAATTCACATAAGATAGTCACAGAATTAACTATATCTCCTCAGTGACAAAATGAAAAAAAGTTTCAAATATTCACTGAGGTTCCTATCAACCCCGAGATTTCCACTGTTGTTGTTGCTGTTTTCTTATTTCAGTCATGTCTGACTCTTCATGACCCAATGTGGGACTTTTTTGGCAAAGATACTGGAGTGGTTTGCCATTTCCTACTCCAGTTCATTTTGCAGGTGAGGAAGCTGAGGTAAATAGGGTTAAGTGACTTGCCCAGGGTCACACAGCTTATAAGTGACTGAGGCCAGATTTGAACTCAGGAAGATGTCTTTCTGACTCCAGGCCCTCCACTCTATCTACTGTGCATCATACAAATGAGTTAACATATGAAAACTCTTTGCAAACCATTAGGCACTATATAATTGCTAGTTATGATGATGATGATGATGATGATGATGATGATGATGATGCACCCATGTCTTTCATTGAATTTCCTATTTTTAAAATATAACAGGAAATAGAAAACCAGTTTTCTAAAACGGGTGTAATGTTTTGAGGGAATTTCATAGCAGAGAAGTGATGGCTTTTAGATGGTCAATGTGTTGCTATTTTAATGAATGTGTGATCTCATCAATGTAATTACTCTCTCCAGTGATGAAGAATACAACCAATTCATGACTGTAAATTCTATTCAATTCTATTGGTCAAATACAAGATCAAGATATGAAGGATTGTCTCAGAGCCAAAACATCTGAATTTGAATCCTGGAACTGACATTTATTAGCTGTGTGACTCTCTTTTTCTTTGAATCTTGGTGTTTTCTGTCATAGAATAGAGATAAAAATCCTCTCATTCTCCTCTCAAAGGAGTGTTCTGAGGAAAGTATATCATAAACCTAAAGTATTATATAAATAGGAATTATTATTATTAAAAAGCCAAATAACATATCTACAAATTAGACATATTCTTGGAGGGACCTATAATGGCTACCACCACTAGTCTAGCAATGGTTCCCAATGATCTGAAAACAATAACTGACCTGTTGAGTCACTAAACCAAATTCAACCTATCCAAGCTAGACATAACTGTGCCATCTGCATTTTTGCTCCTGCTTAGAATGCCCTCCCACACTTCTTTCCACCTGCCCACGTCCTATGAGATCCGTTAAATGTGGTTTTCTTTCATTATCCTTTATCCAACCATTCTTGCTCAATTTTGTCATGTCAAGAATTGGATCCAACCATTCTTGCTCAATTTTGTCATGTCAAGAATTGGACTTCCTGTGATATGGTTCCTTTATAAAGGAAATTTGGTGACACGTTCTCATACCTTATCAGAAAGAGGCCATGTACTGGCAAACCATGTCACTCAACTTAAATCCATCATGAACTAACTTCATGTAATTTTATACAGTTTCCTTAAGTTTTGATCCCTAAATTCTCATATTGAATTATCCCTGTTTATCTATCCTTTTGGACTGGTCTATTCCTCCAGTCTCCCTAGAGTAGAAAAGGAACAATTATTTATCAAGCACTTACTTATATGCTAGGCACTAAGCACTTTACAAATATTATCTCATTTGATAGGGCAGGTAGGGGACAGTGTGAATACAGTATTAGACTTGAAGCAGGAAAACCCAAGTCTGATTTCTGCCTCAGAGCCTCAATTTCCTCAGGTATAGAATGGGAAAATAATGGCATCTGTCTAACAGGAGGATCAAATGACATGACATTAGCATATGTATACTGCTTTGTAAACTTTAAAACACTATAGTTATTAATTCAGATTCCACACAGCTGTCAAACTCATATTCCTAAAGTGCAGGTGAAGCTGACCATACCTTTCTCCAACTTGAAGCTCCAGTAGTTCCCACAAGGATAAAAAACAAACCTTTCCATTTGACATTTAAAGTCCTTCACAATCCAACTCCAACATATCTTTCAAGGTTTATGACATATTAGTCCTCTTCATACATTCTATGTTCCTGACAAAGTGGACTAGTCGTTCCTTTCCATCTATGACATTTGAATAAAGTATAAGTTCTTCAAGACAGGTACTGTTTAATTTTTGGTTTTGGATCCCTCGGGTCTAGCAGAGTATCTGAAAATTATACCAATGCCTGTTGAATGGATGACGAACTGATTGAATGGAAAAGTATTTATTTGGTTACTCTGTGATAGGCATTGTACTAAGGAATGGAAATATAAACACAAAAGTGAGACAGTCCCTGATCTCAAAGAGCTTGTATTCTAACTGGAGATGACAATACATTTAGTGGAGTGGTGGCCAGAGAAGGGATTTTTCGTATAAAGAGTCACAAGGATGATACCTGGATGCATAGGTCAGCCAACTAACATGGCTTTTCTATGAACAATATCTGTATTGATATGATTACTCTTCTAGATCAAGAAATAAAATGTAATGGACCAAGGATGCAAGAGATAAATGAAATAGCAAGACAGCCCAAGTAAATGACTGGATAGAAGGTGAAAAATGGCCTACTCTGGGGCTAACTAATTAAAATAGGTCAAATTGCTTTGTGTTCACTCACTAATCAAAACAGCTTAGCTCCAACATGGGAGTTCCAAACCTTAGTTAATTAATTCTTTCCAAGGAGCTAGTGGTGTGATTTATGGAGTTCTAGACTAGAGGGTAAATGTTCTAGTTGGGAAGAATTGGGCCAGCAGCAGAGCAGAAGTCAAGAGGGTCTAGGTATTTGATTATATGGTATATGAAGCATGGTCTGGACTGGAGCCAGCTAGGTAAAAGTGGGTTAGGTGAATAAATGCATTAAATGAATGCTCCCTTGAATTTGCCACCTCTCTGTCTCATTTCCTTTAGATAGATGACAGACAGATAGATAGATAGATAAATAGATAGATAGATAGATAGACAGATAGATAGATAGATCAATAGATAGATCAATCTCTGTCTCCCTACCTAATATACCTTATGTTGAGATCATTCATACGCTTCTAGCTTCTCAGAGAGATATCCTTACAGCCTGGCCTACATGTGTCTACCTCTGGTAGAACTTGTTCTATGTACCACTCCTTCTAATATTTAATCATGTATTATCTACCAAGATTATTTAAAAATTTTGCTTACATATGTTCTGTGTTCTTAACAAAACTCAGAATTCCTTGAGACTTCATTTTATGTAGTCCTATCAGTCCCAGACCAGAGAAACAAAAATCCTCATGCTGAAAGAGAAGAAGCTGAACCTAAGACAATGGATATGGATTGATAGTACTGCCCCACTGAGTCTAAAGTTGCTTCATTCATAACATCCAAGATCAAGAAACAGGAGAATGATGAGTGGTCAGAGACATAGTTCAAAGATCTAACTGCTTAGCCAAAAAGAAAGAAAGAAAGAAAAAAGAAAAAATGTCTGAGGGGCCAAAAGCAAAAGATATGTCTATGTAAAGGTCAAGGAGTCAGATAAGCAACGACATCTGGAGGGCAACGACAAATTGAAAATTAAAGTCAGTCACTAGGAGACAAAGCAAATCAAAGGCAGGAATCCAAAACAGTCCCATAATCTAGAAGGCAGGGTACAATTTGCTCCTCTCAAATGGTGGGAGCATCTGCTGCTTTTAAGCTAGGGGGTATGGAGCTAGTCTTACCTCCCCAATCTAATTGATGGACCACTGCTGCCGCTGGTATACGTTTGCCTGTGCAGTCTACTAAATGGGAGGCAGCTGTGTTAGGACCAGCTCCAAATACTTTTATTTCCCTCCTAGCACCTAGAATAGTACTAGGCATACACCAGATGGTGAATAAATATTTGTTGTTGCTGTTAAATGCTGCAGAAAGCTATAAAATGAAAGATGCCCAGAAGGAGCCCCTGACCTGATAGTCCCACCTCTTGTGTCTATACTTCATGGAATTTGGACAAGTTATTTTCACATTGTTAAACGAGACCCCCTTATCTCAAGATCTTCCAAGAGGTCTTATAGACAACCCTACTAATTGAACAAACACAGAGTTGTTGTTGTTGTTGTTTTCCCATGCATGCAAGCACATAAAAAGACAGACCCAATAGGGACCATCAAGCTCATGAAATACCAGAGGAAATTCCTAGCTCAACACAAACATAAACACATCAAAAATAATTATTTTTGTTGGTTTTGATCAGAAGTGATTTTCTTCTCAGATTCTACTCCTGATTATCTGGATTCGTTTTTTTCTGCTGTGTCCAACAGCTTTATCACCCAGGAAGAAGCCTCTGCCAATGTATCTAGCAGCCTTCTCATCCTGGAAGATCTCTTCACCTCTGCAGACCCTTCCTCTGACTGAGCAGTTGTTCCCAGAACCTCCATTGTAAAGAAGTAGCCCAGCCAGCCATGTTCACTCTTTCGTTCTTCAGAGTTGTTTCTCCACCATGTCTCAACACAAATGCCTTCTTTCCTCCACACATTTCAGTTTCTTTTTTTGTGTTGTTTTGCCTCACTTGACTATAAGCTTCTTAAGGACAGGGACTGTTTCTTTTTGCTCAGTATTTGTATTACCAGTATTTAGCAGTGCCCGGCACATAGCACTCACTTTAACAAATGTTTATTGACTTGATATAGACAGACACGTTCCCTGAAACTTAACAGTGTTAGAAAGCTGCCTGAGGCATTGAGAGGTTCAGTTACATGTGCAGTATCACACAGTCAGTAGGGGGCAAAAGTCACACTTGAATCCAGGTCTTCTTGACTCAAAGGCTGGGTCTCTATCAATATAATGAATTTTTATTTATTCATTATAATCTCTTTTTAATGAGACACAAACTAATTTCTAAAATGGAAATGACAATGGACCTGATCTATGCCTAGATGGGCCTACCTTGACAGAAGGTCAAGTGGAATTACCAATGTATCACAGAGAAAATGAGGAAAAGAGAAAAAGGGAAGGCTGGATTGCCTCTCTGACCACCAAAAGAGCAGACATCTACATCCTGCTGACCACAAAGAAAGTAATACTTCCACAGAATTCAGAGTTAGAAATAAACTCACTTCAAGAAATTTATCTTTTAAAATGTCTTCCTTGACAGGTCAGCTATCTATTACCACCCATCTATTATTATCTTCATTTTACCAATGAGGAAACAGGTAGACAGAAGTTAAGTGGCTTGCCCATGACTATACAGTTAGAGTAAGCACCTGAGGTTGGATTTGAACTCAACTCTTCCTGATTTCAAGTCCAGTACTTTATCCATTCCACCACCAACTGCCTTACTATGTGATTCTCTGTCCACATTTGGAGTGTTGTATTCAGATCTACATGCAAGGTCCCCTCAGAGTTTTAAGTGAAACAGTTATTTTGGCCCAGAGTTGTGAGAAATCAGTTGCTCATTTCTAAATGTGACAAGCCATAGTAAACTGCAACAAATGGAGATATATTATATGCTTCAGGGATGCCTATAAATGAAGAATTGAACTGACTTGTAGGTTAATAACTGCGGAAATATGGACACCAGGACTCTCCTATAATTATGGGACAAAATGTAGTTTGTCTGATCAGAGAGAGAAGATGAGAATTTGGTTACCAACCACAAACTTGTCTGCTTAGAAGCAGAAAATCAGAGAGGTCACCAAGCAGATTAGTTTGATGGAGACACTGTGCTCACTGAGGTGTTAGTCGAGCACAGTAGGAATCAATTCAGCTTAGCAGTGGAAGCATCTGTTCAACACAGAAGCAACATTCATCATGAAACTTTTATGTACAATTCCCGAGACAGAAAAAAATAAGACAATGAAGTTTTCCATTTCAGAGTTGTGAAGTAGCCTGAGTGCATGAGGTTTCCTCATTCATACACTTCCTCAAAACATCTTTAAACATGTGCCCACTTTTCTGCACGGAGGTTAAGTGTATTGGAGGAAAAGGATGACCCAGATTTATATGTGAATCATAACACTTATTATTTATGCATATGCTTTAATGAGTACCTGTGATATTATTTTTCATCTTATTGTTAAGCATATTATGTTTAAGATCTACAAGTGTGATTATTGTGAGTGACTGGTTTGCATAAATAAAAGCACTCTGGTGAGGGTTCAGAAGTTAATATGGTGAACAAAGGGAGTAGAGAATGGTTTGGAGTGGGGAAAGTTTGGGGCAGTGAGATCAACCAGACGGCTATTTCAATAGTCTAAAAGAGGGGCAATGAGGGCCTACATGAAGGTGAACTTGAAATAAAAATAAGAGGCCTGTGCAAGAGATACTGTAAGAACAGAAACAGCAAGATTTGGCAGTGGATTGCATGTGCAGGGTTGAATGAAAGTGACAAGCTGAAGGATGATAACAGTAAGCTTATAAGCCTGGGCACCTAGAAAAATGGAGGTGTCCTCAATGCTAATGAAAAACTGAAAAGAATGAGCAATTTGATAGTAAAGATAATGAGCTATGTTTTGGACATGTTGAATTGGAGACATACAAAAGTTGGTGTGAGACTGGAGCTTAGGAGGGAAAGGCTGTTATAGCTTCTCCAAGCTAAATATTATAAATTCTTTCAACCCATCTTCAAACGGCATGAACTAGAGAAACTCCTCTATCTTTACTGAGCTTCTCTGGAAGTTTCCCCATATAACAATGCCCTTCTTAATATATTGTGTTTAGAACTGTATGCAGTACTCCAGCTATGGACAAAGAATCAGATGATAAGGCAGTTGGTGGTACAGTGGATAAAGCGCTGGGTCTAGAGTCAGAAAGACTTGCATTCAGATCCAGACTCAGAAACTTCCTATAACCGTGTGGCCATGGACAAGTCACTTAATTTCTGTTTGTCCATTACTTCATCTGAAAAATGAGGATAATAATAGCACCTGCCTCCCAGGGCTCTTGTGAAGATCAAATCAGATATTAATTGTAAAGCACTTAGCACAGTGTCTGACATATAGTAAGCACCATACAATTGTTAATTACTATTATCACTATCATTAATTACAGAACTTGCCATTTGGAAAGATCTTGTAGCCATTCATTCAACCTGTACATCAAGGGAATCCCCATTATATCATACTTGGCAATTGCTTATCCAGTCTCTGTTTGATTACTGCCAACAAGGGAGTTTCATCTTTTGAGTCAGTCCATTCTACTCTCTGACAAATCTAAGTATTAGGTGGTAGCAGTTTTTTTCCCTAACAAATCTAAATTTTCCTCTTTACAATTTCCACCATCATTCCATCTGGAATTAAACAGAACAGTTGTGATTCAAATCCTTCTTTCACATGACAGCCCTTCAAATACTTGAAAACTTATCCTCTGTTCCAAAGTCATCTTTTCTCCAGTTCCTTCAGTCAATCCTCATATGACATGGCCTCAAGGTCCTTCCCTATTCTAATTGCCCTCTTTTTTGAATACTCTCCATTTAATCAGCATCTTCTTAAATTGAAGTGCCTGGAACTGAACATAATATTGAAAACATTATCTGACTACCATATGGTCTAGAGGGAATATAACCTCTTCATTCCTGGAAACTACGCCTCCCTTAATGAAATCCAAGATAACAAAAGCTTTTTCGGCTTCCATATCACACTGCTGAATCATATTAAGTTTGGTGTAAGTTCACATACCATATTCATATAAATTATTGTCTCCTGGTCCATCTACCATCTCCTCCTCCCAAGCCCAACCTGAAACCAAACCCTAGAGGGCTAAATCCTTTTATGCTCTGAAATCCTGCCTTGGATTTCCATGTTCCTCATTGGTAGTTTCAAAGCCTGAGCACCAGCCATGTTTCACTTTACTCCCCATTTATCTCACCAGCTTTCATGTAACCATACACTTACTACTTCTCTCCACGCAAACCTCTAGTTTTGGAACCAAAAACAGTAGTCAATAGGCATTCATTAAGCACCTACTGTATATATACTAGGTACTATATATATATATATATTCTAGGTGCTGGATACCAAGTGGAGATACAAAGAAAGGCAAAAGATAGTCCCTGCTTTCAAGAAGCTCACAACAGGCAAATAACTATGTGCAAGCAAGATACAGTGTAAATTGGGGGAAAAAATCAACAAGGAGAAGGCACTAGAATTAAAAAGCATGAGGAAAGATGCTCTGTAGAAGGCAAAATTTTAACTAGAACTTAAAGGAAAACAGGAGGAAGAGATGAGTAGAGAGAGCATTTCAGGCATGGGGGACATCAAGTAAAAATGCCCGTAGTCAGGCAATGGGGTCTCATAGTTGAGGAGCATCAAGGAAGACAGTGTCATTAGATGAGGGGGATGAGAGAGAAATATAAGACTGGAAAGGTAGGCATGGAACAGTTTATGGAAGACTTTGAACACTAAGCAGAAGATTTTATATTTGTTCTTTGAATTGAAAGAAAGCCTCTTGTATAATTTATTGAGTAGGAGGGTGACATGATCAGACATGTACTTTAGGAGGATCATTTTGAGAGCTGAGTGGGAGATGGATTGGAATGGTGAGAGACGGGGTAATAAGACCAACAAAGTGGGTTAATCCAATAGTACAGGCTTAGAAGGTAATGAGGCACTTCACCAAGAAAGTGGCAGTATCAGAAGAGAAAAGGGAACATAGGTGAGAGATGTTAAAAAGGCAAAATCAATAGACCTTGGCAACAGACTGTACGTGGAGGGTGAGAGAGAGTGAGAAATCAAGGATGACACCTAGGTTGCCAATTCTTTCACTGAACCTGGAAAGGATATGAAAACTATTTCCTAAAGCTCCATTCACCACCCCTATAAGTTTCCAAATCAAAATATTCCTCCCTGGCCACCACTTCCCCATAACTACAGTTGTCTTCCCCAATAAAATGTAAGCTTCTTGAGGGCAGGAACTCTCTTCATGTTTATATTTTACCAGCACTTAGCATAGTTCTTGGTACCCAGTAAACACTTAATATACACTGTCAAAAGGAAGAGATATTAGATTTGTTCTTTGGGCACACAGTAAACACTTAATATATACTGTCATATGGAAGAGATACTAGATTTGTTCTTTGGGGCTTGAGGACAGAACTAGGATCAAGAGATGAAAGTTGAAAAGAGGAAAATTTCTACTCAATATAAGAAAGAAATTTCTTGGGCAGCTAGGTGGTACAGTGAATAAAACACCGACCCTGGAGTCAGGAGAACCTGAGTTCAAATCCAGCCTCAGGCACTTAAAACATACTAGCCGTGTGACCTTGGGCAAGTCACTTAACCCCAAATGCCTTGCCTTTCTCCCTCCAAAAAGCAAAAAATAAAGAAAAGAAAAGAAATTTCTAGAAATATATACTAATCTAAACTTCTTATATAGATAGACACACATACACACATATACTTATACCTATATATGTGTGTGTGTATATATACATATATATATATATATGCCTATATATGTATGTATGTGTGTGCGTATACACACATATACATGAATGTTCAAACAGAGATGCTGGATCAAGAATGCTGTAGAATGTAATTGGTAAAAAAAAAAATACTATAAAAAAAGAGCGAAGGATGAACAACAATAACACAATGTTGAGAACTTCAGATTTTCAAATTTGATTTTTTGCATTTACCTTAAGATTCGTGGGTTGTTTGTTATTTCATCGTGGCTGTTTTTGCTTTCTAGTTATTTTTAATTGAATACATTATTCATCACTCCGCTGTTGACAAAATGTTTCAAAATAGACATTTCCCAGAAGGATTTATTTGATTGTATTCCCCAAAAAAATGGTGTGGAGTGTAAAACTGCATGCTGTAGGAAGGTGGACTAGATGACCTCTGAATTTTTCCATCTCTCTGACATCACATAGATATATGAATCAAGGAGGCAGCCATACTTTATCCTTGTTAATTAGAGTAACTGGGGAAAAAATTGTGCAATAGCTTCTAGAAACCCCAACTTTGGGGTCCTAGATCCATGCCTAACTTTCTTCTCTCTCCACTAAGTCTTCTATGAAAGAGTATAACTAAATAACTCTAAATCAGCGGTTCTCAACATTTGGGTCACGACCCCTTTGGGGGTCAAACGACCCTTTCACAGGGGTCGCCTAAGACCATCGGAAAATACATCTTTCTGATGGTCTTAGGAACCAAAACACTGCTCCTCTATCCATCTCCAGGAGGGTCCGCCCACATGCAGATATGCCCATATGAGTATCAAAGGGTCACGGCATTAGGAAGGTTGAGAACCTTTGCTCTAAACAATTCAGATAATTTTTCCATATATTAAGTTGAATTTTTCTTGTATCTAACTCTTTTCTATTAATGATAGTTCTGACTTCAAAATAAGTTCAAGACCCCTTCCATATGACCAAATTTCACATGTCTGAAAACCATTACTATCCACCATCCTTCATTCCTAAGTTTTAACTTTGCCAGGTTAATATCCCTTACCTCTTCAATTGTTCCTGATATGCCCTGGTTTCCACATTACTTTCTATACTGGACATGTTCCAGTCTACCAATGTCCCTGCTAAAGTATGTCACCCAGAACAAAATGCAGAATTCCAGATGGGCTCCATTAACCACCCTTATATAAATACACATCAGGATCCATGTGTGAGAAACACTACCCAATGCTTTGGGATATAGAAGTGCCTACTTTATTCCTTTAATTCATGTAGTTCAAAGTTTCTTCTAGACAGAACCCTTTCAATTTACCTACATAGATCATTTAATCTAAATTGGTAAGGTCTAAAGCGAAAAGAAAAGAAAGAAAAGAAATCCTAATTGATGTCTTTGAGTCCAAATTTGGTTCCGGTTTTCATTTTTTAAATGTCTAGACACTTGGGATTCAATGAACTGAGCTCTTCCTAACTGGTTTTAACTATTCATTCAGAGGGTTTATGTTATAACAAGGTAGTTGAGTTGATTTTTTTTAACGTCCATATTTAGCGTCATTAGGTTTTATAGTCTCTCCAAGTTCTACACTATGAAACTTTGATATTATCATGTCTATTAAAATATCTTCTAATTAGAGTTTAGCCTACTAACAACCATACTAAATCTCTGTGGTATTTACCTAATGAGAAGAGCATATTTTCTAACACTGACCCATCACTTAATACTTTTTCATCACATTTTGTGTTCCAAGAGAAAAACCTGGTCTGTGTTTGCAAAAGCCACATTCCTTGGAAATGGCAGAATATATCCCAGATACATATCAAAATGAAAACATACTCAACTAGCCATTAACAAGGGAGTTTTCTAGATTTTATTCTGTAGGACTCTTCAACATAGAGAAGAGTAAAAGATAAAAATTATGAGACCATCTACAATTAAATCAGAGAGAGAAGATGTCTAGAGATATAAACATTATAAAAATGTGTCAGTGGAACAAGAAAAATAAAACTTTGTATGACATCTATGTTTTTATAGTATTGCTTAGAGATTTAACAAAAGTCAACCAGATGTATACTGGGGGGTTGGTGGGGATTTTTTAACTACTAAAGTATTCTACTTTTCCCTCTCATATTTCTCATTTCTCAGAAATAATTATACAAACTGTATGGCAAAGCCCAAAAGGGAAATTCAACTTTTATGAAGAAAACATGAAAACCTTACACAAGAAAAATATATTCAAATGTCTTTCTCTGTTTTCCTGTTTCTCATTTATTTTAATTAAGATCCTCTATTTGGGGGAGAAATGGCTTCATAGTCTGTGAAATACAAACAAAAATTTATCCTTTCCCTAGTTTTGTTTTTTTCCAAATCTTCATTGAATTATTTCTAGCAGGTCAAAAAAGCCTTTTACAAAGGCAATTTAGAAAAAAAATAAAACAAACCATATGCTTTAAGGACAAACATGTTTCAGTCCTGAAATATGTTTCTCTGTATATATTACTTATGCTCTTGTGCTTCCATGAATATAGACAGTACCTATGATTTCTTTCCGCAATATTCCTCAAATTACCCAATGGCAGATTGGTCCAAAGGACAAAACAACATTTTTTTAAATCTTACTGACTACTTTCTTCAAATATTCTCTCTCTCTCTCTCTCTCTCTCTCTCTCTCTCTCTCTCTCTCTCTCTCATCTCTGTGTATCTGTCTGTCTGTCCATCTGTCTCATTCTGTCTCTCTCTCTTGAGATCCTTTCTATACAGATTCTCATTGGTCGTACCATCAGTACCCGTGGTTTAACTATCATCTCCATGCAAATGACTCACAGCCCTAGCCTCCTCCCTGAGATCCATTTGGGCATTTGTCTATCGGCCATTTCAAGCTGCATTTTCCATAAGAGTCTCAAATTGAATATGTACAAAACAGGACTTTTTTTCCCAAAAATAATATGCCACTTTTCCAAACTTCACAATTTCTATCAGGAGCACTACCATCCTTCCAGTTACATAGACTCACAACTTTGGCATTATCTTCCCCTCCTCAATCTCCTTATTCCCACTCATCCAATTAGTTGTTACCATTTGTCATTTCTACCTTCACTCTCTCTCTACTTAGTCACCACCCCAACCCAGATGTCACCTCTCATCTATAGCCTCCTACTGGTCTCCTGGCCTCAACTCCCTCCTGTCTTCAATCCATTCTCCATTCAGCTGCTAAAGTCAATTTTTCTAGAGTGCAGGCTTGACCATGTCACTCCTTTATCTAATAAATTCTAGTGGTTCCCTATTGACTCTTGAATTGAATACAAAATTGTCTCCTTGGCATTTAAAATTCTTCACAATCTGACACTAGCATATCTTTCTACCCTTATTATACATTACTGTCCCTCCTAAACCCCATAATCTAGCCATGTTGATGTTCTTGCTCCTACATACATGATGTTCCATAGCCCACTTCTATGTCTTTTCTCTTCTCTCTACTTGGCATGAATTCTCTGTTCACTTCTTCCACTTAGAATTCTTAATTTTCTTCATGACTCAGGTCAAAGTCCACTTTCTACATATTACCTTTCCTCACCCACTCAGCTGCTAGTGTCCTTACCCTTTTCACCAAAAAAAAAAAAAACCACTGTATTTATCTTGTATAAAATTATATGTGTATATGTCTCCCTTAATAAAACTAGGATCCTGAAGGGTAAGGATTGTTGGTTTTTGTCTTGTTATTTAAACACCCAGCACAATTTCTGGCACATTGTTAGTACTTACTAAATGTTTGTTAATTAACTGATTTTCCTTCCTATATTTCCCCAATCCCACTAAAAAGTCCTCACTTTATTACCTTTTACTACCCTCTCCCCTTTAAATTCTACTATTATTTCATTTCATGTGTGATATGCAAACCTGTCAGGGCAGATAGGTAGCAAAGGAGATAGAGCACCAGGTCTGGAATCAGGAGGATCTATTTTCAACACTGGGAAGGTCACTCATTTTTCCTCATCTGTAAAATCAGCTGGAGAAAGAAATGACAAACCACTCCAGTATTTTTGCCAAGAAAACCCCAAATGGGGTCCTGTAGAGTTGAACACAGTTGAAATGACTCAACAAAACAACAATGTAAGTCTATCACTTTTTTAAATCAATCGATCGATAAGCATTTATTTAAGCATCTAATATGCATCAGACATCATACTATCCTCCTAGGCAGGAAGAATTGACCTCAGGTTCCATCTATGTCATATTGGCTATGTGACCCTAAGCAAATTATTAATATTTCATTGTCCTAGGCAACTCTATCAGACTGTAAATTACAGAGGAGGTACCAATCTACATTGATAGAAGATGAGTTCCTCACTAGGGAAATTCCCATTACCAAACACATCACAAGTATAGTTCTTACTCCTTGTTTGTTTGTTTTAAAATGTTTTGATGTTATCTTCTGTTTAAAATGTATTTATTAATTTTAATATTCCTTTCTTTTTAAATTTTGAATTCCAAATTCTCTCACTGTTTCCCACCATTCCATCACCCACTGAGAAGGCAGGTAGAATGATATCATTTAATTATACATGGGGAACAGAGCCAAAATGGAAGATTAGAGGCAGGAACACAGCTGAACTCTTTTGACATTCCTCCCTAAACAACTTTAAAATCACACCCCAAATTAAATTTTGAAGAAGCAGAGCCAAGAAAAGGTCAGGGTGAGAAATTTTTATGACCTAAGAAAACTTAGGAGGTTCACAGGAGATCCCCGTGACACAAGAGTGGAGACCTAAACAGAGTGTATACACATGGTGGCAGCAACAGTGGCCTCAGCAGCTTCAGAAACTCTCAGCCCAGAGACAGTAAGGGGGTCTGACAACTGGTCAGAAAAAGGTTATGGGGGACCTGTTGCTGGCACTAGGTACGTCTGACATTGATTGGCAACTCCATACACAGTTTGGGTCACAGTTCCAGAGCAAAGAGGACCACTTGTGGTAAGTTAAAAGACAACAGGTGCCCTGGTCACACTAGTTCCAGGGCCAAGAGCAGCACTAATACTTGTGACTGCAGGGAAGTAAGGACCCTTCTTGGGTAAAGACTAAAGCAAAGGAAATGAGAGCAGTGACAACACCTCTCACCAGATCATACCATCATGAAAGTACCAAAAATTTGTAGATCCCAAGAACTAGCTCTGAAAACAGCAGCATGAAAAAAATCTGAAGCTTGGGATAGTGCCTCCCACCCAAAAGCAATGAGTCAAACTTTAACATAAATATCAAAGTTAAGAAATAGCCTAGAAAAATGAGCAAACAAACAAAAAGAACTTGACCATAAAAACCAACAAGGACAGGAAAGACCAAGATGAAATTCAAAGGAATACAATAATATGAAAATACCTACAACCAAAGCCTCAAAGAAAAAGATTAATTAGACCCAAGCCCAACAAGAATTCATAGAAAAATTTAAAGAAAGAAATGACTGGTAGAAAAAAATTGAGAAAAGAAATGAGAGTGATAGAAGAAAATTAAGCAAAGAGATTCATAGGTTGGTAAAAAGAGACACAAAAATTCACTTGAAGAAAAAAAAATCCTTAAAAAGTAAAATAGACCAAATGGAAAATGAGGTACAAAAGCTCACTGAAGAAAATAATTCCTTAACAATTAAAAGTGGGCAAATAGAAGCACTCTATCTATTGTGCCATCCAACTGTACAAAATGATACTGAAGAAAATAACACCTTAATAAACAGAATTGCCCTAATGGTAAAAGAGGAACAAAAATTCACTGAAGAAAAGAAGTTCTTAAAAATTAGAATTGGACAAGTGGAAGCTAATGACTCCATGAGACACCAAGTAACAAAGTCAAAAGAATGAAAAACATAGAAGAAAATATGAAATACCTCACTGGAAAAACAACTGACCTGGAAAATAAATCAAGGAGAGATCATTTAAAAATTATTATACTACCTAAAAACCACGATAAAAAAAATGTCTAGACAGCATCTTTCAAGAAATTATCAAGGGAAACTTCCCAATATCTTAGATCCAGTGGGTAAAATAGAAATGGGGAAAAGTCACTGACCACCTCCTGAAAGAAATTGTAAAATGAAAACTCCCAGGAATACCATAGACTAATTCCTGAGGTCCTGGGTCAAGGAGAAAATATTGCAAGCAGTTAGAAAAAAAGCATTCATGTATCATATAGTCACAGTCAAGATCATGAAAGATTAGTTGCTTCCACATTAAAGGAGCCAAGGTCTCGGAATATGATATTCCAGAAGGCAAAGGAGCTAGAATTACAACCAGGAATAACATAACCAGCAAAACTGAGTATAATCCTTTGCAGGGAGAGGGGAAGAAGGTTTATAGGGGACTTTCAAACATTCCTGATGAAAATATCAGAGCTGAATAGAAAATTTGACATTGAAACCTAAGACTCAAAAGAAGAAGAAGGTAAACATTAAAGAGTAATCATAGGGAACTCAATGAGGGTAAGCTATTTCCATTGCTATATGAGAAGATGATTCATGTTAGGACCAGTTAAAAGGAATTTAAATAGACAGAAGGCAATGGACGTGAGTCAAATATGTTGAAATGATCTACAAAAAAAAAAAACAAAAGAATGAGAAAGAGGGGTGTACTGAGAAGATGGAGAAGGAAGAAGTAGAATGGGGAAATGTTTCTCACATAAAAGAGGTGAATGAGGAAGAGCTTTTATAGAGTAGAGGAACATGGTGGTATGGCAGGCAAGACTTGAACCTCACTGGTATTGGAATTGGTTCAAAGAGGGAAGAAATAAATGTGTGTCTATATGTATACACATACATACTATGATATTACATTATATTACACACACACTCAATTATGTATAGAAATTGTGTATAGAAATCTTACCCAATGGGGAAATAAGAGGAAAAGGGGATAAGAAATAGGAAGGAGAATGATAAAGAAATTAAATAGAAGAGTGTATTAAGGGAGGCAGTGGTTAGAAGAAAGATAAACTTCTGAGGAGGGACAGGATAGAAGAGAGAGAAGAAAAAAAAACACAGAAGAAAATGAGGTGGAGGTAAATAAAGAGCAATCATAAAACTGCGTGTGTGAATGGAATAAGCTCACCCATAAAAAAAAAGTGAATGGTAGAATATTTTAGAAGTTGGAATCCAAAGTGTCATTTACAAGAGATACACTTGAAACAAAAAGACAAACATGGAGTTAAAATAAAGGGTTGGAGCAGAATCTATTAGACTTCAGCTGAAGTAAAATAAAAAAGGAGGGGAGGATAGCAATCATGATCTCAGACAAAGCAAAAGCAAAAATAGACCTAATTAAAAAGGGTAGGAAAACTACACTTTGCTAAAAGGCACCATAGACAATGAAGTAATATTTTTGAAAATTTACAGCAAGTTTCTCACTTTTTTCTACTTTTTTGCAATATGACTAATATAGAAATATATTTTAGATTGTTTCATGTGCATAATTGATATCAGTGATTTGCCTTCTTAGCGGGTAGGAGAGGTCATTGAAGGGAGGGAGAGAATTTGGAACTCATAAGTTTAAAAGAAAATAATGTTAAAAATATTTTTAAATTTTATTATACATGTGAAATTATGCCAAACATTTTCATATTAGACATACAGTCAAGAAAGTCAAAAATATAGGGAGAAAATCCTACTTCAATTTGGCCTCAAAATTTATCTGGAGGTGGTTAGCATTTTTTTAATCATCAGTCATTGGGAATTATCTTGGATCATTGTATTGATCAGAGTAGCTTGGTCTTTCACAGTTGATCATTTTTATGATATTGCTGTTACCATGCACAAGGATCTCTGGTTCTTCTTCCCTCACTTTGAATCAGTTAATATCAGTCTTGCCATGTTTTCTTTTTTTCCTGAAACCACCCTCTTCATCATTTCTCATAGCACAATAGTGTGCCATCACAATCATATGCCACAACTTATTCAGCCATTCCTCAATTGATAAGCATCCCCTCAATTTCCAATTCTTTGCCACCACAAACAGAACTTCTACAAATATCTTTGTCCATATAGGTCATTTTCCTTTTTTTCTATCACTTTGGGGCACAGAACTAGTAGTGGTATTTCTGGGTCAAAGGGAAGGCACAGTTTTATAGCCCTTTGGGAATAGTTCCAAATTGTTCTTCAGAAGTTGAACTAGTTCACAACTCTATCAACAGTGTATTACTGTACCTGTATGTTTTCCTCATCCCCTCCAGCATTTGCCATTTGCAATGAGCATGGAATAGTGTCTCAGAGTTCTTTTAATTTGCATTTCTCTATTCAATAGTTATTTAGACCATTTTTTTTAAATGATGCTGAATAGCTTTGATTTCTGCTTATGAAAACTACCTGTTTATATCTTTTGACCATATCCATTGAAGAATTGTTCTTATTTTTATAGTTTTGACTCCATTTCCTATATATTTGAAAAATGAGGCTTTTATAAGAAAACTTTGCTTTCACTGTTATGAGTGCTAATTGTGTATTTCCCTCCATCCTATTTTTTTCTGCTTCTTCTCTTTCCTTCCTCAAAAGTCTGCTTTACTTCATACCACTATCTCACTTAATCTGTCCTCCCTTTTATCACCTCACACTTCATGTCACTTATCTCCCTCACAACTGAGTGTGTATGAGTATGTATGGGGGGGGGGGGGGGAGAAAGAGAGAGAGACAGAGACAGAGACAGAGACAGAGACAGAGAGAGATTCTTTTCACTTTTGGAACTAATTCCAATGACAGTGAGGTTCAAACACTGCCAGCCACCTACCCCCATGTTCTCCTTCACTATAAAATCCTCTTGTTTCTCATCTTTTTATGGGAGAAAATTTTCCCCATTCTATCTCCCCTTTCTCCTTCTCCCAGTATATCCCTTTTTCTTACCCCTTAATTTTTTTTTTGGAGATAATCACGATATAATCAACTCACTCATGCCTTCTGTCTATAAGACTCCTTTTAACTACCTTAATAATGATAAAGTTCTTAATAATTACCTAAAACATCTTCCCATATAGCAGTGGTTCTCAACCTTCCTAATACTGCAACCTTTTAATACTCATGTGGGCGTATCTGCATGTGGGCAGACCCACCTGGAGACTGATAGAGGAGCGGTGTCTCTGTTCCTAAGATCATCCGAAATATGTGTTTTCTGATGGTCCTAGGAGACCTCTGTGAAAGGGTCATTCCACACACACACACACCCCCCGAAAGAGGTCGCAACCCACAGGTTGAGAACTGCTGCCATATAGGAATATAAACAGTTGAACTTTATTGAGTCCCTTATGATTACTCTTCATGTTTTCCTTTTTATGCCTCTCTTGAATCTTGTTTTTGAATGTCAAATTCTCTATTCAGCTTTGTTCTTTTCGCCAGGAATGCTTGAACAACCTCTATTTCTTTAGATATCTGGCCCTAGTCATAGCTTTTCTGAAGTTACAATCAAGCACTATAGAGGAATGAGATAGAGATGATTGAGTCTCAGGCAACCATTTTGTGGATAATAGAGGCCTTGCCTGTGTGGCCTTATTTATTTATGACCATGTCTTCTATCTCCCTCCTCTATCCCCATTTATTTTTAAGTTCCTCAAAAGCAATAACTTAGCAAAGAGTCTTGTGTACAATGTCAATGTAGGCAGGTAGATGGTGTAGTAGACAGAGTGTTCTGCTTAGAGTCAGGAAGGCTGGAGTAGCCTCCTCAGGTACCACTAGCTATAAGACTGTCGGTAAGTCATGTAACTTCTGTCTGCCTCAATCACCTCAACTGTAAAATGAGGATGATAATAGTACCTACTTCCCAGGGTTCTTGTGAACATCAAATTAAATAATAATTGTAAAGTGTTTAGCACAGTGACTGGCATGTAGGAGGTACTTAATAATACTTATTCCCTAATTCTCATTCCCTTCTCCTCCAACCCCTCACTTCAGAGCACAGCTGGGTATGCAAAAAAAAATAGATATCATAGTTATTAACTACTTATGTATTACTTGCCACATGCCAAGGACTTTGGTAAGGGATAAGGATACAAAGAAAGGGAGGGGGAAAAGCCTCTGATTTCAAGGGACTTACATTCTAATAGGAGAAATAACATAAATAATTTACAAGATATATACAGAATAAATGAAGGATTATGTCAAAAGATGAGGTACTAACTACTAGACAGATAAATAAGATCCTCCTGCCTAAGGCAAGAATGGATTCAATCCTGAAAGAAGCCAGGGATGCTAAAAGGTGGAGGGGAAGAGGAATGGTCCCAGGCATAGAGGGTAGTTATTACAAAAGCATCAGGAGAGTCATGAGCAAAGAACAGCAAGTGAGCTAGTGTAGCTGTGTTGTAGAGTGTGTGAAGTAGATCCATGTTCTTCTGAAACCACAAGCACTAATGCTCTTTTCCACCTTAGGACTGTGACCTAGAACTATGTAGGGGCAATAGAGTTACCAATTAGCACCAATCCCACTCGCTGACAGCAAAGTATCCCCTATAATCTCTTTCTGGCCAGTAGCCTGACCCCCTTATCATCTCTTTGCTAAGAGCTCCAGAAGCTGCTGATGATGATGTCCAAGCATCACTGCTGGTGGCCTCTTTGTGCTCCAGGGCAGCTCCTGCACGATGTCACAAACCTCTTCTGCTGACCTCCTAAGTTGTCTTAGGTTGAAAAAATGTCTTGCTCTGACTTTTTTTTTTTTGCTCTGCTGCTCCAAAATTTGATTTGTGGAGTTAAGTTGTTTGGAAGGAAATATTGGGAAAATTCCACTGGGATGCTGCCTTTACTCTGCCACCTTGGTTCTACCTCTCAAGTCTCACTTTCTACTCTTCTACTTTTTTGATGAATACACTTATTGTCATGAAAAAAGAGTTAACAGCTTGATAGAAAAGACAAAAATATTGAAGAAAGTTAACACCTTAAAAACAGAATTGGCCTAGTGGTAAAAGAAGCACAAAATTTCACTGAAGAAAAGAACTCCTTAAAAAGTAGAATTGGCCAAATGAAAAAAGACAAACAAAAGCTCATTGAAGAAAATAATTTCTTAAAAATTAGAATTGGGCAGGTAGAAGCTAATGACTCCAAAAAACATCAAGAAATAATTAAATAAGGTCAAAAGAATGAGAAAATAAAAGAAAATGTGAAATACCTCAACAGAAAAACAACTGACCTGAAAAACAGATCAAGGAGAGATCATTTAAGAATTATTGAACTACTTAAAAGCCACCATCGAAAAGAAAAGAGAGCCTACATGTCATATTTCAAGAAAATGTCAAAGAAGACTCTCTAATATCTTAGATCCAGAGGTTAAAATAGAAACTGAAATAACACACTGATCACCTTCTGAAAGAGATTCCCCAATGAAAACTCCCAGGAATATTATAGCCAAATTCCAGAGCTCCCAGGCCAAGAAGAAAATATTGCAAGCAGTGGAGTCAGTCAGGATCACACGAGATTTAACAGCTTCCATGTAAGAGGAGTTTGGAATATGATACGATATTTCAGAAGACAAAGGAACTAAGATTACAACCAAGAATAACTTACTGAACAAAACAGCCTTCCTGACTCTAAGCAGAACACTCTATCCACTATATCACTTACCTGCCTACATTGACATTATATGCAAGACTCTTTGCTAAGTTACTGCTTCTGAGGAACTTAAAATTAAATGGGAATAGAGGAGGGAGATAGAAGACAGAGTCATAAATAAATAAGATCATACAGGAAAGGTCCCTACTATCCACAAAATGGTTGCCTGAGTCTCAATCATCTCTATCTCCTCCTCTATAGTGTTTGATTGTACCTCTAGAAAAAGATATGACTAGGGCTAGGCAAGATGGATAGTCTGATATTCATCTGATATCCGTATATGTATGTGTATGTATGTATGGGGGAAGGATAACTTTTTACCAGTGACTGAATGTTAACACCATAAAATTCTGTTTTCCACAACACATAGATATTTAACTTTTTATGTCAATTCAGATGTAAGAGGGCCTCACCTACAAAAGAAATCTGCAATTTGCCATAATACAAGTCTCCTGAACTTAGGTCATGGGATACCCTTCTTCTTCCTCTCCACCTCTTAATTTTCCTGGCTTCTTTCAGGACTTGACTCCACTCTTGCCTTTTACAGGAGGACCTTCTTTAGTCGTCCAGTAGCTAGTGCTGGTCATCTACGTATCATAAGATCATTGCTCCTATGATTGTTTTTCTCCAAAGCAGCCACTCCAATCTAAGCACAAACTCAGGAGGCTTTTCTCCTTCCCATAAGAATATCATTAGGACCTTTATATATCTGTTTCTGATTCTCACGATATTATTAAATTGGCTGTCCCTTACCCACAAACATTCAAAAACTGCAATCCCCAGTAGCTACATTTTCAGGGTGTATATGATGTTAAAGGCAGGTTCCCTCAGGTCTTATAGTAACCCTGTGCATTTGTTTGTTGTTTCTTTGTTCTTTCAATATTTAATATTAATACCTCACTTTAGTAGTTCTTGCCAGCATTCAAAGTGGGCTCCTTCATATAGGGCATACTCTTCTAAAAATGACTATAGCATTTGCCACTGAGTTCATTCTGAATGAACTCATTGACTGGCACAGCTCTGAGCCTGTTGACACACTGTCATTAATTGTGGAGGAGACTAATCTTTCATCATCCACAGGATGTCCTGATATGATTTCAAAGCCTTTAAACTTGGCTGGCAACACTTGGTTAACAATAGAGGTCTTAGTGATGAATTTCCAAGGATTCATTTTCCTAGACATATCTCTGGAGCTCTTGGAAGATTCCATGGCATCAGATACCCTGCGCAGTACAATCCTGTATTATATTCCTCTCTTGGGAATACAAGTACAGTAGCACCTTGGTTTACTAATTTAATTCATTCTGAAATTCTGTTCATCATATAATTTGTTCATATTGCAAAGCAAATTTTCCCATAGGAAATGATGTAAAAATATTCACATAAAATAACAATTTATAATTTTAAGTAAATTTTTCATTCCTAATGTACCTGAAATACAATAGCAATGATTAGTACACAATATAAACCAAAAATAAAACAAATGAACCTGCACTTTACTTTTGAGAAGAGTCATGGCTGGCATGAGCGAGATGAGAGGGAGGAGGAGGAAGGTTATTGCTTGGAAGGAGAATCTCCTTCTGTGAGAACATCAGGGATTTTGACTTTGCAAGTGTTCTCTTTTATGCTACTTTCACTAAAAGTAAGATTAACACTGCCTTCACTTATTTTTTGTTTTTTAGAATCACTTTCATGTTTTGACTCATGGATATTTTCTTCTTCACATTTGTTTCTGACTAGGGATTTATCTAACAACTCTTGTTTTTAAAGTTTTTTTCAGAATGTGGATCTCATTGCTACAGCCTTATTTGGGTGATGTTTTTCAAAAAAATTTTGTACTTTTTCGCACATTTGATAAGCCTCCCTAATTTCACTTGACTGAGGGATTCGTCCAACCTCTTAACCTCCTCCTCAGATGAGATATCCTCCCCAACCTCTTGCTGTTGCTCCTCATGTAGATCCATCAGTTCATCTGTCATCAGCTCCTGGCTATGTTCCTCCACCAGCTCTCGTTGTAGATCACAGTCACTACCATATAGTTTTATGCAAAGTACTATCGTTCATACACAAACGCACATGAACATACCTGTAATGGTACTGTTAAGAACAAACAATGCTGCTTTCACAAAGGGTCAACACCAGATGAGGTTGATTAGCCTGAGCTTCTTTTTTTCATCATATGAAAGCAAAATAAACCCATTGCCCTAGTTGAATGCCATCCCTTTAAGAGCTGTTCAAGAACAAATATGATGTTCATACTGAGAATTTTTGTTCATCTTGCAAGACAAATTTTGCGAAAATCTTTTCCTCGTCCAGCAAAGCATACATAAACCAGGTCACTCATACACCCAGGTTCTACTGTATCTCGTTTGTGAAACCTGGACAGTCAATTTAATAATACTATGAGCACCATGGAGAAATATGTAACGTACATAATAACCTTCTGAGAGGAAAGAGAAAAGATTTTCAGGTTTGTGTCAAAGTTAGAGTAGCTGCTTCAGAAAACTGCAATTATCAGGTCAGGGACAGTATATCATGTTATCACATGTCATATTTACTTCACTGTCTTCCTTTAAAGCAGTGGTTCTCAACCTTCCTAATGCCGTGACCCTTTAATACTCATATATGGGCATATCTGCATGTGGGCGGACCTGCCTGGAGACAGATAGAGGAGCGGTTTCTCGGTTCCTAAGACCATCAGAAAGATGTGTTTTCCGATGGTCTTAGGTGACCCCATTTGACCCCCAAAGGGGTTGTGACCCACAGGTCAAGAAGTGCTGCTTTAAAGCATCCCCAATATCAGCTATATGGCACAGTGGATAGAGTGCCAAGCCTGAAATCAGGAAGTCTCATCTTCCTCAGTTCAAATCTGGTCTCAGACACTGTAGCGCCTACACAATATTCCAGGACTGATGATAACTATAAATATGCTGGCAAATTGCTCTCAATAGCAAAATAAAACAGACTCTCCATTTAGAATACAGAAGGAAAACATTTATTCAGACACCAGAAAACTGAATCCCCAAACTAGAAAGCCAAATCACAACACCAGAAAGTCAAATCCATCATAGCAACAAAGAAATTAATACACAATAGCACAGCCACACCATCCTTTAGCCTTCCCACAAATAAACACTCACAAGCCTAGCTGTCACAGCAGGGGGAAACACTTACAAGCCTAGCTGTCTCCTTGCCTGTGCATCTTCTCTCTCCCCATATCTAGCTGCTCTGACTCCCAGCTTCCTCTGGGCTCTCCTCTACCCTTCAGCAAATTCATCCCACCACAGGCTTCATGTGAATACATTCAGCCTATTGGGGGGGAGGCAGGAAAAATCTTCAAAGGAGGGAAGATCTTCAAATTACCATTACCATTACCAATGCTTACTAGCTGTATGATCCTAGACAAGTCACTTAATCCTGTTGCCTCAGTTTCTCATCTATAAAATGAACTGGAGAAGGAAACGGCAAACCACTGCAGTACCTCTATAAAGAAAACCCCAAATGAAGTCATGAAGTGTAGGAAACAACTGAAACAATTCAACAACACCAAAACTACCATGCAATGTGTATCTGTGGGTACTCATAACAAATAGTCTTTGCTAAGGGTGTATTCTCACCACTGAGTACCAGTTCTCTAGCATCCCAACACATAAGTATACAATGTCATTTCGACACAATTTTACAAGGACCAAATTTTTGTGAATGGCTAAGAAGGTTAATACTGAATAGAATGACACTAAACATGGTAAGCCAGTACCATATTTTTTTTAAATATGCCTACAGCACCAGCCTAAAACTTCAAAAGACTCAAAAGAATTAAGAGCAGGCATCTGAAGTCAGGAGGACCTGAGTTCAAACCAAGCCTCAGACACTTGACACTTCACTGTGTGACCTTGGGTAAGTCACTTAACCCCAATTGCCTTGCCTTCTCCCCTCAAAAAAAAAAAAAGAATTAAGAGCAAAACCATTCGTTAAAGGCAACCATGATTTAACTATGTCAAGGTTATCAGCCTATTAGCACTTTACATTTCAGACCAATAATGCATTCTAAATGAGTCACCCTCCCCTCTTCACATGTTTTGTTCATGTGCTACACAATACTAACAACTCATAGATTTTCATTTTCTGATAAATGTAATTCACTCCAGAAACCAGGAATTTCTAAAATGTGATTCATCTCTATATCGTTTGGCACCACACTAAACAAAAATCTTTACAAACAAGACCAGAGAATGAGAAAAAACAGAATGAAAATAAGAATATAAAATAATACTAGCGTGCTCAGCATCCATTTCTCAACTGGGCTCCCTTTTATTTGCCTGTTCTCCATCATTGTTTTAGAAGGAAGCTTCTTTCATCTAGATTCCCCTTTGCAAAGTGGGGACAACTAGTCAAGGTCACAGCAGTGCCCTTTGCTTTTAATTTTTGTCAATCAATGCCCCTTGCCTGCAATTATCTTCAACCTCCACAG
>CM053582.1:430093085-430157579 GCA_028627135.1 Pseudochirops cupreus
AGGAGATGGGGGGGGGGGTAATAGAGGGAAGAGCAGACTTGGGGGGAGGATTGTTAGAAGCACACACTTCTATAAAGGGACAGGGACAAAGTAGAGAGTAGAACAAGTGTGGGGCAGGATAAGAAGGAGGGAAATATAGTCAGTCTTTCCCAATATGTCCATTGTGGAGATATTCTGCATAACTACACATATACGGCCTGTATTGAATTGCTTGTCTTTCCAGTGGGGGTGGGTGATGAGGGAGGAAGGGAAAGAATCTAGAATTTATAGTTTTAAAATCAAATGTTAAAAATATATATGTATATATTATTTTTATTATTATTATTATTATTATTATTATTATTCTTTACATACAACTGGGAAATAAGATACACCGGCACTGGGATAGGGAAATCCATCTTGCCCTACCATTAAGTCAGAAGGGTGATGGAGGAGGGTATAGCAGAGAGCAGATTGGGGGAGGGGATATACAGTGGGATTGCTGTTTTGGAGTGGTGGGTAGGGGAAAGACAGGGAGAAAATTTGTAACTCAAAATCTTGTGAAAATGGATGATGTAAACTAAAAATAAACAAAAGTTAATTAAAAATTAAAAATAAATAAAGTTATTGTGGACATTAAAAAAAACAAAATAAAAAAATTAAATGAGTAGAACTTGATTATCCTTTCCAGCTCTAATTATATGTTTCTATAATTTTGTGACGTATATAAACATATGACTACAGAATAATTCTTTGATCCTCAAAAATTACAAAATTTTATTGTTATGTTGATCCTTTCCACCAACATATGGCAAATGATATTCATGAACTGCTACAGACAACAAAAAGAAAAGGTAACCACCCAATGACCCATCTTCTGGCAACAAGCTTCTGTGAATTTCAGTAGGTCAATGTTCCGGTGTGCCATATGTCATCTATTGCTACACCCTTACTTGAAGCCTAGTTAGCTTAGTATGTAAGAGCTAGCAGAGCTTGCTCGCACTCAGTTTCGTACTTTGTGAAAACCTAGACGATTGAGAATTGGATTGCAGAGTGAACTATATAAAGAGAGGAAGACCATCAAGGCGCTGCAGTCTTAAGTTGTCTCACTAAATGTCTACTCAAGTCTGTGTCCTCTCTTCCCAAAGATGCTGGCTGTATTTGCGGTAAAGTACACCCCCAGGTTAAGTGGAGAAATATTTCATAGCTACTGTTTTTGCTCTACCCTCTTATTAATTTGTTTTTTAGTTGATTGCTGATCACAATTTACTAGTGTGCATTTGTGAGCTATCATTTTAGAAGTAACCACTCATAGAGTGGGTGGCCCTGAAGAAACAACTGCCCTCTGGGGATACAACCCAAAAGTTCAAGTGTAAATCAGGGGAATGATTCAAAATTCAAGGTTTTTTAGTTGTTTGTTATTCATTCATTTTCAGTTATGTCTGACTCTTTATGACTCCATTTGAGGTTTTCTTGGCACAGATACTGGAGTGGTTTGCCATTTCCTCCTCCAGGGCAAAATGAGGTAAACAGAGTTATGTGACTTGCCCAGGGTCACACAGTTAGTAAGTATCTGAGGTCAGATTAGAACTTAGGAAGATGAGTGATCCTGACTTCAGGTCCAGCACTCCATCCACTGCACCACCTAGTTTCCCTTCAGTATTCAGTATTATTGTTTTCTAAATCAAGTGGAATTTGTTTTTCTAGAAGAGGAAGTTCAGTTGCATCCCTACAACAGTGTCTTGCATGTGGTAGGTGGCTAATAAAGGCTTATTAAATTCAAATTTTCAGGGAAAAGTCTCATTTCAATTTCCTCTTGCCTCTGAACCTGTTTTCCCATACTCGGTTTTCACCAAAATTAGTTGACTCTGCCTTTGAAAATAAATGGCCCAGTCATTCCTGAACACAGTTTTCTTTTGGACGTAAGCAGCGGGAGACAGACAATGTCTATGAGAGAGGATTTAAATCTCTTTTAGGTGCTGTTCTTTACTAGAGTGGGAACACCTGGCACCACTAAAATAAGTAGGGAAAGAAACAAAATGAAATTAGAGAAATAGAAGGTGAAGGGAATCAGTCTCCCAATTACAGCACAGGATGAAACTCTGATTGACCTCATTCCAGTGTTGAAAGTGTCTAACTTCTCCAAGTTCCAGCTGGAAACCAAAGTGTGTAAATTCTACCAGAGAAGCTGCCCCTGCATTATTTCCAGCTGTGACTGGAAGCGGAAGTGGCAGGAATGCTGTGAAAACTGCCTGTGACTGTGAGATTATTTTTTCAGTCCCAATTTCAGCAGACTGGAGAGGTGTTTGGCCAATTCCAAAGAGCTTTTAGAGAAACATCTGAACTTCAAAGGCTGTGCTGAATAGAAAGCAAATTCCCAATCACTGGAGACTCACCCACTGGTATTTAAAACAATAATAACCTACTATAGCCCACCTGAGACCTCTGCTGTGTGAGAAGGATGAAGCAATCATACTGGGGGGGGGGGGCGGGGAAGAAAGCGGGGCAGAGGGCAGAGAAGGAGAAGTGCCAAATGATTTTTATGGGCCACATGAGATAAAATAACAAAAGTTCATACACTTTGAAATGAGTTCATTAAATAAAGAGCCAAGTTATAAGAAAACTGGACTCAAGGAACTGTTATCAAGGCTTAAAATTGATTCAGGTAGAGGGAAACAAAATGTAACCTCTCTGGATCTTGTATCATAAATGTTTTGTTGTTTTGGTTTGGGTTTAGGTTTTTTCTAATTGGCTTATCCAGGCGATTTTGCACTGGCAGTTTCAGAGGAAGGGAATCAAAATCTTTAAACATCTGCTGTATTAGAAGGTTAAAATATAATTATAATTACAATCATGAGGTAGCTAGTGCTTTTTTTAATGGCATTAACTATGGACATGCAAGAATGGAAAGGATTATGAGATGATCAACTGACAGAAGGCCTTCATATGACAGTTCCAAATTTCAGTGTCCAAGGTCCATTTTTACAGACTAGTTTATTTGATTTTGAGGGGTTTTGTTTTGTTAGCTTTTTTTAACATTCAGAGACTAAAGTTGGGTTCCATGGATTCTATTCCTATTGGTATGAAATCCCCTTTGAAAAAAAAAAGTTAGTTAGGGTTTTAACTAAGGGAGGGCAACCAGTATTTTGTTCCAAGTGATATATTTAGACAATAATGACGTTTGCAGTCCTTCAGTATCACAAAAAAAAAAAATCAAACAAAAGAGCCTCTACCTAATTAGTAAGAATAATTAAAATAGGAAGTCATCAGAAGTCAGGCTAGGATGAACTCCTTTCCCAACTTCCTAGACTTCCTCTCCCACCTTCCTAGACTTCCTCTCCCACTGCTACCATTTCACCGGACCCTTAAGTATTGCCTCAAAACAGAGACTTAATATTGGAGCTGAGACCTCAGCAGGAATGAATAGTCAGGAAAATGAAACATGATTTGCAGCTGGTATCCAGAGAGTCTGAGTAAATTGAGAATTTACTTAATGTAGAGGGGTAAAAGTGTCAAGTGTTATCTGAATTGTACCTGACTTTAAGAAAATGGGCACTTTAATCTCTTCTTAAATTTGGAAGACAATAAAAAGAGCAAGGTCAGAAAATACACCCAGCTACACTTTCATCCCATCCTTTTCTACATGATGGGTTAATGGGGAGAACTGGAAAGGGCACCAACTTAAAAGTCACAAGAACTGATATCCCTGCAACAAGCCTCTCCCCACTCCAAGACATCCTTATAGGTCTGACTCTATCCCTCCCTGTCAATAAACTTTAGTGGCTCCCTATTATCTCCAGGATCAAACATAAAGACTTCTATTAGGCATTTAAAGTTATTCACAACTTCATAACTTTCCAATCTTCTTAGAATATGAGATCATTGAGGGGAGAGATCATGTTTTTGCCTTTCTTTGTTTGCTAAATATAGTTAAACAAAATGTTATGCCTTTAGTAAATACTTTCTCTAATTGTTATAATTTACTCCCCTCCGCACACTCTGATCACACTTATTGCTATTCTTCCCATACTTTATGTCCCACCTCTTAGCATTTGCTCTGGCTGCCTCCCTTTCATATCTGAAATACCACCTTCCTTGACTTCCTTTTACACTCAGCTTAAATTCTACCTTCTTCAAAAGGCCTTTTCTTCTTCCCCATCCAGCTAGTATCTTCCCTATGAGATTATTTTCCATTTATACTCTATAAATTTCATATATACAATTATTTACATGCTATCTCCCCCACTAGAATGTGATCAGTTTTGCCTTTCTTTGTATCCCTGTAATGTAATGGTAATTTGAAGATCTTCCCTGCCCCTTAATAAGCCTAAGTGTATTTGAAAAATTTCCCTGCTTCAAAGATTTTCCCTACACCCAATAGGCTGAATGTAATCACATGGAGCCTGTGGTGGGAGGAGTTTACTGAAGGGTAGAGCACAGCCCAGAGGAAGCTGGGAGTCAGATCAGTTAGAGGTAGAGGGAGGAGAAGACATACACAGCTAGGCTTGTGAGTGTTGGCTTGTGGGAAAGCTAAAGGACAGTGTGGCTCCATGCTGTGTTATGGTACATTAACTTCTTTGGTTCTATGATGGATTTGGCTTTCTGGTTTGGGAATTCAGTTTTCTGGTGTCTGAATAAATGTTTTGTTTCTGTCTTCTATATGGAGAGTCTGTTATATTTTGCAATTGATAACTATGCCAACATATTTATAGTTACCATCAATACTGTGAATATTGTATTGATGCTACAATCCCTAATGCTTAGAACAATTCTTAACACATAGTAATCACTTAATAAGGCTTATTGAGCTGACTGACTCACTAATCACTACTCCACAGTTAGGGACAAATCCTTTAATTTCTCCAAACTTCATTTCATTCATTTTTAATGCTTGTTCTATCTCACAGATATGTTGGTAATATCCACTGACAGGCTCCCCAAAGCTTTTTAAACTGTAACATGCCTGAATACCAAAAGACTAGTGCTAAGATCATCAAATTAGGACTTTAATAAGGTTTAGAGTCCATCAAATCCAATCTTCTCCTTTTGCAGATGAAGAAACTTGCCGAAAGAGAAGTGATTTATCCCAAGACCCCACAGGCAATAAGTAGCAGTAATCATTTGAACATAGGTTCTCAGTTCCCAATGCACTGGGGGTTTTTTTAATTATACTAAAGATATTTAAAACTCATTGTGTGTGTGTGTGTGTGTGTGTGTGTGTGTGTGTGTGTGTGTGTGTGTGTGTGTGTGGTGTGTGTGTGTGAAATATTCCCTTTAGGGAAAAAAACTCAGATTTCTTAATCAGGATGCTGGGAACACACCATCCTCACCGTTGTGGAATCGGGTGCCTTCTCCCCCACAACAACTGTCAGATTGTGGAAATAAAAGCCGCCCAGGTCCAAGCTAATAGTAGTGACTCCCATGCAAAGCTAGATTAAGATATAGCCAACAAGGTCTGTGCCCCAGGCTGCCAAAATTTAATAGGCCCCAACGAAAATTGAACACAGAGAATCCTTCTTACTCTTGCAAGACGTTAAAATAATAATCTTCTCATCTAGTTGAAGTTTTCATAATTGCTTTTTCTGTTGTTTTCACATTACAAAGCGGATTTGAGGGTTAGTTGCCAGTGTACTTCTTGCTGCTTCCCCTGGAAATTTTCATGTAGGTCATTGGAGCCAAAATTGCAAATTATAGCTCTGCTCCTTTGTCCTAAAGTACCAGTAGTATGTAGAGCTAGGGAGATGGTTAGTAAGGGTTGGGGTCTTCGACTTCATACATGAAAGTTAACTCTCATTAATTAAACATCTCATATGCAAGCACTGTAATGAGCTTTAAGGGTAGAAAGATGACTAAAATCCTTGACCTCAAGAAGCTTACAGCTTACAGCTAAGAGGAACACAACATATACAAAGGTAAGTATTAATTAGGGTGTAATGTGATGAGGGCAAAAAGGGATCCAAACAGAGCATCTCAAGAAAATTAAAAGCAATAATTGCGGCTGGAAGAAATTAAGGAAGGATTTAAATGGTTCCTTGCACAAGCCTTCAATATTCATGAAGATTCATGAATATTTTCAAGTATCCTAATAAAGGAAGTTTACTTGAGAGTACATAAATTTTGTAAGGCTTGAACATGAAGAGCAAGATACAACTTAAGCAGGGAATTTCACAGGAGGGAAAATTCTAGCCTAAAGAAGATGTGATGTCCCACTGGATAAAGGATTGAGTGGTGGAATAGACTGCTGTGATCTAACAGGAAACTTAGAGCAACTAGTGAGGCTTGAAATATGAGAGGAGTAACAAAGGGTGTACAGCACAATGAAAGGTAACATTAAATGTTTTCCACTGTGATTGAAGTAGCGGTAGGTTTCCCCATGACATACTCTCTATGGCTAAAAGGAAATCTAAGGATGGAGCTATGTGATGAATAGCAACACTGCCTAATTTTGAATGGAAAAGACTATTAAAAGTGAAGTATCAAAACACACACACATGCATGCATGCCTGCACACACACACACACACACACACACACACACACACCCCAAAACAAAACACTAAAAACTAAAAAAATAAAATAAAAAAGACGGATATACTTGATTGTGATGCTTCAGAAAACAGACAGTAATTTGAGACTTTGTAAGGCATTAAAAGAGCCAGATGAAACTGTCAGGAAAGAATATTTCCATCTGCCAACTTAAAGCAATATAATGGGAGCAGTGACAGAAATGGCTGAGGTTTTTTGTTTTTTGTTTTTTTTAAGAGATGCTGCTATTAGACACTGGTATTCACTCTTTACTAGTACTAGGTCTAGAACGTATATTTCACTTTGTCCTTTGGACGGCTCCAGTTACAGAGACTGATTTGGAGCCTGGGCCACACCCTTAACTATTTCATGAAATCATACTGGCTAGTGAGAAAGGATAGAGCCTCATTTTGTGGACTAGGTTAAAACACAGGAAAGGAAAAGCTCTTGTGTGGATATCTTTGATTAAATTCAATAAATGTTTATTGTGTGCCCCTTTTAGTAGGTGTGGTATTCATATTATATAAACTGGAGTAATTCTTATTTAAGGAGACCAGGAGCCCACCCTGGGGACTTAGTTGATCTGGAGGACTAGAAGTATTAAAAAGCCCAACCTATCTGCAGTGGGGCTGGGAAGTCTCAGTGGGGAGTTAAGCTATAGGGCAATGAAGTAACACAATACTCTTTCCAGAAGCAATAGTCATTTTCAATGATTATTCAATTTTCAATTCAATCATGAATTGATTATCATTCCCATAGAAATGGTGAAAATGTGTGGGCAGATAGGGAATATATTGAAAAATAACTTGGGTGTAAAAACATCAGTACATTTTTTTTTCAAATCAAGGGGTATAGTGATGACATGTTGCCTTTCTATAGGAAAATGAAATTCTTAACAGTAGCATGTGCCCTGGGGCAGCTAGTTGGCACAGAGAATAGAGAGCCTAGTCTGGAGTCAGCAAGACTCATCTTCTTGAGTTCAAATCTGGACTCAGACCCAGGTGTGTGACCCTGGGCAAGTCACTTAACCCTGTTTGTCTCAGTTCTTTATCTGTAAAATGAGTTAGAGAAGGAAATGACAAACCACTTTAGCTTCTTTGCCAAAAAAAAATAACCCCCAATGGTGTCACAAAGAATTGGACAGGACTGAAAAACAACAAATGCATGTGTCCTATGTGTTATTTTTTCTCCCCAAGAGTTTCAATGGGATTGCTTTGAGTAATCTGTGCTATATTGATTAGTCTTCTTTATGACCCATATTTACATTTTTTTGTTTTGTTTTGTTTTTTGGAGGGGGGAAGGCAGGGCAATTGGCGTTAAATGACTTGCCCAGGGTCACGCAGCTAGTACACGTTAAGTGTCTGAGGCCGGATTTGAACTCAGGTCCTCCTGACTCCAGGGCCAGTGCTCTATTCACTGTGCTACCTAGGCGCCCCAATACATATTTACTTTTAAAAGTTTATGCTTTGGGCAAAGGATATGATCCATGCCTGTGGACCCAAACACTACCCACCTTTGGATGTCAAACTAGCAACCTTATTCTTCTCAGTGGACTATAAGCTCCTTCAGGGCACAGACTAACACCTTTTGTTTTTTGTCTTTGTAACTGTAGTGCCTAGAATGGTGCTTTGAATATAGTAGATGCTTAACAAATATTTGTGGAATTAAATTTGTACTTATTTATTTATTCAATAGCACCATATTTTAACTAGTAAAATTAGCCCACAATGAACCACAGGCAAATACTCATAACATCAACTCCTCAAATTCGATTCTTCTCCTAACTTTCCTGTTTCTTTTATGGACATCACAATTATCCCAGTTGTCCTGGTTCAAAATTCCAAAGCATCTTTGGTTCTTCCCTCTTCCTCTCCTCTAGTACCATGTGCTATGGATTCTACCTCTGTAATGTTTTACACATTTAGCCCTTCTTTCCCTCTCACATTTAGCCCTTCAGCCCTTCTCACTTTCCCTTCTCACTAGTTACTCTCTCAGATCACCATCATAACTTTCAAACTAATCTCCCACTTTCTAGTCTTTCTCCTCTACAATCCATCCTTCACACTGCTGCCAAAGTATTCTCCCCAAAAGTATAGATCCGATCCTGTTGATCCCTTACTAAAAAAAACACCTTTTGTTGTTCTCATTTCTTACTGAATAAAAGTTAAATTTATTAGCTTAGCATTCAAGGCCCTCCACCATCTTGCTAAGAGGTAATAAGTGGTACAGTGAAGAGAGCATTAGAACCGGCATCCAAGAAGACCTGAATTCAAATTCAGCTTCTGACACTTACGAGTTGTATGACCCTGGTACTATACCTGTCTGGGAGCCAATTTCCTCAACTGTAAAATGGACATGATAAAAGCATTTAATATTCAGGGTTGTTGTCAGGATAAAATGAGATAACATTTATAAAATGCTTTACAGATCTTAAATCACTATATAAATATTGTAATGATTATTATCTAGTTCCAATTTATCACTCTAACCTTATCACATACTCTGTGTTCCAGCCAAATCAAACTCGTCCAGGATTTTCAATACTATCTTACTGTTTCCTGCCTCCAGGACTTACATACTCCATTCCTTAAGCCAGAGATACTTTCCCCAGTGTCTCAGTCTGTTGAAACCTCCCACTTCCTTTAATACCTAGTTCAGTTGCCAATTCATCCATAATGCCTTCCCTTCTCTTGTAAGGTATAGATGATCTCTCTCTCCCCAAAACACTCATACCACTCTGTTTGCTTCTCCCTACACATTTATCATATTATACATAAATCTAGGAATAAATACAAAGCACCCAAAGATCTGTCATTGTCAGAACTCTGCTCGCTAACACAGATGACACATGACTCGTCTGTTACTTAGAAGATAAAGCCTAGGAGAGCCCAAACCTTTATTCTTAGTATGGCACTCTGAGGCAGCATTATATAGTTGATGGAGAGTGTGTTGGACTTGAAGCCAAGATAGTAGCTTTATGATCAGGCAGGAAGGTGGCCCAATGGATAGAGCACTGGTCCTGGAGTCAGGAAGACCTGAGTTCAAATCTAACCTCAGTCACTCACTAGCTGTATGACCGTGGACAAATCACTTAACCTTTCTTTGCCTCAGTTTCCTCATATGTAAAACGAGGGTAATAATAGTACCTAGTAGTATTACTACTGAAATAATAAAATAATAATGCCTACTATTATTACTACTAAAATATTTTTGTTGTTTTTTTGTTATTCAGTCATTTTTAAGTTGTGTCCAGCTCTCCATGAACCCATTTTGGGTTTTCTTGGCAGAGATACTGGAGTGGTTTGCCATTTCCCTCTCCAGCTCACTTTACAGATGAGGAAAATAAGGCAACAGAGGTTAAGGGATCTGCCCAGGGTCACACAGCTATTAAGCGTCTGAGGCCAATTTTGAACTCAGGTCCTCAGGACTCTGGAGTCAACGCTCTGTGCACTGTACCACCTAGCTGTCCATTTCCCTGAAAAGTGTGCTAGAATGGAACACACTGTTGAAAAGACATCACCATTAATCCTAGTATAGTTTTAATTCTAGTTACTGAAAGGACTGAATGGAATACTAACCAAATATCACACAACAGCAGAAGACTTGTTGGTTGGGTGCAGTATAATTATTGGGGGGACTGAAGAGTCCAACAAAACAACTGCATTCTCCTTAGGAAGAGAAACAGTATTCTTCTAATAAAGCAATAGTCTAAATAAATGACTGAAATGAATTTTGTATGCTTAGAGACACAACTTATTGGCTGTGATTTTCCTATTTCTTCTTCTTCCCCTGACCCCCCCTCAAAAAAAAGAAAAGAAAAACGTGATTTTTAAAAATTTAAATGATAAAGGGAAGAACATTGGACTAACCATTTGAAGACATAGATTTAGATCTCAGTTATATCACTTTGCAGCTATGCAACTCTGAGCAAGTCATGTGACCTCTCTGAGCCTCAGTGTCTTTATTTGTGAAATGCAAAAAATACTGTTCATCCTATGTTTGTTACAAGACTGCTGTCAAAATCAAGATGATAACATAATCTCAGGTGTTTAAAACAGTGGCCATAAAACAGAGTATAATTGTAAGTTACTATTATGATTATTGTAACAATAAACCAAGATGACAAATCCCAACAAGTGGGATTTATTAATCATGGACCACAATTTCAGTGAAAGAGCTTTTAAGGATCTGCTGACAAGTGTAAATTTGAAAATGTATGCCTTGGGTCATACATTTTATATAGAAGTAAATAATTCAAGCCTAACACAGAATCTCAGAATTTAAGTCAGAAAGAATCTCTGAGGCCAGCTAGTCCAATCTTCACCTGCAAAAGCATCCCCTCCACAAGAGAACTGCAAAGTGTTTGGTCAATTTCATGTCATCTTTTTTAGATGTTAAGCTCCTTGAATGGGGCAGCAAGATGGTGCAGTGGATAGAGTAGCAACCAAAAAGACTCATCTTCCTGAGTTCAAATCTGGCATCAGACACTGGCTGTGTGACCCTGGGCAAGTCACTTAACCTTGTTTGACTTAGCTTTCTCATCTGTGAAATGAGCTGGAGAAATAAATGGCCAACTACCCCAGTATCTTTGCCCAGAAAATCCCCCTGAAGAGTCAGATATGACTGGAAAAACAACTGAACAACAGGGAGATAAAACATAACAGAAAGCTATTATAAAAACCATTAATACGCAAGTGTTTTCTACCAACTGAAGAAGATACTGAGAGTACAGATGAGTGTGTTAGAATGTTTAAAAAAAACCCAATGATATTTTAGACCAGAGGGGAAAGTTTTTGTCAAACAGGGGAATCAGAGATTACTTCCTGAAGAGACTTTAAAGAATGGGTTTTAAAGATGGGTTTCGAGGTGGACATTTTTTGTTGTTGTTGTTCAAACAATTTGATCTCATTTGACTCTGTGACTCCATTTGGGATTTTCTTGGCAAAGATACTGGAGCGGCTTACCATTTCCTTCTCCAGATCATTTTACAGATGAGGAAATGGAGGCAAACAGAGTTAAGTGACTTGTCCAGGGTCACACAGCTAGTAAATGTCTGAGGCCAGATTTTAAGTTGGGTCTTGCCCGACTACAGGCCTGACATTCTATCCACTGGGCAAAGGAGTTCTAAAGAGTAAGATGGGGGGGGCAGCAACATTCTAAGTACAGGAAAGACTTTAGCAAAGGCACAAAGGTATTAGGGTTTAAGTCAGTTGCCCCAGGTCACAAAGCTAGTTAGTGGAAGAGTTAGGACAAGAACCCAGTTTTCCCAATTGCCATTCCAGTGTTCATTGTATGAAAGCCTTCGGGTCCTTTGTCCTGAAGTTGAGCTGCTGGTCAGAACAAAAAGGCATTTCTTGGAACAAAACTAAAATACCAGATTCGGCTTCTTCCTTGCAGGGTTTCACAAATCTGTAAAGTGAAACCCTCCAATAAGCCAAATGAATACATAAAACAGATTATCTTGGATCACCTAATCCATTTCATCTCTTTAAAGAGGAGCCCTTTGTTTTGCTGAAGCTTATTCAGGGCCTCACATCAAACCTTCCCATAAAATTGCAGCCTGAAAAGAGAAAGCACAGTGAGTGAGTAATAAATGTGGCTTTCCCCTGATTCAATATTTAAGGCCCTACTGTGTACAAAGTCAATCCAACGGACATTTGTTAAGTGATTTCTATGTGCCTGGCACTGTTTTTAGTGCCAGGGACACAAGAAAAAAAGAAGTAAACTTTGTCTACAAAGATCACATTTGACTGGAGGGGATATTAGTAAATAATATATAAAATAAGCATATATGTGATAATTTTGGGAAAGGGAATACAAAAAACTAGAAGGAATCAAGAAGTATTATCCATGGAATGTGGCATATGAGTTGAGATTTTAAGGATCAAGGATTTTAAGAGGCAAAGTGAGAAGAGTGTGGTCCAGGTATAGAGGACAGTTTGTACCAAGGCACAGAGGCAAGAGATGGGATTCTTAATCAGGCAGAGGTTAAGTGACCTTCTCAGGGTTACACAGCTAGTAAGTGTCTGAGGCCAGATTTGACTTCAGGTCTTCCTGACTCCAAACCCAGGGCTCTATCCTCTGTATTCCCTAGCTGATTGTGAAGGAATAGGTTGGGGAAAAGAGGGCATGGCAGAGAGTTAATTAGCTCCATTTTGGGATATGATGCATCTGAGATCTTTATGAAACATCCAATTAGAAATGTATGAAAGGCAATAAGTGATGAGGAGCCAGAACTTAGAACAGAGATTGGGGTTGGAAGTCATCTAGATAGAGATGATAATTAAGCCATGGGAACTAATGAGATCAACAAGAGAGTACAGAGAGAGAGAAGGTGACCCAGGAAAGAGCCTTGAGAGATAACTGTGGAAAAAAGAGGTAGGATAATGATCAAACAAAGGAAACTGAGAAGGTGCCAATTGGCAGAAAGAAAACCAAGAGACAGGAGTGTCACAATAACCCAGGCAGAAGGTTGTATTAAGGAAGAAGAGGTGGCCAAAGTTCAAATGATAACTCAGTCAAAAAGCATTTTTCAAGTGTTTATTGTGTCATGCACTGTGCTGAGCACTGGGGATGTCAGCACAAAAAATGAAGTAGTCTTTTACCTCAAGGATATTACATTCTAATGATAAAAGATAACACATAGAAGGGTAGGATGTCCAAGAAAAAGAGTTTTAGTCTGAGAGGGCAGGGCAGCCATTGGGATGGCAAGCTGAGGTATAGGACAGTCAAGTGATTAAAAAAAAAATTTCTCGAAGAAACAATACATTAATTTGATTACTATATGCCCAAGGTAAGAGATGGAAGGTTGAAACAGATGGCTGCAGATAGATAATGCCATGGATGAAGCGAATAGTTTGATGAGAAATGAAGGTGAAGGATAGTCTGAGGTCTGGGGCCATCTGAATATAGTAGGCTAAGTGGGTTAGGTAAACTAGCTTTCCCCAAGACTAGAAGCATTCATTCTTGATTTTCTCGCATCACTCTCATTTCTTTTCCCAATTTTTCCTCTACTCTTACTTGATTTACAAAATCCTTTTTGAGCTCTTCCATGGCCTGTGACCAATTCATATTTTTCTTGGAGGCTTTTGATGCAGGAACTTCGACTTTGTTGTCTTCTTCTGAATGTATGTTTAGATCTTCTTTGCCACCGAAGTAACATTCTATAGTCTGAGTTTTTTTTAACGCTGTTTGCTCATCTTCTCAGCCAAATACTTGACTTTCCAATTCTTTGTCAAGGTAGGGCTCTGCTTCCAGTAGGGGTGAGGTTGGGGTTGGGTGTGCTGTCCCAGACTTCAGGGAGTTTGTATCCGCTGCTCAATCTCCCACCATTTGTGAGCCCAGAGCTATAGAACAGCCACAGCTGCCACTGCTGCTGCTGCTGTTGCTGCTGCTGCTGTTGCTTCTGCTGCCTCAGCCACTGCCCCAGGGCACACAGAGTTTTCCCACTGACCTTCTATACTGTCTTTGGCATTTGTGGGCTGAGAAGCCTGGAAACTGCCACAGCTGCCAGTGATTCAGTCCCCTGAGACCTGCTCTGGCCTTGTCTGTGCTGGCACTGGTCCACACTGGACTGTGCTCAACTCCCAGCCCAGTGCAATATACCCTTCACGTCAACCTTCTAGGTTGGGGCTGGAGATTTTCTTCATTCTGTCATTTTGTGGGTTCTGTAGCTCTAGAACTTGTTTAGTCATTTTTAAAGGTATTTGGAAGGGTTTGGGGGAGATCTCAGTCAAGCCCCTGCTCTTACTCCACCATCTTCAACCCTTTCTAGAAGCATGAATTCTGAAGTTTCAGGCTTATGGAAAATGTTAGGCCAACTGACAAAAATGGGTAGCAACCCACTTCATTCAGATGATAAGATGTCCCAGTGACTTCTCTGGATTAAATATGAAATAATTCAGAGGGTTTAAGAAGGTACTTAGAGGTTGAATATCCCCCCTGCTTCCCCTTCCAAATTGTGGGAAACTCTCTGAGAACAATGTTCACACTGAAATGTTATCCGTATTTGCCAAGAAAACAGAGGGAGATATCCCCATGTTAAGGTAAGCTTTAAAATTTAGTACTGCCCTCATCTTATTCTAGGAGAAAAAGAAAATACATGGTAGCAGTTTTGATTTATACCAAGGGCAGCTATAAAATCAAGTAACTTCATGATCAGAAAATCAGCTTGGTACAAGTGACATGTTGATATATCACATTTTGTTCCCCCCACTAATTCTTGTCATATCAAATAGCTTCCAATTAGGGGTCAAGGTCCAAATCAGATTTTATTGAAAGAGATGGCCCTCTACAAGCTTTATTCCATCTCTGGAAAAAGATCAAGAATATGTCTCTTCATTTATCACTGTCAAGAGGAACGTGACCAGGAAATAGGAACTCTGTTCATAGCATGGAGCTCGGGCCAGGAAGATGCAAGACTGAGTTACTTTTTAATGGGAATACTGGTAGTATTTATTCCGTATAATTTATTTCTGAAGTTTGTGATATCCTAGAGATAAACTGACACACAAAGTAAAGACAGAAGTATTTAAAAGGGATACACTAAATATACTCATCACTAGAGGACTGGCCACCAGGTAATGAATGAGCAGGGGGAGGGGAAAAGGGAACATCCATAGCAACTAAACCATTAGAGGGGACATAATCTGCATCAGTGGAAGACATACCACTGCTGATGAAACCATATGTCTTTTGATTCATTAAATTATTACTTTATGGGCACTAGGAAGTTAATGATGCTGTTTTAAGAGCTACTGACCTCCAACCAAGTTCTCACTGTCCTTTATCTTCTAAAATTGCTATTATCTCTATCACTGCCCAAGTAGTTCACCAAACAAAGGAGGTGATAGGCTCATAATACTCTGGTCTGATGAGACCACATCGAGACAACTGAGTTTACTTCATAGTATCACAGAATTATAGAGTTGAAAAGAATCTTACCTAGTTAACTCCTTCATTTTACAGACCATATGCTAATAGAATTAGAGTTGGGAAGAACTTCAAAGGCTTTTTTCAAAGAAGAAAACTGAGACTCAAGAGATTAGTTCACTTACCTGGTCACACAGATAAGTGCCAGAGGCAGAATTCTATCTCAGATCCTCTCACTCCAGAGTAAGTGTTCTTTCTACTATACCACACTGCCTCTGAATCAAAGCCTAGAGAGAACAAGTAACTTGTCTATGCCCAAGCAAACCACAAAGCCAGGCCTTGAGTTCAAGCCCAGATCTTCTGCATACAAAGCCTGGGGTCCTTCTACTATTCCACAAGTAGTGTTTGCCATATTTTAGAAAGGATGTTGACAGGAGACAATATAAAGGGTGGGGTTGTAGGTTTGTAAAAATTTGGAGCTATCCTGTCTATTGGGTTGAATTACTCTTGTTTTGAAGTAATAAAACTTCTTTATGTACATATTTCTTTTTTTTAATTTTCTTTTTCTGCTTTTTAGAGGGTGAAGGGCAAGGCAGTTGAGATTAAGTGACTTGCCCAAGGTCACAAGTCTAGTAAGTGTTACATGTCTGACACCACATTTGAACTCAGGTCCTCCTGACTCCAGGGCTAGTGCTCTATTCACTGTGCCACCTAGCTGCCCCTATGTAAATATTTCTGTTTCTTCATTTGTCCCTTAGTGGGGAAAAGGTGAAGTTAAGGTATTATGGAACACTAGGGTGGAGCACCACAAGATCAAGAGCAAATCAAGAGCAAACCTACAATTAGAAGAAGGGCCATAGATAATCTGGGTAAATGACCTTCAGACTTTTCTGGGGCCATGAGGGAAGTGGAAATGGAGCTGTGTCAAGGGGGTATGAGAGTAACCGGGCAAGACATTCCACAAGGTAAAGTGAAATAATATGTGCAAAGTGGTTTGCCAAACTTAAAATATTTTGTAAATATCAGGCAGTTAATCAACATGTATTTATTAAGAACAGATTATATACCAAGCACTGTGCTAAGCACTGGGAATACAATGAAATGGAAGAAAAATAGATATGGTCCCTACTCTCGAGGAACATGTGTATTTCTCCAGCTTTGGAGGAGGCGATGTCTAAATCTCTACTTACATCCAAGCTACATGCAGAGTACATGAATGCAAGCTGAAATGCATTAATAATGGGAAACACTCATCTCTCCTTCCTGCTGGAAGAAGTGAAAGGATCACGGCTTCTTTCCTACTCAGCTCAAAGGTATATTTTTACACTCCCATGAAAATCAGGAGGGGAAAGCCAAGCACATTGAGGGAAAATTTGGTTTCAACAACAATTTGCTTAAGAATACACTGTGCCAAATTATCAAATATTCATGATGTACAATGTGGGGAAAAGGGCCCCCAAAATGTCATCCCTCTCAGATAGCATGTATCTATTGCACTAGAGGGATCAAGAAACCAGGTGAATTTTGACTGAGCAAACTGGAATATCTGCATAGCATTTCACACTTTTGTGGGATGACATTTTGAGAACTGAAACTTTTCACACTAAAATGAAGTCACATCACTTTTAACTCCCATACAAATTTCAGGTTGTCTTACAACCAACAGCTTTCACTGTTCATTGAAATGGGACATTACAGGCCCAGGGTCCCAAAGCAAATCAGGGCCAAAAATCTAAATTCCCATTTATTTTTTTTTTCTTGAGTCAATGTCATCCATGATTTGGAAGCTTTAAACAACTGACAGGAGAGTAGGAATAGCACTGCTCATTGATGTAAGTTAAGGGATTTGAGGCGTATTTCAGGCATATCCATGAAACTATTAAGAATGGCATTAAGGTTAGTAATCATGATGAATTATCAAGCTTCCTTTGGGTCAGTATCACCTGATACTCATGGACAAATCAGGTTCAAGCAGTTAGAACAATCTAAGATACTCAGGCTCCTACTTTCTTCATGCTGAATTCCTCCTAACAGCAAGTATCCTCTTCCCCATGACCACCAGGTGGTTAATCAATTTGGAACATCTATATGGGTACTTTTACCAGAGATCTCTCTCATGGCCCTTAGCAACTCCCATGAGTTGATCTCTTGCCTCCCAAACGTGATCTAAAAATTGGTGGAAAATACTGTCTGATCCTTTCTAAGTCCACCTTCTCACATACTTTCTATGAACCGGTTCCTGACAGGGACAAAAATATAGATACTCAGAACTTGACTAACTACCCTCTAACCACAGCAGTGGCCAAACCAAGCTAGCCTTTGACAACCTGGTGCCACTACCAAGAGATAGAATCCTGACCTGGATGTACTATTAGTCTGACCCATTGTGATGTTGCTTATGTTGTTATGTTCATGTATTATGAAAGAGAAAATACAGATATTAAATAGTTTTGGGGAATGAAGTCAAAGTTTGGATTAATTAGATGGTGGTAGCCCCTGAAGCATTGACTGTCAGTGACTTACAGCCTTCGAGGGTTGCCTGGAACATGAGGAAATTGAATGATGTATCCAGGGTCACACAGGTAGTACATGTGTCTAAGGCAGGAACTGTACCACTATCACATTCTGCTTTTCATTACTTAGTGCTTTGAAATGCCAACATAGTTTGACAAGTCCACAGAATTTTAGAGTTGGAAGTGGCTTCAGTGACAAACAAGTTCAACCCATACCCCCAAGAGTCTCTCCACTACAACAAACCTGACCAGTGTTCCTCAGTACTCCCTTGAGGACTTCCAGTGAGGGGTCACCCATTTCTTCCCTGGGCATCCCCATACCAGTTTTGGATAGCAAGAGGCAGCGAGGGAATAAAACCTTCAAAGAAGATTCCAGACAATACTTTTCTGCTATGATTAATTTTTTTTTTACCATCTCTCTCCCCCCAAACTAGCAATCAATAATTACTCTAGTGAGATTTTCCTTTTTCTCCTGGCTGCCTGACTCTTGCAAATACTGACATGAGCCCCCAGAATCTGCTCATGGCAGCAATTTAGCTAATGTCAGTCCTGTTTTTATGATGGGAAGCCAAAAGCAGTTTACAGACCCTTTCATAGCCTGTGCCTTCCTTGACTGATGTTACAAGTTTTGCTAGTTGAACCCCAGTCAGGAAGAGGCTTAAAACAGAACAACAAATGACAAATGAACATAAAAGAAACAGCCCATTAAAAATATATTTCCTATCTCGTTCCTAGTCTAGTGTGTTCCTTGCCATGTGAACCTCAGAAGCTTGCTGGGGTGAGGAAAATAGGAACAGCTTTCTTTTTGAAATTGGGCACAGTTTGTCACGAAGCTTCCAGCTAAACTGCATTTTTTGTTTTGCTCTTATGCTTGGATTTCAATAAGACAAAAAAAAACCCTCTCTCTCAATCTCACTCAAGCAACCCACCCACCAAAGCCCTCCTCAGACTCCCCAGGATACATAGTCTACTGGGCTTTCAGTTAATAATGCCCTGAGGTGTTCTCTTTAACTGAACAATTAAGAGAAATTTCTAAGAAACTGAACCATGTGTGACCTAAATTGGCTTCATAAGTGCCTTTCAGAGCAAAGAGAGCAGCCTTCACAGGCATAATCACCTTCCACCTTGACATTAATTATGCGCTGCAGTGTTCAGAAAGCAATGCTCTCGGCCAGGAGTATAAGCATTTGTAAAGTAAACATGTCAAGCAAGGCATAAAATTGTAAAATGAAGAAAACAGTAAATCCTATGCTGTTGCAATCCTTTTCTCCATTTTTTTTCGTGAATTTAGAACCACAGCCTAACAAAGGGATGGCACTTCTTTCTTCAAAGAGATTTGAGATGACTCAACAAGACTGTACTTTGGATTTCTTGAAAGAGAATAAGAGAAAAGGAGGCATTTCCCACCCTCTTTGTGCCTGAAAATAAAAGGGCCTACTGATTTAAAGAGCTGTTAAAGCCTCCAGGAATCTTTAAAAATCATTCTCTATAGGAAGAGTTCAGTTTCTTTACATCCATATGATCTGTAGTCCCCTTCCCCTCTTTCTTCATTACCAAGGACATGTGCATGACAGCAGGATCCTGGCTGCCTGTGAGCTCACCTATTCTCACTTCTTATTTTCCCATTGGTTATCATCATTCCTTATAGGTGACATTCCTATTAATTGCTATAAATAAAGCCTCAATGTCACAAACAAAGGATCCTAACATTAACCAGAGGCTAGGCTTAATGAAAATACTTTGTTAATCATCTGAAAGAATGCCATATAAGTCATAAAGACCATTTAATCCACTAATGAAAAATGGTTATTTTAGGAATAAACTGTTTCCCCTCAATAACAACAGCCTTCTAACTTTTACTCAAGATTGTTTCTTCACAAGCTGTTGGTTTGCCAGCAAGGGATAATTGGCTGGAAGATTTTTGGTGAAGTCCAGAATCTCTAGAGTAAAAACAAAAGTTGGAATAATCAGATTTTAGAAAGAAGCTCAGCTGTCTTCTATCCTAAGGTGTACCACCGTTCATAGTCACTGGCTTAATAAATGCTTGTGGATTAATTAATTGATTGATACAAACAATCAGCATTTCTCTTGAACCTGCTGTCTTCTGAGACAGCCCATTCTTTCTATAGGACATTTCAAATTCAGTGTCCCAGGTTGTCATCTCAAACTTAACATGTCTAAACTAGAAACTCATTGTTTTTCCCCCTTAAACCAATCAATAAGCTCTATTTCTGTTAAGGGCAACACAATTCTTTTAATCTCCAAGTTTTGTAACCTCATCATAATCCTCAGCTCCTCAGTCTCCTTCACCCCACATTGATAAATCAGTTGTCAGATCCTATTGTTTCTGCCTACACAACAACTCTCACATCCAATCTCTTCTCTCTCTTCACAAAACCACCACTTTGGGCCCTCATTACCTCCCACCTATACTAACACAAGTCTCCCTGCCTCAAGTCTTTCCCCGCTCTAAACCATCCTCCACACAGCTGCCAAAGTGATTTTTCTTAGACACAGATCTTCAATGCAATAAACTGCAATAGGTATTTGTTATCTGTAGGATAAACTCCTTTGTTTGGCTTTTGAAGAGATTTACAACTTAACCCCAACCTATCCTTCCAGACTAATCAGACGTATTATTGTATTTGTTCTATATGCGCGTGCGCGCGCACACACACACACACACACACACACACACACACACACAGATATTGTGTTACCTTACAGCTGATGGAATGTAAGCTCGTCAAGAGTCAGATACCATTTCAAGTTTGTCTTTCTGTTCCCAGCACGTAGCTTTGTATCTGAATCATAGGTCCTTGATGGTGGTTATTAATTCATTATTTTGGGGTTTTTTCCCTTTTATAAAGTCTAAATCTGCCTTTCTGCAACTTCTAGCCATTATACCTTCTTGCACTGACCTCATAGGACAAGAAGGATATATTTAGTTCCTATTCTACATGATAATCCTTCACATACTTGAAGACAGTTATTGTGTCTTCCATAGGTTAAACTTCCCCACTTCCTTTACCTGGAACACATGGAATGAAATCCAGACTTTGCCATCCTCTTCTTGACTTTCTCCCAAAGATTAATGTCCTTCATAAAGTGTGGTGCTCAGAAGTAAACACAATGCCATAGATGTGGTCTGGACAAGGCAGACTAAACAGACAAACCTTCCTAGTCATGGGTGCTGTGTCCCTCCTATGGCAGTCTAAAATTGCATGAGCTTTTTTGGATACCAGGTCACATGACAGATTCAGGCTGAACTTGTATTGCATTTAATTCCCGAGTTTTGGTTTTTCTCATTTGACTCTTGTCTCGTTACAACTTCCTCCTTTTATATCAGAAATTGATTTTTTTAACCGAAGGGTAGGAATTTACATTTATCTATCAATATTTATTTATCAACATCTTTTTAGATTTTGACATTTCTCTAGCCTGTTGAGATTTTGCTGGATCCTATCATTAAGTATCTTAGCTACCCCTTTCATCATTGTGTTAAGAAATGAAATTTTTCAGGAGTGCTAGGTGGCACAGTGAATAGAGCATGGGCTCTGGAGTCAGGAGGACCTGAGTCCAAATCTGGACCCAGACACTTAACATTTACTAGCCATGTGACCTTGGGCAAGTCACTTAAACCCAATTGCCTTGCCTTCTATCCTCCACAAAGCAAAAAGAAAAGAAAAGAAAAGAAAGAAATGAAATTTTTAAAATATGCAATAGCTGCCTTCATATAAATTATTGATTAAAAATACTTAAAAAGGGCAAGGACACAGAGAGATCTCTGGTTCCCTCCACTAAATGCTAACCCCCATGTTTGCATCAATACATTAACGATCAGTTTTTAGATCTAATTATTTTAACTAGTCCCAAATATGACAAAATGTATTTTCATCTAACCTACATTTCCATCTTTTTCCACATGAATACTCCATCAAATGTCCATCCAAAAGTCATGACTTCTGACATATTCAGAATTTGGCAGAAAAAAGAAAAGCCTCAGTAGAAGCTTCAGACTAGCAGCTGCCCAATAACTATGTGCCTTTAACATCATTCCTGATTCCTCCTGCTACCTATTATACATATATATATATATATATATATATATACACCAAACATATATATCCCAAAATGCTCCAGAGATAAAAGAAATGGTAATTCCTTAGCTGTGCCCAGTCAAAAAGAGCCTCTGTTTGGCTCTTCAAAATAATAATAATAATGATAATAATAATAATAATGAATAATTTCCTGATTTTATGGTGAGTCAAAGCCTAGAGGTTCATTTTGGAAATTTGCTTGTCTTGGAGGGATTCTGTCAGAGCTCCTGATTGGCTTGGAATATAGTCTGTTATCAGAGCTGTTTTGGTGTGAGCCTCTGCAGGAATCATGTGCTGAATCAGCAATTGGTGAGGCCCATTTTATACCCCATTGGCATCTGGTTCTCTCCCCTATTCAAAGTCGTTCATTTCCAAATAAATCTGCTGAGAGCAGAGATCAGTTGCTGACAGCTGGCTTTGCAAGCATATCTTTTTTCATCAACCACACAACTTCCAATGTGGTTAGGGGCATAAGTGGAAATCAATGCAGTCTTTCTTTGCTAGTGTCCCATAATATAGCAAGGGCAGAAATCTGAAAATCAACGTGCAAATATTTTGTGAAAACAGAATGAAATTGGAACATACCAAAAGTAGCAATGAAAGTAATCAACTAGAAAACTAGCTCTTTAAAATGTCAAGGCTGAGGCCTGGTCCTTGAATGACCTTAAATTAATCAAAGACCTGCAATATGCAAAGTTCTTTTTCCATGAATTTTGCTTTTATAAAATCAGACGCTCAGATTATGAAGGAATTTGAGCAGTCATCTGGTTCAACCCCTCCGCCCAATGCATAAAGGTAAAAATGTTTGAGTTTCCCTAAATGATTTCATTCTTGTTTGTGTCCTTCTACGACTTAGTAAGGCAGCTGGCACACTATATAGAGTACTGAGCCTGGAGTCAGGAAGACTCAAGTTCAAATCCAGCTTCAGACACTAATTGGATGTGCAACTCAGAGAGTGTTACTTAACCTCCATTTCCTCATCTGTAAAATGGGAATAATACAAGACCTACCTCCCAGGGTTGTGATGAGGATCAAAGGAGGTAATAATTATTAAATGCTCAGCAGAGTGCCTGACATATAATAAGTGCCATATAAATATCAGTTAGCTAGTGGTAGTAGAGAAGGAGGAGGAAGAAGAGGAGAAGAAAGAAGGGAAGGAAAAAGAGGAGCAGGAGGAAATTATAAACCCAAGGGAACTGTCTGATACAGAGATGAAGTAACTTTTACAGTCATATAGCTAGAAGGTGGCAGAGGATTTAAATCTAAGCCTTTCTGGCTCCAACTCCAGTTCTCTACAAGACTTATAGAATAATGTCTCTGTTGAGTCTATATTGTTTATAGTATGTGTCAGCTGCTGGACTTGAACCCAGATCTTCCTGACTCCAAGGCTGTCTGAGTAGCTATTTTCTAATATTTTAAGTATATCCAATGGACCAGTGAACAAAATCTATTTCAAAATTATTAGGGACAGCTGGGTTGCACAGTGGATAGAACACTGGCACTTGAGTCAGGGGGACCTCAATTCAGATTTGGCCTCAGACACTAGGCAAGTCACACACACACACACACACACACACACACACACACACACACGCACACAATCTCGTTGCCGTACTGCTTCTTACTGAGTCTTATACTTGTAAGCACCTTAGTTTTCCAATATTTTCATATGTATTACCTTTTTTAATACTCTCAATAGCCCTGTGAGGTAATACAGAGCAAGTAATATAATCTTTATTTTATAGAGAAGGAAACTCATTCAAGGTCAAAAAGCTCTTTCTGTTCTTCCTTATTCTTCTCCTCCCTAACTTTCTCCTCTTCTTCTTATCCTTCTCCTCTTTCTACTCCTTCTCCTCCTTCTCCTTTTCCTTCTCTTCCTCCTCATACTCCTTTTCTTCTTCCGTATCCTTCTCTGTCTTTTCTTCTTGCCCAAGAACCAAACTACAATTCTTTTTCCTTTTCACATGATAGCTCCCGCAGATAATGTGGCTGTAACCTCTTAACTAACCTAAGGGTATGTGTTGTGTGTGTTTCTATACATTTTTATGCCATTAATTAAACTAGCAGCATGAAATCCACTCAAAAATACTGTGTGCACACCTTTGACCTGAGTGCCAGATGTTACCAATCTCTATTTTCTAGGATGGGAAGGGGAGAAAAGAGTACAAAGTTGAAAGTTCTGATGTGTGTTTACAGTGTATAGTTAAGAAATATGCAATCCAGGCCTTTCCACTTTGGAACCTAAATTATCTATCTAAAATTCTTTCTACACTGATTATCCTAGTCATAAGTGTGTATCCAACAAATATCACCTTTAAATACTAGATCTATGACTCCTGTCCTAATTGGAGGGGAAAAAACTACCTTGTTGATTCTGCTGTGTAGTATTGGACAAGTCATTTACACACACAAACATACACACACACACACACACACACACACACACACTTTTTTGTCATCTGGAAAACAAGAGGGTTAAAGTTAACGATCTAAAGTCATTTCTAGCTCTAAATTCTATGATTTACGTCTTAAACCTAGATATCATTTCGAATACTAAATCCCAAAGGCACAGACACATGATTTCAAAAGCTGATGCTTCAGGGAGCCACAAGAGAGAAAATTTTGCAGTAGCATTAAAAGATGTAACTTTCGTACATCTATTCTTCAGTAAGAAGATAGAAAATAAAAAGTGAAAAATACTTGACATGTTGATTGACTTAGCTCTAAATACAATGATGTTCAAAGGACTTCACAAGGTGCCAATGGATTTTTTCCCATTAGAGAATACTTAGGTCTATGTATGGTTTTCCCATTAGAGAATAGTTATATGTATGCCTTACTAAACTATGAATTTTCACAATGACAGGTAAGTAAAGCTATTTATATGCCATTGCATTAGAACAGGAGACACAGGGAGGTTAAAAAAAAAAAAGCTCTGTTTTTGGTCCTGATTTCATCATGTCTGACATTCAAGTCACTTAAGACTTTCAATTAGACTATACAAACAGAAAACTATGAAATTTCAGCACTATACAGTGGAAGGAACCCTGGGAATCAGAATGGATATGAATTCTGGCTCTAACACTTAACTTAAAATGAGCCTGAGTGTCTACATCTGTAAAATAAATTTCATAAAATTGTGGATCTGGAAGGGACCTCAGAGGTCTCCTAATCCAAGTCCAGGGAAACAGCACCATGTAGTCTAAAGAGCACTGACTTTTGTCATTAGAGAATATCCCTAGATGTTTGCTATTTCTGTAATTCTGATGTTTGCTATTTCTGTAATTCTGATGTTTGCTATTTCTGTGATGTTGGGCAAGTTACTAAACCTCCCTAAGTCTCAGTTTCTTTATGTGCAAAAGGAGAGAGTCAGACTGAATAGCCTCTGAGATTCATTCCAGCTCTAAATCTATGATCACATGAGCCAAACCATAAGAGAACAAAAATCTCCTGTAAAGTAACTCCAACAAGTGAATATCCTAGCCTTTTTGCTTCAAGATTTCCAGTTGTCTTCCAAGTCTTCATCCAAATTTTTTAGTATTTACAGGGAGCTGAATTCTGTCCTTCTGCAAATTCCCTTCATTGTTCCTAGGTCTGTTGTCTGGGTCAAGCAAATAAGTATAAATCCTATTCTTCATGGCGGGTCTTCAAATACTTTAAAAAAAACTATTATCATGGATAATAAGGTTGTTACTAGTATTTTTATTATTGTTCAGCCAACATCTTGTGACCCTATTTGATATTTTCTTGGCAAAGATACTGTAGTGGTTTGACATTTCCTTTTTCAGTTCATTTTACAAATGAGAAAACTGAGGCAAACAGGGTTAAGTGACTTGTGTAGGGTCATACAGGTAGTGTCTGAAGCCAGATTTGAATTCAGGTCTTCCTGATTCCAAGTCTAATGCTCTATCCACTGCATCACCTAGCTGTGTCACTAGTGCCTCTACCAAATTACCTTGTTTTTACTTTGTATATATTTTGCTTATACTTATATGTATACACCTTTTCCAACTAGACTATGGCTCCTTGAGAGTAGAGACTTTCTTCTCTATCTTCATCTAAGCTTAGAACAATGCCTGACACAAAGTAGGTGCTTAATAAACGTTTATCTCAATAAGCAAGCATTTGTAAAGTGTCTTCATAATGATGCTTAATAAATGTTTGTTGAATTTAATTGAACTTCCTCCTCTTGCTTTAAACTATATGAATGTTAGGGGTGGCTAGGTGATGCAGTGAACAGAGCACCAGCCCTGGAGTCAGGAGGACCTGAGTTCAAATCCGGCCTCAGACACTTAACACAAAAATTAGCCATGTGACCTTGGGCAAGTCACTTAACCCCAATTGCCCTCCAAAAAGCAAAACAAAAAACAAAAACTATATGAATGTTACATAGTTAGAATAGAGCAGAGACATAAATAGCTAACAAAGATGGCAGATTAGAGGCAACCAAAGATGGAGGATTAGAGGCAACTTAGATGAACTTTCTCAACCTTTCCTTCCAAACAACTGTAAAATAACACCTCAAGTCAAATTCTGGAGCAGAAGAGACAATAAAAGGGCAGAGTGAGACATTTTTCCAGCCTAAAAAAACTGAAGTCAATAGAAGTTTTTAACACCAGCATAGAAGTCTGTCAGGATTCTAGACACATATATTTAATGAAATATAGGATTTTCAAGCATTCCTGAAGAGAAGACCAGAGCTGAATACAAAATTCAGCATTAAACACAAAACTTAAGAGAAGCACGAAAAAGGCAAACATGAAAGAGAAATCATAAGGGTCTCTATAAAGTTATGTTTACATTCCTATATAGGAACATTATACATGTAACTCCTAAGAACTTTAATCATTTTTAGGGAAGTTAAAACGAGTTTACATAGAAAGAGGGCATGGTTGTGAGCCAGTTATGTTGGAATGACTTCCCAAAAAATGAAGGGATGAGAAAGAAGAATGTACAGAAGAAGGAAGAAAGGAAAAGAAGAATGGGGAAAATTTCTCACATGAAAGAGACAAGCAAGGAAGAGCTTTTATAATGGAAAGGAAAACAAGGGAGTGGCAAGAAATGCCTGAAGCTTATTCTCATTGAAATTGGTTCAAAGAGGGAAATTATATATATATATATATATATATATATATATATATATATATATATATAATATATATACACATATATATATACACACACATATATACATATATACATATTACATATATGTATATATAAATATATATGCATATATACACACACATATGTATAGAGAGAGAGTTTACACGTGCATATATATAAATTTATATGTGTATATATACACATGCATACTTACACATAGTTTATAGGACTTACCCTGAGGGGAATAGAAAAGGAAATGGTTAAGAGAAGCAGGGGAGAGGGGAAGAAGATGATCAAAAAAAGGGAGAACAGATTAAGGGAGGCAATAGTTAAAAGCAAAATAGACAGGGTGGGGGGAAATAGGGATTAAGTGACTTTCCCAGGGTGACACAGCTAGTAAGTGTCTGAGACTGGATTTTGAACTCAGGCCTTCTTGACTCCAGGGCCAGTGCTGCAAAATAGACTTTTGAAGAGAGACAGGATTAAAAAAAGAGAGAAAAGAAGAAACAGAAGAAAATAGGATGTGGAGAAAAGCACTGTAATCATAAATGTGAATGACATGAGCTCACCCATAAAAGGGAAGCAGATAATAGAATGTATTAGAAACCAGAAGCCAACAATATCTTGTTTACAATAGACACACCTAAAAACACATAGTTAAATACAGAGTTAAAATAAAGGGCTAGAGCAGAATCTTTTATATTTCAGCTGGAAAAAAATAGGGCAGGGGTAATAATCGTGATGTTAGGCAATGCAAAAGCAAAAAATAGACCTAATTAAAAGATAACCAGGAAAACTAAATTTTACTAAAAGATATATTAGACAATGAAGTAACATAAAAACATTTACAAGTTTCTCTCATAAACGCCTCACTTCTCAAATATATACTGAGTACAGAATTTAGTCAAATTTATAAAAATAAGAGCCATTCTCCAATTGATAAACAGGAAGTTTTCAGAAGAAGAAATCAAAACCATCTCTTGACATAGAAAAATGCTCTAAATCACTATGAGTTTGAGGAAGGCAAAAAGAAAGTAAAAGTCCCTGCCCTCAAGGAGCTTACAACCTAATGGAGGTGACACCATGCAAACAACTATGTACAAACAAGCAGTGTAAAAGATACATTGAAACTAATCAACAGAAAGAAGGCACTACAATTAATGGGTATCTGAAAAGGCTTCCTTAGAAGATGAAACTTCAGCAGAGACCTGAAGAAAGCCATGGAAGTGAGTAGGCAGAGATAAGGAGAGAATGCATTCCAGGCATGGGGAACAGCCAGTGAACATGTCCTGATTCTGGGGATAGAATGTCTCTGAATCACATAGTATTGATGAGCTGTGCGATGGGGAGAGTTTAGAGCTCAAGAAGACTGGAAAGGTAGGAGAAGAAAATTATACATATAAGCTTAGGGCTTTTTTGAAACTACCTTCACCTAACAACCATGTAAGGTCTTTGAAGATTTAATCATCCAGATTTTACTTTAGCTCTTTGTACCATATGATTTGATCCAAGCAAAGGTCCTTAGAGGTCCTTTAGTCAAATCCACTTCTATTGCAGATGAGAAAACCAAGGCTCAGTTAAGACAATGGCTTGTCCAAGATCTTAGAAACAGGATTCAAATCAAGGTCTTCTGAATATAAATCCATTACTCTTTTCAGTATATTACAGCTCCTATCAGTGAGTTTGTTATATCTAGTGCCATAATTACAAAAATCAGAACTTTCGTTGGACCACCATGTGTGATAACTGCAACCCTCCATTTTGAAGTGTTAATCAACTGGAAATAACTTAGACCATTTCATTATGGTAAAAGTTTGGATTGGTGTTAGAATAATTCAAAATATAGAAGGGTGTCTTACTACAGTTTTAATTCATTCTGAATTCAGCTTTGCATGTACAAGATAGTAGACTTTGGGTATTATAGACACCTAGCAACTGGTAGCTTGTCATTCTAAATAATGGCCTTTACAGAAGCCAATATTAAATGAGTTACTATCTTCAACCTAGATTAGGATAGGGAACCTGTGGCCTTAAGGCCACATGTAGCCCCCTAGGTCCTCAAGTGTAGCCCTTTGACTAAATCCAAACTTCACAGAACAAGTCCTCTTAATAAAAGGATTTGTTCTGTAAAACTTGGACTCAGTGAAAAGGCCTCACCAAGGACCTAGAAGGTCACATGTGACCTTAAAGCCACAGGTTCCCCACCCCTGATGTAGATCTAGGGCCATAAGATCAGAGATGTAGAGCTAAAAGGGACTTCAGAGGTCACCTAGTCTAACCCCCTCATTTTAAAGATGAGGAAACTAAAGCTCAGATAAGCTAACTTTGTTGCCAAATGTCACATAAATAACAAGTGACAAGTTCAGGATCTGAACATGGGTCCTCTCCAAATCCAGCACTCCTATTGTCCTAGTCTGCCTTCCTGGTAGGTAATTATTCCCACCATGGAACAAATTATCAGAGCTGTCAATAAAAGGTGGTTTTCATAATGGTATAGGCTCTGTAGAAGTTTTTGATTATCAAGGTGAACAGAAATAGATCCATCATTATAAGTAGACAGAATAGAGAACTGTTTACATGGCGCGACTCTGAAGATACTAGGAAGACCCAGATTGCCCAACCCTTACTCCAACTTAACACCTGAAATGTCAAAGGTTATGGCTCTGATACTTTAAAATATGTGAATGAATATTGAATCCTTTCTTGAAAATAGATTTTAATAAAAAGAAGATAAAGCTCCCACAAGAACATTGAACCTCTGGGAGAAGGGAAGAAGCCTCACAGAAGTAGAGACATGATAGTCCTGTCCAGGGAGGTCCTGGGTTGAAGATATATGACCGTCTTCACAAAAGTGAGAGGGATTTTCAGCGACCACTCATCAATGGGTAATTGTGTTATGAAATAAGAAAAGAGGTAAATTTTCATCCTGGATGCTATTGATTTGGCTACTCCATGAAATAAACTCTGATTTTTCTCTTAATTCACTGTCAGAAAAGTGAGATAATCCTTCAACAGTAGGTAATTGCATAGTCAAGAGGTCTTTTCTTATATACATATTTTCAGCTTTCTAAATCAAACCACCAAAATATGTGTGCTTGTAGATGTATGTATACATGGTACCATGCTCACCTAGCCACTGTAGCTGTAATTCATGTTTCCAATTGGATTGTCCTGATGGGTCATAAGAGAATGTGCCGGAGCGCTAATGTGCACTGAGTTGGACTAAGTTGAAACTGCAGGGGTAATCTGTCACTTCCAACAAAGATAAATATCCCAGCTGCACTGCCATATTTCACAGTATGTAATGTTGACTGTGGGTCTACTGACATGATAAATTTTATGGTCAAGTGTGGTGGCATTTTGCAACCTCTGGTCTACTAAAGATGGTTGGTCCTTTCTGATGGGGTCAATTATGATAAATTGCCCCTCTGAACTCCCCATGAAATATGACATTTCAGGTTAGCCGAAATTCTCTATGATGTGCATGCCCCATTTAGCCTCAAAACTTTTACCATGGGAGACTTCTTAGTCAGAAGAATGAGCTGATAACAAGTTTGCCCTTTGAGATTTTGCTATTATTTTTCTGACAGTTTAAGGAAAAGGTGCAGCATCTTCTTCCTGGGAGTAGAGTGGAGAGAGTTCCCTCTGGAATGGATAATGTCAGCCTCCCTGGGAGCTGGGCATTGGACTGGATGATTTCTGTGGCTCTTTCACCTTTTTCTAAACATTCTTGACATACTTCTTTCCTGTTCTCCCTGTCTTTCTACATGATTAGGAAATTTAACTTAGAAATGAATAGTGTCAAGAATATCACTTGAAATTGTGGAAACTGCAATTTGTCCAAGATGAGTAAGAAAAAAAAATTGAGTCCATTCATTTTATTACCTGTGTGTCTCTCACAGCAAGGGGTAACTTACCTTAATTGTCTGTGCAATGGCTGGTAAATTTTTCCTATTTATTTTCAAGACTGGATTATGATTGACAGTAGCAATAATGGTACATGTCATAGGCTAAGCATGTGTCTCTCTCTATCTTCAATTAATTCATCTGTGAAAATACATACCAAAAATATTCCAAAACTTGATCTTGTCATCACCCACAAGTACACTACTTTTTTGTTCACAAACTCCAAAATTCTTTTTGCTGATCACAACCTTTAATCATTCCAGCTTTCCTTATGCCTTAAGACCCTTAACCCTATTCTTCATGTTCCCCATGACCTCCATTTCTGCTACCTCTCTTTTTCACCCAAGCCAATACCTCTGCTTATACTACCCTCACCTCACTTCCATATCTCAACCGTTTGGTGAGCCAGCTCAACTCTATCATATCTTCTTTTCCCACATCCCTTAGCACCATTACCCCCAACCACCACTTGCTAAACCCTACCTCTATATTATTCCCACCATTCAAATTCTTGTTAGCTAGGTAGCACAGTGGATAGAAGGTTGGGCCTGGAGTTAAGAAGACCTGAATTCAGATCATTATCCCACTCTCCAAAGGGTCCGTTCCAAATTTTCCCATCTTTCCTCAAGTCTCTTATGGTATTCCTTACCCTAACTTTCTTAGTTGAGGCCTCCTACTTCACACACACACACACACACACACACACACACACACACACACACACACACACAATTGAGTTCCTTCATCAAGAGCTCCTCCTTTTCCCCCTCTCTTCATCCCACATCATATCTTCCCCAACTATTTCCTCCTTTAGGTTGGGCTCAGACATAGAGGTGATCTCGTTCTCTCTCTCTCTGTGTCTCTCTCACTCACTCTTTCCCTCCCTTCCTCCCTTTTTGCTTCAATCTTACTTACTACAGGCTGCTTGACTGTTACCTCCCCCATGTCTCCCTGATGATAAAAGGAAAATTCAATTTATCATAGTATCCCTGCTATTTATAGTCCTTTACCTCTTTCCTCCCTTTCATGACTAAATTCCTTAAGAAAGCTATCTGTAACCATGCCTCCAATTCCTCTCTTCTCACTTGCTTCTGCAACTTTTGCAACCTAATTTCCAACCCCCCCCCCCATTCAACTGAAACTACCCTCTCCAAGTTTACCAATGATCTCTTCTAACTTTATTACTTTTTGCTTCTCTTCTTCCAAAATTTATTTCACTATATTTGTATTCTTGTTCTATTGTTCTGCCTTTTTAGAGAATTGGAGAATTGGAGAAATAGCCTTAGATTGAGGTTTTTCTATTCTGTTGCCTAGGTCAAAAATTCTGCAATTTACTTCCTTCCAACTTTTCTTAATATACTAATCTTTCCCTTTTACCATTATGGAACATTCAGTTGAGGACCCATGCTCTTTTGGGGAGGGGGGCTTGTTTGGGGGGTACTATTAGAGCAAATTGGAGATGCATCTCCAACCGCCTATATCAAACTGGATATCCAGTAGACATCATTAAACTCAACATATCCAAAACAGAACTCATTATCTTTTCCCTTAAACTCTCCCTACATCCTACCTTCCTTATCACTGGAGAGGGCAACACCATCCTTCCAGTCCCTCAGGTTCTCCATCTAGGTGTCATCCTCAACTCCTCACTATCTCTCACTCTCCATATTCAATCTGTTTTCAAGGCCTGCCAATTTCACCTTCACAACATTGTGGTTCAGGTTCTGGTCAATTTGTGCTTGGGTTATTGCAATAACCTTCTGGTTGATCTGCCTGCTTCAAGTCTCTCCTTACTCCAATCCATCTTTCATTTAGCCACCAGAGTGCTTTTCTTAAAGCATAAGTTCAACCATGTCGCACTCTACTCAATAAATTCCAACGACTCCCTATCACCTTCAAGATTAAACACAAAGTCCTCTGTTTAGCATCCAAAAGCCCTTCATACTCTATACCTCCCCATATTTCCAGTCTTCTTACACATTAATCCTCACCACCTACTCTTTGATCCAATGACACTATCCTCCCCACTGTTCCAAGAATAAGACACTTCATCTCTCGGTTCCAGGCATTTTCTCTGGCTGTCCCCCATGCCTGGAATAATGAACCTTCTAATCTCTACCTACTGGATTCCTTAGCTTCTTTTAGGACCTAACTGAAATCCCATCTTCTCCAGGAAGCCTTTCCCAACCCCTCTTAATTTTAGAGCATCTCTTCTCTTAGTTATTTCTTATTTATCTTATATATCTTTTTTGTACATAATCGTTTATCAGTTTGTTTATTGTCGTCTCCATTAGATTGTGAGCTCCTTGACCCTTTTTTTGTTTCCCTAGCATTGAGCACAGTGCCTGGCACATAGTAGGTGCTTAATAAATGTCTATCAACTGACTAGTTCTCCATCTTATTGATCATATGACATGGAACCTCTAATGATCTCAATTTCCATATCTAATGGCTTTATCCTTCCCAATTCCTCTGTAGCATTTAACATTGTTGATTGTCTTCTCTTATTAGATACTTACTCTTTTCTAGTTTTTGTGACATTTCCTCATATCTTACAATTCCTTATCAGTTTGCTTTGTTGGTTCTTTCTCTATGTCATGCTCACTATGAATGTAAGTGGAGGAATAGGGGAGAGGGAGGGAGGGAATGAAGGAGGGAGAAAGGGAAAGAGAGGGGAGAAAGGGAGAGGAAGAGAGAGGGAACAAGAGGGAGAGAGTATACAATGTTGGTCTAAGCCTAATTTCCCCCTGACCACTTTCTAATTTTCCATAATTGAATTTTTTGTTGAATAGTGAAATGGTATCCCAACTTTATAGTTCAACTCTTTGGGATTACTGAACACTATGCTGCTATGTTTAATTCCTTCTAGGTCTTAGATACTTAATCTATTCCACTTATCATTGTTTCTGATTTTAATCACTACCAAAGATCTTTGATGGTTACTGATTTGTCACAAAGTTTTAGATCTGATTCACCTAGGTCCCCTTAGTCCCACTTATTTTTTCTGTATGTCTTTAAGATTCTTGTCTTTTTATTTCTCCAGATTTTTTTTTTTTAGTCTAGCTATATTAAATAACTTACTGGTTACTTGATTGCTATGACTTTAAGTCTGTAAATTAATTTAAGTAGTATTGTATTTTATATAGTATTATATATTTTTATTTTATTAGCATGGCCCAGTCATGGGAAATTAGTATTTGTCCAATTATTTGTCTTCCTTTATTGCTGAAAAAAAAAAGTGTTTTGTGCTTGTAATACTATAATCTTTATACATAATTTGATAAGTTAACTTCCAAGTATTTTATAAAAGCTTAATTTTGAATGAAATTTATTTTTCTGTATCTACTAGGTTTTGTTGGTAATATACAAAAAGGTTAATGGTTTTTGTGGTTACATTTTATACCTTGCTATTTTACTCAAGTTGTTGTTTCATTTAATTTTTGCTTGAATCTCTAGGTCCTCTAAGTAAAACATTGTATAATCTGAAAAAGGCAAGCATTGTGTTTCTTCTTTCACTGTGCTTATTCCCTCAATTTCTTTTTCTTGTCTTACTGTTATAGTTAGTTTTTTAAGAATGATATGAAATAATAGTGTTGATAATGGACATCCTTCCTTTACCCCTGGTCTTATGAGAATGTTTCAGGCATTTCTCTAGTACAGATAATGCTAACTCTTCATTTGAGGTACTTATAGTTTATTATATTAAGAAAAAAGTCTACTGATTCCTATGCCTTTATAATGCTTTAAAAAATACAAGTGAGAGCTACATTTTATCAAAAGTTTTTTTTCTGAATCTCTTGATATAATCATGTGTTTTTATTGCAGTCATTAATATCATCTATATCATAAATGTCTATTATACTTATGGTTTTTCTTATATTGAATCCTGTATTCCTTGTATGAATGTCATTGCATCACTTTGTGCAATCATTTCATATGTTGCAAAAGCCTGTTTTTTGGTATTTTATTTAATACATTGGCATCTATATTCATTAATTGTATTGGTGTATAATATTCTTTCTCTGTCTTATCTTTCCCAGTTTAGGTATCAAGACCATATTTGTCTCGTAGAAGGAGCTTGATGGGATGACTTTTCTCCTTTTTTCATAGCATTTATGTAATAGTGCTCTGCTCATCAGAAAATTTTATATTTTCATGAATATGTAAATTCTTTAAGATATCAGGATTTTTTCATATAATTGAGGAAAATAGTTTCTAATAGTTTCCTTTATTTTCTCTTTACATGTTGTGAATTATCCTTATTCAATTTTATTTTGATAATACAGTTTTCCCTTCCTCTTTACATCAAATTATCTAATGATTTATCTTATTAGGGTTTTTTCAAAAAAGTTTCTTTTTTTAATCACAGCAATATTTTTCTTAATTTTAATATAATTTGTCTCCTCTTTGATATTTAGGATTTTCATTTTGTGTGTTTAATTGGGTTTCTTTTTTGTTCCTATTTTTTTTTTTAGTTTCATGACCAATTCATTGATTTGTTCTTTATCTTTTTGGTTGATGAATGAGTTCAAGATATAAATTTTTCCCCAAGGACTGCTTTGATTATAGCCCAAACAAATTTTGCATATCATGTCACTGATGTCATTTTTTATTAAATTACCTATTGTTCACTTAACAAATGCTCAAATAAGCATTTATTTAACTTTTACTACTATTAAGCATTGTACTGAGTTGTTTTATGATTTATTTATTGCTCCACAAATTATTTAGGTTCATATTAGTCTCCACTTTAAGTTCTAATCTTTTCTTTACATGACATTTGCTGACTAGTTCAAAATTGCATTCACCACAATTATATGTACTATGTAGCCCAATGTCTTAGAATGTCTTAAAAGAATGGTCATATCTTGAGTAGCCTATGGACATATAGATAGCATTCCCCTAAGAAGGACATTATTTAATTTTCCATGCAGAATGCATTAACACATATGATTACTCATGCAAAATAATAGGCTGTCGAAAGGGAATATTTTTGGTGGAAAATTGTTTGGATCAGCAGGTCTTTCACAATCAGCCCACATTTGACCATACAACATTTTACATTCTGGATTTCAAGGATTCCTCAACTCACCCAGTTGCAACTCTACCAAATTGCAGCTGGCTACCTTTGGCTCCCTAAATTTATGAGCTGTGGGATACTATGACCACTAACAGCTGTCTTGGTTTTTCCAGAGCCTGCTGCCAGTGATGGTTGAGTAGAAATTCATAATGGTTGGACTTTGGAAGAATCAGGAGGCCTTAGTAAGACTCAAATTCTATGGTAGGAGAAAACAAAGAAGATTTATTTTTTTTAACAAAATTCAACACAGATTATTTTACAGGTAAAGAATGAGCTTCAGTTGCTAGGATAATGTAATTTTTTTTTAATGTTTTAATTCAACTTTGCATTGATTGTGTACCAACTATAAACAAGTCATATGCTAAGTGTTGGGAGTGGGGAGAATATAAACATGCAAAAGGTGTAATTGCTGCCTATCATTAAGGAGTTTGCAACCTAGTAAAGGAGATAATGCATATGTTAAAGAATAACTCAAAGGAAAATAAAAGATTAAGCAAGTTCCCTTGCCCTTGGAAAAGAAGTAGATGATCACCTGTAGAGAATGTTTCATATTCTGTCTTCATGTGTAGAGATTTAAAACTTAGAGAGCATTTTTTCTAATGCCCTAATTTTGTAGATGAGGAAACAGAGACCTGTACAAATTGTTTACCCAGTCTCACACAAGTAGTAAGAAGCAGAGCTGTGATTTGAACATAAATCCTGGTTCTTCGTACTACGTTGTTATCATAAGATCATAGATTCAAAGCTGGAAGGGTCCTCAAAGCCCACCTAGTCTGTCAAAAAGCAATCTCACTCAATAAGTATTTATTACTAAGTGAGCAGAGGGGAGACAAGGAAAGGTAAAAAATAGCCCCTGCTCTCAAGCAATTCAAAGTCTAATGGAAGCAGGTGAGGTGCAGGGCACAGGGATTAAGGGAGAGAGACGACAAAAAACAATTATGTACTAAAAGAGAAAGAGGGATGCAAATAGATGGAGACACAGAGACAGAGAAAGAGAATGAGACAGAGGCAGAGATAGAGAGACAAAGAGACAGAAATAGAAAGAGTGAAGATAATCCACAAACGCAAGGCTCTAGCATCAAAGTCAGGGTTGGAAAGCTTTTTAAAGGAGATGAGATTTTATCTTGGACTTGAAGGAAGTCAGGGAAACCAGAAGGTTGGTATAAGGAGGGAGAAAAATTCCAGGCATAGAGAACAGTCAGTGAAAGTGCATGAAGTTTGGGAGATGGATTGCCTTATGCAAAGAAAAACAGGAAATTCAGTATCACTGATCAGAGAGTACAAGGGGGTAACATATTTAAGAATTTCTGGGAAGTTAGGAGCGAGACATTTTGAAGAACATTGAATGCCAAACTGAAGATTTTATACTTGATCTTGCAGATGACAGGAAGCCACCATAGTCAAGTGAAAAGGAAAATAACATGATCAGACCTGTACTTTAAGATCAGTTTGAGAGCTGAGCTGAAGATGTGCTTACATTGCAGAGCCATTTGTGGCAGGGAGACCAACAAGCAGGCTATTGGAATAGAACAGGCATGAGATGATGAGGGCCTATATCAGGTAAGTGGTAGCAATGTCAGAGGAGAGAAGAGAGAATATATTAATTAAGTTGTGAAAATAAAATAAACAAGACTTGGCAAACAGATAGGAGGAGGGTGGGTAACAGTGAATAAGGAATTAAGGATGATTTTGGAATCCTGGCTGTCTAGAAAAATGGAGGTAACCTTGACAGAAATAAAAAAGTTATGAAGAAGGGAAGTTTTGGGAAGGAAAATAATCACTTGAGTTTGGGCCATGTTAAGTTTAAGACGCCTACAGGACATCTCGTTTTAGACGTCCAACATTCAGTTAGAAATGTGAGACTGAAGGTTAGGAAGGAGGTTGGGGCTGGATAAGTAAGCATCTGCATAAAGATGATAACTGAATCCATGGGAGCTGATGAGATCACCAAATAGTATAGTACAGAGGGAGAAGAGAAAAGTACACCTGGTGTTAAGTGGATGAAAATTCAGCCAAGTAGACTGAGGACTGCTCAGATAGGTAGTGGGGAGAACCAGGACAAAGTAGGATCATGGAAATCCTATAGGCAAGAACATGCAAGAGAAATTGGTGACTGACAGTGTCAAAGGCTGCAGAAAGGTCAAGAAGGATGAAGATTGGGGAAAGTTCATTAGATTTTAAACAGGGTAGTTTCAGTTGAGTATTAAGGTTGGAAAATAGACTACAAAGAGTTAGGAGAGTGAAAAGATTGTATTTGGTCTTCCTGAAGAGTTTAATCACAAAAGGGATTCAAGGTATGGGAGAGTGGCTAGCAGGGATGGCCAGCCCATCAAGTTCTTCTCTCTGAAGTAGTTTTAAATGCTCGGCAGTTTAGCTCAAGAAAGGACTTCAGTGTCTGGCACCTTATCCTGCCAGGTGATCTTTAGAATCTTCCTAATACAATTCAAATGGAAGTGATTCCATTTCCTGGAATGGTGCTGGTAGACTGTCCAGGTTTCACAGGCATAAAACAATGAGGTCAGCACAACGGCTCTGTAGACCTCCAGTTTGGTAGTCAGTCTAATATCTCTTCTTTCCCATACTTTCCTTTGGAGCCTCCCAAACACTGAGCTAGCCCTGGTAATGTGTGTGTCGAACACATTATCCATGTGCACATCCCTGGAAAGCATACTGCCAAGGTAAGTGAACTTACCTACAGCATTCAGTATTTCTCAATTTGCTCTAACTGATGGTTCCACTTATGGATGGTAGGTAAGCAGGCAGGTGGGTGGTAGAGTGGATAGAATACTAAACATGAAGTCAGGAAGACCTGAATTCAAATCTAGTTTCTGATACTTATTAGCTGTGTGACCCCGGGGAAGTCACTTAACCTCTGCTTTATTTCCCTCATCTATAAAATGTGGATAATAGTAGCAATTTATTACACCTGTTGTTCTATCAATGTGGGTAACCCTTGTACCAGGGCTGAAGGTATATGCTTCATGCCTTCTTATCCTATGTGATTTGTTTGATATAACAAAGGTCTTCTGCTAGTTATTTTACTAGACCAGATTAACCAATGTGCTAAATGAACTGTAAGCTGTTGTTTCTCATTGATAGAGCACAGAGCCATAGATGAAAGTGACTTCAGAGGCCATTTAAGCCAACCTCTTTATTTTATAAGTGAGAAAACTTTAGCCCTGGAAAGCTAAGTGACTTGACCAAGGTCACATAACCAGTAAGCATCACCAGTGGGATTTAAATACAGGTCCTCTCACTGCAGAACCAATGCTCTTTCCACAACTTTTTCTCCAGTGATGCATGACCTCAACGACATCTTTTCCTAACCCTCCAACTATGCAAGCCATTGTTAGCAATATGTTGTGCACACCATGTATCTCTGTATAAAATGGGAATAATAACAATTTTAAGACCTACCTCAAAGGGCTATGGTGAGCAAAGCTCACGTTAGCCCTGAAATGCTACATAAATGTATTACTGTTGGTGTTATGATTTCCATTGCCCTTCGGGTCACTTGCAATTTTGCTTCTTTACAGTGTTCTATGATTTATAACCATATAACATTACTGGGAAAATATTCGTGTTAAAAAGATGAGTTTTTGTGGCACTAAGCTATTTGGTGTCGTTGAAGGCATTATACAACGTCCCAAATGCAGTGCATTCTAATCTCTTCTTATTCTCTTTCTGAACAAGGTCATTGTTATAGGATCACCTATCTATAACTAGAAGAGACCCCAGAGGTCATCTGAATAGCATAGTGGATAATAGGCAATCAGGAAGAATTCAACAACAAGGTTCCTATCCTGCCTCAGACACACGTTAGCTATATGACCCTGGACAAATCACTTGAACTCTCCCAATCTCAGTTTCCTCACCTGAAAAAGTGGGGGGTGATAATAATAGCATCAGCTTTACAAAGTTTTTATTAGTATCAAAGGACATAATATATGTAAAGTACTTTGTAAACCTTAAAGTGTTGTGTAAGTGTCAGTTATTGTTGTTGTTGTTGTTTATAGGTGAGGAAACAGAATCCCACGGAGATTAGATGACCCGCCCAAGGTTGCATAGGTAAGCATGGAAGCAGACTCTGGTTCCAGCATCAGGGCTCCCTCACCAACACTAAAGCTGCCTCTACCCCTTTAAAGAACCCTGACACAGTACATGCATATAATGGAAAGAGACATGGATCAACAGATAGCTAATGTAATGTCAGAAAAATAGATAGACAACTGGCCAACTCAGAGAATTTCCCATCTAACAACAGGCCGAAGTCCGGGGAGTATGTGATCTTTCATTCATTTTGTTTTTCCACTGTGGATGGTGAAAACAATCTCTTTTGCGTTTCTATAGGTTTCACCGAGGAAGCTTTACCCTAAAGCTCAATGCAATTAATATAACATGACCTAATATTTGGAGAATCTCATACTCAACAGGGACTCTTTGTTTTGTTTGGATTCGGTGCTGGATTTCTTGACTGACATTGGTGAACATATTATATAAGTATGTCTTCCAATTTTATACTTCACTTGATGTCAATACTCAATGAGTCCTTGAACAAAAGTTATCTCTGTAGTTGCATTTTAATTTTAACATCTGTGTGGGAGATGACTTATTTTAGGAGAGTATTTAAGGCTGCATTTTGTTCTACAAAGTCAGATGCCCTTTAAAAAATTTCAACAAATAGACACAGTGGTATCTTAAGATTTTTAGATCTCTCAGTTTGCATAACTATAAGTATCTATTCTACTGTAGAAAAATTGTATGCAAAAGTCTGTCAATTTCTTTTTTGTATTTTCTTCTGGGGCCTTTTTGATATGTGCATAGACTTTTTTTCTTATAAAGACATTACAGAAATAAGAAAATCAGCATGCACTTAGTGAATTGTTCCATGTTTTCAGTCACTCTGTGGGAAGGAGGGTAAATATGTTGTCAGTCATCTTTTCTATTCTTTTGGAGTCCTTTCATCTTTGGAATGTCTTGAAAATCAATCCCCAAGAATCTTAAAAATTGTATCAGCTCCAGCAGGAATTTCTTCTGTACATAGTTGATGGGATTCAATTGCCTTTCTGATTTTTATCTTTTTAAGTATCATTGTTACTTCCTTACATGGTACTTTGTAGGTTGAGATTGTTGGGGTCCAATGGGCTAGTTCCACTAGCATTGCCAATGAGTCACTCTGACACCTCTGGGTTTAGAAACAAAGTGGGGTGGATTTGCATCCTAGCTCTTCTCCTTACTAGCTGTGTCAGTTTCTGTAAGTCACGTCAGCTCTCAGTTTCCTCATCTTTTAAATAGAGTGACTATGATTGCCAATAACTCTTCCAGATCTAAGCCTCTCAACCTACCATGGAAACAATAGCTTACCTGTCCTATCTGTAGCAGGGACTTGACTCGTGCTCAGACTCCTATTATGCTTTCCTCCCAGTTGATAAATTTGCTCTTCCTGGCAAATAGGCAAGGGTGTGTTTTGAGCACAGTCCGTGTCCCCAATTCAGAACAGTCCTTTGGAGTCTCTGGGAGGCATAAGCATTGTCCCTTCACTTGCTTCCCCAGTGTCATACAGAAAAGAGTCTCAAAATAGTCAAAGTGGAATGATCATATACACTCCCACATGGACAGATGGAAATCACAATTTTCTCCCCAATTTTTCAAAGTGTTGCACATTTAACAAAGAACATTTCACAAAGCTTACCAGGTTACCGCTTGCTTAGAACTCAAGACCTTTCTCAAACTATAAGGAAAAAAAGCATAGACAAAGAAAATGAGCTTCCTGCTCCTGATGGAAATCTGGTTCAAACTGAGTATTCTGCTACATGGACCATTCCCCACAGGGATTTAGGACCTGGGGCTAACAAAACCCCTCCCCTCTCTCAAATAAGAAAGCTGTCAAGTGGAAGATCTTACATGATTCTTTCAAAGTAAAAGTCCTTCCAGAAGAGGTCTGGACAAAATTTCCAATGTTCTTTTCAGAAATGTTCTAGGAATCCCTGCACAAAGTCTAAACCAAACAGAACAATCCCCAAAATTCTAGGGATCCCTACATGATCCCCTAGATGTTGAGGCAAATTTTCTCTGGGGCTTTGTTCCCTACAAACGTGAAGGACCTGATTTTATTCCAGACACAATCTTACATGTAATAGTGGGCTCTCCAGCCACCATTACATGAAAGCCAGGTGTGTTACCTTTTAGCCCTCAACCAAGGTTCTCACTCCTAAGAGGGGAGAAATGTAATACCATTTTCTGTTCTTGGCTTAAGCCTCCACTGATTGTGTTTCCCCCAATTTTAGGGGTACAAATACTTCAATTATATTTAACAATTTACAATTCAGATTAGCTTTTACAAAGGAGTATTTATTTCTCAAGTATAGCAAGAACAAATATGCAAAAATTTTATACCGTACTCTATGGCAGGCCTGCACAACGTAAGAGCCACAGGCTACTTGTGGCTCACCAAAGGATCAGGCAGCTGGGAGAAAATGTAGGGTTGCCACTGTGCACGCTCTCTATTTTGTCACATGACCCACAGCAACCAACCAATCACTCTCAGTCTGTCTCTAGTCTAACCTATCTGTGGCCAGAAGAAATTTAGCTTATTTCAAATTTGGCCGCTACCCACCGCCAAGTTGTCTAGGTCTGCCCCATGGGCATAATTCTCCCTTCTCCATCCCCATCACATCTGGGGAAGTGAGGGGATTAGGTTCACATCTTAGTTCAGTTCCATAGTATTTATCCTACCAAGTTCCAAGTCCAAAGTGTGCCCCACTCCTTGCCTCAGCCTTGCAACCTGCACCCTGGATTCTCAGGACTTCCCTATTTGACTGATTGCAACATCCAGCCTGAAATACTAGGCTCCAAGCTAAAATTCCTGGGTATGGAATTCCATTCCCTATACCTAGAACAAACAAAATAAGACCAAAACCCCAAGCCCATTTCTTGAGGCAGTGGATCCTCAGGATCTTCTCCACTTACTGCATGGGGCCCTAACCTATGAATGAATGAGTTCTTCATTCCTGAATGGAGCAGGAAGAGGGTAAGACTATACCTCAATCAAGTAGATTTAATGATACAGGCAGTTCATTGCCTAGGTAAGCTAACAAAGAATGACCATGCCTGTACTAGTCTTCTATTTCCCAGAAGGAAGTCCTCCACATCTCCCACATGAATGCATCCATCTTGGGTGATCTAGGCTTATGCCAAACACTTGTTACATAAAGACTGATCACTTTTAGCTCTTGTCTAGTAAATATCCCTTTATAAAAATTAATCTGACTATAACATGGTTAAATAGAACTGGGGTTCTTAGACCTTGAAAACTGGAATGAATATAATCTATGCAAACTTGAGCAAATAGCAGAGACAGAGAGATTCCAAATCCTCTAAAGGTGCTAGAGAACCTACCATTATCCCAGAAGAAGTAGAGTCTACAAAGGGATAAGGATTATTTTATATTTCTGTCCATCAGGGGTTTCTAGCCAAAAATGCATTATTGGTTAATTGGCTTTTCCAATGACAAGTCTCTTTCAGATTTAGCTCAACTACTCCTGAAACAATATGCACAATCTGTAGCTGGTCCTATATCTGAAGTCTTTCTTATTTGATAGATTCTAATAGCCCAGGCTTGTGCTTTGTAAAACTAGGATTTTCTCTATGCTATAAGAAGATAGTAAAGCTAAGTTATTTTGTGGAGGATATTAATAGAATAGTAAATGACTCTCTGTGTGTGTGCACACATGCAACACATCCACATAGGCAACCTGTGATGTTCTTGATAGAATGCTGGATCAAGAGCCAGAGTGATCTGGGCTCAAATCCCCCTTGATACTCACTAGTTGTGTGACCATGGGCAAATCACTGAGCCTCAGGATCTTCATGTGTAAATTAAAGGTTTAGATTAGTTGGCATCTAAGGGGACCTTAGTTTAAAACAACTAGTTTTAAATCTATGATTCTTTGGACATGTTTGGATTGATTAAGTCTTGCATTTCATGCTAGTGTACAGTCCAACAACACTCTCATTTCATGACAAACAATGCATACCACTTAGGATCATATTGTTTAAGTAGTTTGAGAACTGAGAAGTAGTGAGATGTAGTAGAAATAGATCTGAATTTTGAATTAAAAGAGCTGAGTAGTATCCCTGTAGATTATTAACAATAGGCCTTAGGTGAATTACTTAAATTCTCTGAGTTTCAATACTTCCATATGGAGCAAGGATTCTTAACCTGGAATTCACAAACCACTAAAGGAGGAGGTCCATGGACTACATCACATCCATGAATTTGGATGGGAATTTTTTTTTTATCTTCAGTAACATATAACTGAAATTTAGCATTTTCTTCAATTATGTATGCAAGCAACAAAACATTATTCTGAAAAGGAGTTCAAAGGCTTCACCAGACTGCTGAAGAAATCCAACACATAAAAAAATGTTTAAGAGTCCCTTGTCTAGAAAATGGTGATGATAATATTTACACATTCTACGATACAAGGTTGTTGTTAGGAAAAGATTCTGGAAACTAGAGAACATTCTAGAAGCATCAAATATTATTTTTATTAGTCATATTCTTTCCCTATGTTTAATGGCATACATACTGGTCAACTACGGAAGGCAAGGACATTGAGAATTTCCAGCTGGAAGATGATTATCTTGCACTGGAAGTATCCCTGGCCTTGGTTCGTTATATGCTTTCAATAAATCTAGTTTAGGTGACTGCACAGAAACTAATGAAGATTAATTACCCAGAAGTTCTCTTGCATTTGGAATAATCTACACCAATAATTTGTCTATTTCCACATGGTCAAATATAAATACATTTAGGTGGCCTCTTTTACTCATGAGGTTTGTTTCACTCTCTCTTTTACTAAGAATTAGTGACTAGGTCACAGCACCCACTTCCTCTCTTTCTATTTTCTCTGATCCTCAATACCTCCACAAATGGGACCATACATAAGCTGCAAGAAAAGAATACATTCACTTCCCAGAATTTTCTTCCTTACTGGTCACTGACTCTGATGATCCAGTAATCCCTCAGAGGAAGATGTGTTTGTGTAGTATGATGTATTATTATACATTTATATATCTATATGTGGAGAGATGAATCAGAAAAATAAAATGAAAGACTGATCCTTAGGTCTAGGTCCCAAAGAAAATCAGAGTGGATTTTATACAATAAAAAATAAAGTAGCAAGTCACTGGAGAAGTATTGAACATTGTGCTTCTGTTCTCTAATCTCTGCTTTCATTTCATGTAAGAACCTATGAAAGCACCCTGAGTTTATGTGATGTAGATAGATGTGTCCTCTTAGGTAGTCTATGTTATAGAGACAGATAGAAGGATGCCTACTTTCCTCATCTATAAAACTGTGGTGTTGAACTAGATAATCTAGATTTTCTAGGTTCAAGTCATATTATCTTATCAAATAGAGATGATCAAGAAATAGAAGAGGAACTGCATATGTTACTGAGAGCAGGGGACAAGTGTTATGGAGCACATCAAAATTTTACAAAGTTATGGTTTTAGGTTTTTTTCAAACTATTTGTAAAATTCAATCCAAATCATATCAAATCTTCTATTCCTCAAAATGTAATGATACATCAGCTAAAATAATGATAATTATTTTCAAAATTAAAGGTCATTTTGGCATACATTTGTTTATATTTAAAGAGTTTGGTTAGCCCATTTGATCAGAGCATGATGTTGCTGAGATCATGGTTGTGGGTTCAATTCTTGAATGGACCAGTTAGCTTTGCTGTATTCTGAAACTACAGATTAACTTCCAACCACAATCCGCTATTTGGTAAATGTATAACCCATTGGTCACAAAAGAGATTGGTCAGAGAGAATGTGGATGATCAGCACAATTCTACAACCATTAGCAACCAATGTATCATCTTGTTATTAAGGACAGAATGTTTGTTAACCTTTAAGATGTCATGAAATCCAATCTTAGTTATGAGTAGGAATCAAACTTGGGCAGTCACTAACAGCGTAATTTACGTAAGCCACTCAATCTCTTTATGCCTAAAGTTTCTCATCTATCCTCTCCCTCACCCAACATGTCTTACCAACTTGTCAACTTGTTGATTCTACTTCACATCTCTCATATCATTCTCCTCAATAAGTAAATGACCTATAATCACTTCAACAATATGCAGTTCAAGCATTTATTAAACACTCTGTTTCTCTTATTACAGCCCAAGACTACATGCACTTTTGAGGCTGCACATCATACAACTGACCTATATAATTCCCATCTTATACTCATGAAGTTAATTTGGGGGTGTGGGGGGAGAGGGAAATCTGAGTGTAAAACTTTATATTTATTCCTGTAGAATTTTGTCATCTTAGAATCAGCCTAATGCTAGCCTATTTTCATACAGTCTTACATAAAATGAAAGCAGAGATTCAAGAACAGAAGCACAATGTTCAATACTTCTCAGGTGACTTGCTACTTTATTTTTTATTTTATAAAATCTACTCTGATTTCCTTTGGGACCTAGACCTAAGGATCAATCTTTTATTTTATTTTTCTCATTCATCTCTCTCTCCATATATAGACATATAAATGCATAATAATACATACATACTACACAAACACATCTTCCTCTAAGGCAACAGTTCTCAACCTGTGGATCGTGACCCCTTTGGGAGTCAAATGACCCTTTCACAGGGGTCACAGGGGTTGCCTAAGACAATTAGAAAACCCATATTTACGATGGTCTTAGGAACTGAGACACCATTCCTCTATCTGTCTCCAGGCGAGTCTGCCCACATACAGATACACCCACATACCAGTATTAAAGGGTCAAGGCCTTAAGAAGGTTGAGAACCACTGCTCTAAGGGAATACTGGATCATCAGAGTCAGTGACCAGTAGGAAGAAAATTCTGCGAAGTGAATACATACTTTCCTTGTAGCTTATGTGTGGTCATATTTGTGAAAGTAGTGAGGATCAGAGAAAACAGAAAGAGAGAAAGTGGGTGCTATGACCTAGTCACTAATTCTTAATTCTTAAGTCTGCAAAACTCCCAAGTGCTTTCTAAACAAGATTAAAACTAGGAATTGCTTAATAATCTAGTTTGGAAATATTTAATTAAATAAATAAAAATATGATACAACATAGATAATGATAATTTGTGGCTTTCTAAGTCATTATACAGCCCACAAAGATCTGTTTCTATTTGTGTTTGATCTTTTTGAGTCCTGACTCTGTCATCAACCTCTTATCTTTGTGTCATTTGCAAATTAGATGAGGATATCATATATACCTTTATTCAAGTCATTGATAAAACATATTTAAAAACCATGAACTCAAGCACAGATGCTTATCATAGTCCTTTGGAGGCCTCCTATCATGCTAACATTGAACCATTAACAGCTACCTTTTGATTCTGGTCATCTAACCAGTTCTTTTTCTTGTCACATTCATCTTCTTCAAAGAAAAGTATGAAATGCTTTGTCAAAAGTTTTGCTAAATTCTAGGCAATCTATATTTGATAAATATTAATGGTTTATATTTAGGAAACTGAATAGTACTCTAAATAATCCCAAGATGCTTCCTGAAATATACACATGCAAGCAATACTTTAATTTATTTCATTTTGTGATTCTGTATGACTACAACTTATGAAACACCACAATCTCCAAAGAATCAGAATGGTGGGCGCCCAAAAAATAGTGGAAAGATACATGAGGGTTGTAAGTAGGTTAAATCACATGACAAATAATGATAGGTGCCAAAAGTGCCATAACATATATTACCCAGGAAATGGATGATGAGAAAAGGAAGCAGTCAGGTCATCAAAGAGCAAGGGATCCAATAGTACATACTGAATGCTCCTGCAGAGCTACTCTAAAAATCATACACTCCTATACAAAGTCAAAAAATACAGTAGATTTTCTAGGTCAGATCTGGACAAGAATTACACAGGATGAGAAGGAATAAATATATATACTATTAGCAGGAGTCTATATGTCAATGAGATTATGGATCCACATGAGAAAATCTATCCTTTCAAGGAAGGGGAGATAGCACACAAGGCAAGGAGTAAGACTAAGGAGAAGCAATTTTTTGTGAGATAACTTTAAAAACACAGGGGGGAAAAAAGAATCGATATTTGCCTCCTTCTTCCCAAACTTAACAGCTTTGCTTATTATTTTGAAAATATGGTGACTGTTTATGGAACCACTGTCACCAATCTTCATGACAAAAAGTTACAAAAATGCATATTTATCACCATTGCTGCTCACAAGTTGTATAACTCCCTATTTATTTACTCAGAAGAAATGTTCTACCATTTCTATGATTTATTTCTTTCCTGCAATAAAAAAGCCAAGAGAATTTGGAAACAGGTACATTTTTCGGTAAAGAGAACCACACACTGAATAGATATTCAGCAGATGGTACTTTATGTTGAAGAGTAAGTGGGGGAAGAAAAATTCATAGGATGTTATCTTTTTTCCTAGTTTTTAATGCAACAAAAAAAAAGTCCACAGATGCATCTTTGTGTGTTACGCAAAACAATAGTGATGAGACCATCACCAAGTATTAAATAGCTTAGTCTCAAAGAACATGAGATCTGGCATTTGACCAACCAGAAAGAATCAACAGTAATACTCCCTAACTCAATCCTTGTGTCTGTGGGACCTCAAAGATTTAGGAAAGCTAAAATGCACATTATACAGAAATAATTTGCATGTTTTGCATTAAACTTGCTAAGCATATGAGCGGGTAAATATGAAGATATTTACAATGGAAAGTGAGCACACTGGACATATATTCAAAAAGTGAACCAAAACAATGTACTTCTATTGACATGCCCTAGAAGCTCCAATTTCTTCCTTTTTTTGTTTTTTGTTCCAGAATTGTGATTTCATTGGTGAAGGGAGCTCCCTATGAGAAAACTCCCTAATGCAGATCAGCGATTGCTCTGCACCTTAAAGATTCAGAGAGGTGCATAGGGTCAGGGAGAGACAGCAATTAAGCCCATGGTCACACAGTCAGTATTGTGTCAGAGATAGGATTAAACTTCGACCTTTTTGAATACAAAACTGGTAATCAATTCAAAATCCTAGCTGATCAAATGAGCTAACCTATATAAAGTGTTTTGCATTCCTCAAAGGAATGCATTTATTATTATTGTTGTCGCTGTTGTTTATAATTATAGCTCTAAGTAACAATTAAGAAAATATTTCATTTTGCTACTCCTCATTAGTTTTACTGGACTTCTGGCATCTACTCCCAAATATTTATTTACACAGTTTTCAAGTCAGTTTGAAAATCTGTGAGATGACTTCAGAGAAGATAGGGCAAGCAAAGAACCTTTGCCTATTCTCCTGATCACAATGAAAAAAGTATCCAGCATAAATATACTAAGAAGTATAGCATTCTCAATAAAGGATATGGTTTCTTTCTTGTGTTGTTTTGGAAACATCTCGTCTCAAATTGTATTTCCTGAATCTGACCCTATTCATATGTCCCTATTACTTTAGCCTGCTGAAACCAATATAATTTAATTTCCTAACAATTCTTATGCACAGATATCTTTCCAGGTACATCATTGACAGTGATAAAAATGCTCCGATAAGAAAGAAGCAAGGAGAGGTGATGAAAATAAACCAAGGGAGATCAGGTAAATAGTAACCTTGGAATTATACAAGCTTACTGAATAAAAAGGAAGGAGTTTCATAATTGCTTCTGGTTGATTGATATGGCAACTTTACCAATACTATAAGCCTTAAAATAACAATAAATCACACACTTCAACACTACTCATACATTTTAGCTTAACCTTAAAAGACACTAGTAACTGCACAAGAAATTAAAGTAAGTGGATTCTCTAGACCAAAATTAAAATATAATGGTTATGCATTCCCTTAGCTGAAGTGTAATAAGGATGGAGTTTTTGTGTATAATATAGACTTGCAAAGATTTAGTAAAGTTTACCAGACTAAGAAGCAGCTTCCCAATTTACCCTTCCCCTACATAGCGTAACATAGATGGCAAAATCCTTAAAATAAGAATTCTCTCCTTTTGGGCCACTTAAAAACAGCTCTGTCTCATATGCTCCAAGTAAATCAGAAGCAAAAAGAAATATCCTATATTCCAATATATTCATGGTAGCACTTTTTTTTTTTGCCTTTTGGAGGGCAATTGGGGTTAAGTGACTTGCCCAAGGTCACACAGCTAGTAAGTGTTAAGTGTCTGAGGCTAGATTTGAACTCAGGTCCTCCTGATTCCAGAGCCGGTGTTCTATTCACTGTACCCCCTAGCCGCCCCCTATAGTAGCACTTTTTGCCGTACCAAAAAGCCTGAAAATAAAGTATCTATTTATTTATTTGTTAATTTAATATTAATATTAATTACAGTATTAATATTAATATGAAATAATAGGCAGGTAGGTTGATAAAAAGCTGGGCCTAGATGAATCAAGAGGACCTGAATTCAAATCTAACCTCAGACACTTACTAGCTAAGTGAGTTGGGACAAGTCACTTAATCTTCTGCTTGTCTCACTTTCCTCAGCTGTAAAATTGGGCGTGAGAATAGCATCTACCTGCTAAAGTTGTTGTGAGGATCAAATGAGATAATATAGTACAATGCCTGGTACATAGTAAGTACTATATAATGTTGTTGTATTGTTATGTGAATCTTATTAAATATCATTGTCTCATAAGAAATAACAAATATGCTAAATTCAGAAAAATGTGCAAAGACCCATATGAATTGATGCAGAGAGAAGTAAACAGAACCAGGAAAACAACATATGCAATGATTATAACAATGTGACTGAAAAAGAAAATAAAATGAAGCCAAAGGCTGTGTAGTTACATCCAACATTGGACCTAGAAATGAGATGAATAAATGAAGTCTCACTGATGATGGATATATGAGGTTGTTATGTTGTAAAACAGGAATGTCAAGTTTTACATATACCGTCATATGCTTCTGATAACTTTGATTCTGATGACTGATTGGTTTTATTTAATCCCAGGGCAGGGAAAGACATAATAGGTTGTAAGAGCAGAGAAAGGAAGGATTTCAAGAAAAACAAAATATAAAATAAAACTTTTTTTAAAAAAACTGTCAAGAACTTTAATGAATTTTGATAATTTAATTTCTCACCACCTTAATCTCTGTCAGACATACACACAGCTGATAATTCTTTCACAAAAAGTGGTCTTTCAAAAACTGGAAAAGGACTGGTATGTACAAAAGTATTTATAGCAATTCTTTTTGTGGTGGCAAAGAGTTGGAAATTGAAGGAATGCCCATCAATTGGTGAATGGCTGAATAAGTTGTGGTGTATGAATGTAATGGAATACTATTGTGCTATAAGAAATGATCAGCAAGATGACTTCAAAAAAACCTGAGAAGGCTTACATGAACTAATGCAAAGTGAAGTGAACAGAACCAGCAGAACATTGTACACAATAACAGCAATATCATACAGGGAACAAGTATAATGATTTAGCTTTTCTCAGTTATACAATGATCCAAGACAATTCCAAAGGACGCATGATGAAAAATACTATTCCTCCAGAGAAAGAACTGATGAAGTCTGAATGCAGATCGAAGCATACTATGTTTTACTTTATTTTTTCATGGGGGTTTTTTTGTCGTCTGTTTTTTCTTTCACAATGTAGCTAATACAGACATATGTTTTACATGATTGCACATGTATAACCTATATCAAATTACTTATCATCTCAGGGATGGGAGAGGGAAAGGAGAGAATTTGGAAATCAAAATTTTTTAAAATCTTTTCATATGCAATCGGGGAAAAAGTAAAATATTGTTTTTGAAATAATTGCATTTTTAAATATTTGAGAATATTTCTATACAAAAGATCATAAGTGCAAGATTGGGAGGGGTGTCACCAAGGGACACCCTCAACTTACAACCACAGAACAGACATTCTCAGAAGATTACTAACACAGGTTCAAGGTACTCTATAGCTCTGCACACCTAAAAGCTCATGAATCCTCAATGATGGGTTTACCTTTCAATACTCATCTGAAGGATACAAATAGCTCAAAACAAAGATATTTGCTAGAATAACCTAGTAAGAAGTGTTGTTGGAGAAATATCTCCTGAGTTCATGTGGTGGATAATTGCTTCCAAATGTATATTTACCACAAATATGTAATTATAGAGATAAAAACCCAGGGCTATTAATATTAATTATTTTTATTAGCATTCTTAAGCATAGGTTCAGGCCTCGGAGAAAACAATCATGAGGATTCTACCAAGTATTCATACAGGTAAAATTATATCATAGTAACAGAGAAATAATTCTTTTACATATTCTTCATAAACCATAAAGTTATAGAGAAGTTGCATCCATAATCCCATGTTTCCTTCAATGTCACAAAAAAATGAACAAACTTAGTCAAACAAAATCATAATAAGGAAGGAAACTTCATCAAACATAAGATAAACTAAAACAGGTTAGGAATTAAACTACAATTAAAGGTTTCACAAATAGGTTGACTGAGAAAGAAGATTTGCATCACCAAGGAGTCAGGAGTAGTTGAGATTCTTCCTTTAGGTATTATCTAAGGAATGCTGAAGGCTTTTAAGCAAATTTTTACATCCCAGGCAATAGCTTAACCTTAAAATGTACTAGTAGCTGCATAAGAAGTTAAATTAAATATTAATTTAATTAAGTAGCACTTTAAGGTTTGCAAAACACTCTATGATGAATGGAAAATATGGACTACAATTAAATACTGAATTGTGTGTTATAAACAGAGAAGAAAAGAGTACATACCTAGAATGCCCTCCTTCCTCACCTCCATCTCTTAACATCCCTAATTTCCTTCAAAGTTCAACTCAAATGCTACCTCCTACTTCTTTTTTTTTATTTTAAACTCAAAGGCCAGAACACAAATACAGAATAGAGAAAAGAAACAAAAAGATGTCATAAACTTAAATATTGGAACTTAAATACAAAGTTAAGAAAGAAAAAAATATGTCATGCACACAGCAGAACATAAAAGAGGATTCAAAATACGTAACAGTGAATTTTCTTTTCAAGAAGGCCTGTGTGATAAATAATACACATTGTGTTGAGAATTGTCCATCTTTTCTTTGCTTCCATGTGAGTTGCCTTTTGTTCTCTGCTGCGCGCATTTTTACTTTGTTCTTTTTTCCCTCCTCCCGCCGCCCCCAGAAGACTAAAGTCTAGGTATGTTTCTCTACAGCTATAGATATATACATATGCATAGACATATATACACACATATATAGACATATACTTTCCCAAACATATTCTACTCCTAATCTTTGTTTTAATATTTGTGCATATCTCTTGTTTCCTATCCCTCCTGCCCCTTCTACTTTACTTCTACCCACTATCTTTCTCTCCTATTACTTGTCTTGCCCCATCCAAGCATCCCTCCCATTCCCATAAATCTAAACATCCTTCTATACCCATCCTTTAACATATTCCTTCATTCTCCCCTCTAAAGATCCCTTCCTTGTTCTCTTCCCCCTCCCTATGCCCCTATAGTTTTATTTATTCTGAATTTAGAAGACATTTATACTCTTTTAAATATATATGTGTATATATATATATGTGTGTGTATATATATGTATGTGTGCGTGTGTGTATTTCTCTCTTAAATCCATTTTTGATAAAACTAGGGCTCCACAACTACCAGCCCTCTTCCCCCATCTAATACCTCTTTATCAATTCCTCCCTTTGTACCCCATTTTTATAAAATAATTACTCTTTTTAGCTGCTCCTAAATGGTTTTACTTTTTAAATTCATGTCATATTCAGGTTTACCCCAATCTTTCCTATAAGCTACCCAATTATTAATAAGAATCTTAGACATACATTTTACATTATATGCATATATATGTGTGTATATATATATATATATATATATACATACATACATACATACATATAAATAATCTGTCCTTATGAGTCCCCAATAATCAGTCTTTGGTACATACGTTATATTTCTCTTGGTTCTTGTATGTCAAATCTTCTATTATGTTCAGGATTTTTTTTAACAAAGTCTTGAAAGCTTGAGAGTTTATCAACTGTCCATTTTTTTTTCATTCAGGATAATACTTAACTTTGCAGGGTATATTTTCGGCCGGAGCCCCAGATCTTTTGCTCTTCAATATATTGTGTTTCAAGACCTGCAGTCCTTTAATGTCTACGCTGCCAGATCTTATGAGATTCTAATTGTGGCACCACCATATTTAAATTGTTTTAATCTTGATGTTTTTAATATTTTATCCTTAAGCTGGGGCTTCAGAATTTGACTGATATTCCTATGAATTTTCCTCATAGAATCTTTGATCTATAGATTTTTTTTCTATTTTTACTTTCCACCCCCCCTTGTTCTAATGCTTCAGGACAATTTTCTTTCATTATTTCTTGTATTACTATATCAAGATTCTTTTTTTACAATAACTTCCAGTTATTCCAATTATTTTTATATTTTCTCTTCTTGATCTATTCTCCAAATATTTTGTTTTTCTTCTAAGATGTTTCACTTCCTCTTCTATTTTTTCATTATTCATATTTTGGTTAATTATATCTTGATCTCTTATAATTTCACTGGTTTCACTTTGCCTAATTCTAGTTTTCAAGATGTCATTTTCTTCCTTAAGATTCTGGATCTCCTTTTCTAATGGACTGATTTTTAACCTTCTTGTTTTACTTGGATTTTTTTTTTTTTAGTTTTTCCTCCATCTGTGTCATTTGATTTTTAGTCTTTTTTTAAGATCTTCTGTGAATTATTTTTGGGCGGGTAACCACTTGATGTTACTCTTTGGGAGTTTCTTTACTTCAAAACCCTCCTCTGAAGATGAACCCCAGTCATCTCTATTCCCACAATAGCATTCTGTGGTTGGTTTCTTTCTCCTTTCCCCGTACATTTTTTGTGGTAATAGATTAATTTCTGTAATCACCTCTAATCCTGGGTTATGGGAAATGGTGCCTCTGGCCCCAGATCTTCGGTTCTCCCCTCTAGCCTGAAAGCAAATCCAAATCTCCAACCTCCTGCAAGTGCCCACAACCAGGGGCTTTCTGCCCCACTGCTTCTGCACTCCCCAGGGCAAGTGCTAGTTCCTTCTCACCCCCAGAGCTCTTAGCAGCACAGCCGGGTCTAGTGTTCTTCAGCAGAGGTTCCCTCAATCTCCCTGGGCTCAAATGCCCAACTTCCTTCACTATTCTGGGGGTAAAAGTTCCTGTGGCTAGGGCCAAGCCAGCCTCTCACACCAACCAACCTGTGGGCCTGCTGCTAGTTGTTTAAGCAGCTTGTTGCTGGGTGTTAAAAGGGAACCTAAACTGTAGGTGTTTATTCTTGGCTGGGACCAAACCTTGCTCTGGGATTTTTCTTCTGATCTTCTCAAGTTGTCCTAGAAAAACCCCAGTAGTGCCCCTATCCTTATTTATTTCCACCCACACTTTGTTCTCCCTAAGGTGCTATTTTAACTCTTTTGTGGGGGAAAATCTTGAGAGCTTGGAATTTTCTTACCTGCTCTGCCATCTTCCCAGAATCCTCTCCCACCTCCTACTTCTTGAGACCTTTTCTTAACCCCCAGTCTCTAAGAGAGGACACCTACAAAAAATTTGCTTTGTATTTATTTTGTATATTTGTATATATTATCTCTCCCAATAGAATGTAAACTCCTTCAGGGCAGGAACTGTTTCACTTTTATCCTTTTATCTCCAGTACCTAAAACAGTGTCTGGAAGATAATAGAACATTTGACAAATGTTTACTAATTGATCAGTTGATACATAAGACATTTATTATTCAACATGTTTTATAAGTACAAACCAAGTTTGAATAAACTAAGATTAGGACCAAGAAAGGTTTCACAAAGTAGGGAGCCTGGAGTTTGAAGTATGGGTTTTAACAGAGTTAAGAGATCCTTCAATAGCTCATTTAGGGTAGCCTTCTCCTAGTTTCCTGGTGGGTTGTTCCTACCTGATTATATTGTACTTAATGTGATATTAAAATTAATGAAATATCATCTCTGAAAGGGCTCATAATTCCTTTTAAAGGGCAGATATAACACACAGTGAAAGACAGAGCCACAGAATTGTTGCCCAATTAATTTTAAACACAAAACTAACAGCTTAAAATTAATACTCTAACTAATGACTGATCAGGGCTTCTCTGGAAATAATGGGGAAATATGAGCACATTGAGGAAGTGAAAAAGTTAAAAAAAATCCCTGCAGCATTTTCACAACTTTCAAGTAAAAGGAACAAAAAGATCCCCTAAAGGGCTATTAGAATAATTTAAATTTGAGCTCACTAAAGCATGTACTAATGTTTTAACAGCTGGGGTGGTTAAAGATTCTTCTGCTTAAGCAATATTAAATAGCTGACAACAAGCAGACCAGGTGAGAAAGACCCTGAGTAAAGCCAGCAGTTAATAGTATAAGCAACACAGTGAGTCCATGAGGGTCTGTTTAACTGGGAACTGCACACTGTCTCATAAAAACGAGTGTGACTAGAATTGGCTTTCATAATTTAACGTGAGCCAATTTTATCCATCATTGAAAGCTCACTATGTAGACTGAGACCACACCAAGCAATAATTTAGGCTATTGTAAGAATCCAGAAAAGAAATGCCCATACTTAACAGCAGCAGTATCAATGAAGGCTGGGCTAATGACTGTAGGCTGTAAGCAGTGTACTGTACCAAAGGAGTATTAGGGCAGTAACTACAAGATGCAAGTAAAATAGAGATTTGTCAACTATACGTTTCATTGGTTCTATATAGACAAGCAAGCTGGAAAATTCAGAATCAGATTTGGGAACCTGCATTGTTAGTATCTTTTCTTCCCCCTCCTTTCAGGCAACTATGCACCCTAGTGGGGTCATCAGTTTACTCCTTCATTCATCCAACAGTTATTTCTTGCAAACCTGTTATGGATAAGACACAGCACTAGGTGAGATAGGGAATTTAAAGCTCAAATTTTATTTTTTATCAAATTTTATATAATTTTATCAAGAGGCAGAATGTGCTGTGTCACAAAAGAGTGTGCTACAATGATTATTTTCTATTTATTTGAATATATGGTACAAGCCTTAATAGAATTCAAGTATCTTAAGAACAGAGAAATTTTTTTGTCTTTATAGCCTCAGCACTTAATACATAATCATTGATTAGAGTCAAATATAGAAGAAAGGCAGTTTACTTCTTGCTATTTATTCAAAGTCCGTATTTTTCTTATATAGTCTTCTTACCCTTTCTTAAGGGTAAGCCAGCAGTGTCATGTTGTTTTTTTTTAATGGATATGTTATCTGATTTTTAAAAATTCTTGTTTCTAAGGCTGATTAAAAATATATTTTCACATATTAATGTAGGGACCATCCCAATAGTTCTGGGATAGAAAGTCAACCTAACCCAGAAATGTAAACCTCTTGAGAGAACAACAACAGGGAGATAAGGCATTGGCCATGGAGTCAGAAAACCTTGGTTCAAATCTCACTTCACATGCTTACTAGCTGTGTAAACCTGGGAAAGTCATTCAAAATCTTTTCGGCTGCACTTTCTTTATCTGTGAAATGAGGAGGTTGGACTCAATGTTTTTTGAGGATCCTTCTAGCTATAAATCTATGATTCTCTTACTCCAAAGACACCCATTTCTGCTTCATATTACACAGAGATGCAAAGGCAGAACACGCTTGACCTTGTGCCTAATCCTCTGGCACAATTTATTCCTTTATAAATCTAAATGTGACATATAAGTGTGGTGAAGTTAGAGGATCAGGGTGCAAATTACAGTTCTGTCACTTAACTATGTGATGTTGAGCAAATCATTTGTGTGAATTTCATCTTCTTCGTCTGTAACATGTTGAGTCGAACTAGATGACCTCCATGTTCCCTTCTCACTCTAAATCTTTCATCCTAAATATATTATTACTTGTAAACATTTCTTATTATTGTTGTCATTTTTCACTTCATTCTCATATTTTTTTGATGAAGTTCAGTTAAAATGATCCTGGGACAAATCACTATTCCGCTATCATTCTTTGACATTAATATTCTGTAGACTACTGTACAGGTAGATAAAATAATTTTTTCCTCGTTGTTGTTTCAGACTCTCTGTGACCCCACTTGAGGTTTTGTTGGCAAAGATACTGGAATATTTTGCCATTTCCTTCTCCAGCTCATTTTTCAGATGAGGAAATTGAGACAAACAGGATTAAATGACTTGCCAATGGTCACACAGCTAGTATCTGAGGCCCAATTTAAATTCAGGAAGATGAATCTTTCTGACTCCAGGCAGTTCTCTAATCACTGTGCTACCCGGCCACCAAGATAAAGTAATTGCTCTTCCTAATTGAATCAACGTATATAAGTTCATCTTCTGTTGTCCCTTCAATAACTTATTTTCCTTTTTTTCATCTTTGTCAATCAGAGGAGTGTAAGGTTAGGATCTCAGAGTTATTTTTTGCATTTCTCTAATTTTCAGTGATTTGGGATATATATATATATATATATGTATGTATATATATATGTATATATATATGTATATCTATATGACTCTTGAAAGATTGAATTTGTTCCTTTGAAAACTGCCTGTTCATATCCTCTGACCATTTACCAATTGAGGAATGACTCTTATGTATTTGAATCAATTCCTGATAGATCTTGGATAGCAGAATTTTATCAATAGTCATTTATTGCCCACTATGTACCAGGCAATGTACCAAGTGCTGGACACATAAATATGAAAAAAACATACAGTCCCTGTCCTTGAGGAACTTATAGTCTAATAAAAGATAACACACAAAAGGAAGCTGAAAGCTAAAAAAAAAAGCTAGTAAATAAGTCAAAGAAGTCCAAAATGAGTACAGTCTTGTGAGAAATAAGTAGTTTGAGTAGTTATCAGAAAAAAGTACTGCAAATATTTCCCCCAGTTAATGGTTTCTCCTCTGGAGAAATGGATTAATGCCAAAACACTCTTAGTTTAGGCTTGATGTTAGAACAAAATGTGGCACTCATAAGTCACTGAACATTGAACAAAGAGAGATTTACTTTGACCTAATATAAGAAGGTTATACAACAAGGAAATAGTGACTTGGCTTCTCTGGACATGGCTTCCCTCAGTCTCCATGTGAATTCCCATCTGGTCAACAGGGCAGAGTATCAGGACTTGTATAATGACATGGTATAATAACTTGTGTTGTCTTCAGAAATCCAGTTAATCTGAGGGACCCCAACCTCACCTGGGTAGGGTTTTTTGTTTGTTTGGTTTTTTTAATATCTTTAGGTAGCCAGCAAAAGCATCAGGGAAGCAAGGACCAATCAGGGTCCCAGTGACTGCTATGTCTGCTTTTTAAGGAAAACTAATCCTTGTCACAAGAGAGAAGGAGGAGGACTTACCTATGTTATAGAGGAAAGGAGAGAAGAATGGACCTAATCCATGTTGTGGGGAAATACTTGTAGACATTAGTCATATCATAGCCTGTAATTTTAACTAGATTCTTTTTAGCTTATGTGATCCTTTCTATCACTTGAACTCTTCCTCATCCATATTTGCAAAAAGTATTTTCTTCTTTGATCCACAAATTTGATTATAATATGATTTTTTATATATCTATGTCATGTATCCATTTGGAGCTTATTGTGGTATATGGTATGAGATCTTGCCCTAACTCTAATTTCTGCCAGACTGCTTTCCAATTTTCTCATTAGTTTTTTGTCCTTACCCTAGTAGCTGGGGTCTTTGAGTTTATTGAACACTGTTTCTATGACCATTTACTTATAGGTTACATATCTGTAACATAACATAATATAATCTGTTACATAACAATCTTTTACACTTGTCAGCTTTCCTATTTTTTAGCCCATATCAAATACTTTTAATGACTATCACTTTGGAATATAGTATGAAATTTAGTAGCATTAAGCCCCCTTCTTTCTCATTTTTTATTTCATAATTTCCCTTAAGAATAAGAATCTAGACCCTTCGTTGCCCCAAATGATTTTAGTAAATTCCTAATTCTCTAAAGTAATTCTTAGGGACCTTGATTGTTATGGAACTGAATAAGCAAATAATTTAGATAGCATTACATTTTTAATTATACTGTCACATCCCAAGGCAGCTGAAGTTTTAAGAAACTCTGTAAGAAAACAAGTTTATACCTTGAAAGCGTGGTATTGGAACAAAAAGGGAAAGAAGTCAAGCAACTGACACAAAAATGCTTTTTTAAAAAAAATGGAACAGCAGACTGAATAACTTCACAACTGTTGCATGCAAATAGCCAGAGGCCTTTATGTTATAAGCATGAGGTGACCAAAGAAAGTGGTGTAGATTTTGATTGATAGATTTAACTCTGAAAGCCAGAGGCAGCAGCATTTATAAACCAAAGTGACTCCCCAAATTTAGCCTGTGCTTCCAAATTGAAAATTAGTGCCCTTACAAAGAAGATGGGGAAGGTCGACTGCCTAGCTTAAGCGGTAATGATTTTCACCCCACCAAAAAAAAAAATAAGCTTTCTCCCATCACCCTGATTCCTGACCTGACATCGATTACAGTTCAAATTAATTTCCCTTGCAACTTCTCCCCCAATCCCTTTGCAAACCCAGTAAACATCATGTCTCCTCAGTCACAAAATACTTCAGCAAGAGTGCGTGACTCCATCAGAGCTTAATAACCTTTCTCCCAGCAAGAATAATAGGATGGTGGCCTTCTTGGGCTGCTTCCATCAATTTCTATTAAACTTATCCTTCAAAGCTGTCAGGCAACTCAATTCTGCATCCACCGATAGGGAGCTCTGGCAGATGTGAAGAAGGAGGGGGCAGCGGCAGGAGGTGAGAGAACCTGGGAGCAATGGGAGGGTGCAGCAGGAGTGGCTCACTCAGGGGAGGGGCATCACCAATGTGACCTGTATGTAGCCACTGCACTCAGGGAAACGCCACTTAATCTCACCAAAGCTATTAGGAGATACATTTCCAGGTCGCATCTAGCTCGCTCAGAAAGATAACTGCCTTCCAGACTTCAATATACCTTGAGAGAATTAGATTTTTCTAAGCTAGGAATTGAATTTTTCCCCCCATTTCTTCATTGTAACTGGTGCCTCATGCAAGCAATTTTGTTTTTCAGTTTACTGGTGGAAGATGACATGGTGCTAAGTATTCCGCAGGCAAGACAGCTTCCATCTAGAAAATTGTTTGAGGGTTCAGCTTTATTTAACTATTTGCTTGATTCTTTCGACCAAAAGAGGTGCTGGAACAGAACCTAATCAGAGGAACTATAAAAATTAAATGTTCTTTATAGTTTCCCCAAAGCCAGCGCAAGTGAGTAAAAGATATGCTCTCTCCTTCCCCACAGAGCTAAATTGCCCAGCTGCAACTCAGCTGATTATAATTGTTCCTTCAGGGGTCCAGACAGTATGCTTGATTCCCAAGCAGTCAAATATGGTCTCAAGGTTAGTGGAGTAATAACACAAATCAAATTCGCTAGTTTCACTATGGAAAGGCAAATGCCATACTTGTTGAATTGGAGAATTAAAAAACAACCAGTCACGGGAACACCCAACTTTTTTCTCATTGAAACTCTGAATCAGGTACCAAGAAGATTTTTAGACACAAAGACATGAAAGGGAACTGAGGAAATAATGAAATTCAGATAACAATAGGTCCATAACTTTATAGAACTTAAAGTCTAGCAGGGGAAAAGTAATGGACAATATTATAAAATAAACAAATTAGAGGACTTGCAAAACAGCCACGGCCATCCTTGACTAATGAGGAGAGATCAGACAGAGGCAGGATTTGAGTTGCATATTAAGAGGCATCATGGTATAATAGAGAGCTGGCTTTGGAGTCAGAGAGATCAGGGTTTAAGTCCCACCTGTGACACATACCTGCTATCTGATTTCTAGGCAAGTCACTTAACCTCTCAATGTCCTAGGAAACTATCTAAGACAATTATTTGCAGGGCAAGTGTTGATATGCTTTGGTAAAGAGAGGTTTGCCAACAGGGGCTACCTAAATGAATGAAATTACAGATATTTCCACACCAGTCTCCCACAAATAAATAAATAAAGGATATATAAGAATTTAACAAAAAGGAAAGAGACGGTGTTCCAGGTGCAGGACTCAACATGTCCTCAACAGGACCCAGCAAATACTAGTGATAGTATAAGGTATATTCAAGGGCCAGTTTGATAAGAGTGCAGAGTGTATGGAAAGATATAATATAGGCTAAGACTAGGAAGTTAGGAAAAATTGTGGAGAGCTTTCAGTGTCAAACAGAAGAATATAATCATTATTCAGTAGACAATAAAGAACCACTTGCAGTTCTGATTTTTTTTGTTTTGGTGCTTCTTAACAGACATGTGACAGTACCAGATCTGAGTGCAGGAAAAATGATTCTGACAGTGGCAAGAGGGAGAGATTAGAGAGGGGAAAACATGGAGAGAGACAGACCTGTCAGGAAGAAACAGTCCAGGCAGGTGGTAATTGGGGTCTGTACTAGGATAGCATCTATAGAAACAGAGAGAGCTGATACAAGAGATATTGCAAAGGTGGAATCAATAGGGCTTGGTGACTGATTGGCTGTGAGAGATGAGGGAGACAAAAGTCAGATAAAACCACAAGGTTTCTAATATGAGAAACAAGACGAATTGTGGTACAAATATTCTGAAATGACCTAAAGCAATTTAGCACTTAATTGCTCCAGGTGTCTCACTAGATATATGTGTGGTCTTGTAGGAAAATCACAGGACTGAGAGGCAATAAAACTGATTTTAATCTCTGACCTCTACAATTTTGTGAAGATTAACTAAATAGTAATAATGGAATTTAACATTTATACATCTATTTAAAGTTTGTAAAACACTTTACCTATATTATCTCATTTGATCCAAGAAAATAATGTAGAATCGTACTTCCAGAAGGGATCTCACTGTGCTAACTGCCTCAGTTTACTGATGGGGAAGGGGGCACCGGGATGCGAGGCCATATCACTAGTCTATAATAAATCCAAGACCACAGCCTAGGTTTCACTAATCACTCTTAGGGCTCTGATTATTTATCCTATGCTACTTTGTTATAAACCAAGCCTAGAATCCTAATCAAAATTGGGAGGTAGGTGAAATTTTTACTTGGTGTCCCAGACTCCAAATTTTGTTCCCTTTACTTGACTCTTGACTTTTTCAGACTCACTCACTGATTTCATGTTTTCTTTATATTACAAAAGTTCTGGACTTGAAATTAGGAAGACCTTTCTTTGAATCGTACCTCAGATTTACTAGCCATTTGACTCTGGGAAAATCAATAAATGTATTTATGCTTATTTCTACATCTGTAAAGAAGGAATAATCTTGACACCTACCTGACAGGGTAATTTTGAAGCCCTAATAAGACAATGAATATATGAAAGCTTTGTAAAGAAAGTTTAAAGGGGCAGCTAGGTGTTGGCAGTGAATGGAGTACCGGCCCTAGAGTCAAAAGGACCTGAGTTCAAATCCGACCTCAGACACTTAACACAAAAACTAGCCATGTGACCATGGGCAAGTCACTTAACCCCAACTGCCCTCCAAAAAGCAAAAAAATTAAAAAATAAAAAATAAAAAAAGAGAAAGTTTAAAACACTATCAATATAAGCTGTTGATATCATCATCATTATAACTTGTCTCATCCTCTCTTTTTTGATGATGTTAAAACAGTTCTCAGATAAGCCACTTTCCTGTTAATAATGTTGGGTATTTAATGTTCCATAGACTATTGCATAGATAATTAAAATGATTGCTTTTTAATTTTTTTTAAGCCTAAATGCTAATAAATATAAGCCTCTATAAGTTCACTGAGAGCATCTTTCAGAAAACTCCCTTATCAACCTAGTGATTTTCCTAAAGCACATGTCTAATCATGTCACTCTCCTACTCAATAAACTCTGGTGGTTCTCAATCATTTCCAGGATCAAATACAAATTGCCCTGTTTGGCATTCAAAGCCCTTTACTAACCTAGCTTCCTCCTACTTTTCTTTTTTTCTCCAATTTATTTATTTATTTTTAGTTTTCAGTATTCATTTCCACAAGATTTTGAATTATGCATTTTTCTCCCCATCTCTCCCTACACCCAACCACAAAATAGCAAGCCTACTGAAACCCCTTCCCCCAATCTGTTCTTTCTTATATGCTCCTCCATCCCCCCCTAACTTTCTAGTAGGGCAAGATGGATTTCTATACCCCATTGCCTTTTTATCTTATTTCCAAGTTGCATGTAACATGCATTAACACTTGTTTTATGAAACTTTGAGTTCCAGAGTCTTTCCCTTCTTCCCTCCTCACTCACCCCCACTGGGAAGACAAGCAATTCAACATAGGTTGTACATGTGTAGTTCTGCAAAACATTTCCTTTGTAGTTATATTGTGAAACACTAACTATATTTCCTTCCATCCTATCCCACCCCCCC
>CM053582.1:430158079-430176525 GCA_028627135.1 Pseudochirops cupreus
ATACATACACACATATATTCATATGTATGTATATATACATACATATATAGGCCTATACATACATAGCATCTCATTTAAACTTCACAGCAATCATGTTAAGTGGGTACTATTATCACATCATACAGAGGAGGAAACTGAGGTTGAGCAAAGCCAGTGACTTGCCCAGGGTCACACAGTCAATCAGAATTTGAGGCAGAATTTAAACCAGATCTTTTAGATCAGCTCCCTTCCCACTATGCCATCTAACTGCCACACATTCAGAGAGCTTTTTTGTCATTGAAAAAAGTTAATAGACTAAATTTCTGTTAAAATAGGATGGTTGGACCAGATAAACTCAAAGGCCCATTCTAGTTAAATGATCATCTAGACTCCATAAATTTCTTTTGGCCTCTCTTTCCTTAGTTATAAATTGAGAATAATAAATAATACTTGTCCTTAGATATTGTGATGATGGGGTTCATAAGATTTAGAGCTAAAAAGAAAAAAGATTTAGAGCTGGGGGGATAAGCCTTAGAAACCCAACTCCATTATTTTAAAGGTAAATTGAAGCTCAGTGAAATTAAGGGACATTTTCAAGGTCATTGGGGTCCATGAAAACAGTCTTTCATTAAACAGAGTGATCTCCACTAGAAAAAGGGAATAAGAGAGAGACTAAGACCTTATGTATAGGCCTATAATTGCTAGGACAGAGGCAATGTCCCAGGAAAGGATGACAGTAATAGTCTAAAATTCTAGTACTTAACTTTCTCCCCTCTTTAGTTGCAGCTACAGGGCTCAGAAAGACAGAACACTCTCGTGGCCAACAGTCTTGACCCCTACCTGGATGAACAAAACTTAAACATAGGGCCAGATCTGAAAAATTAGTGGCCTCCTTTCCTTACAGCCTAAGATCTAACAAAAGGGAAATTCTAAAACCTAGAAAAGATGAAAGCTCAATCGTTACTGTGTAGAATTGGCTGCAGTTAAAACTCATCTTGGTTCTCATTGAGATAAAGTGGTTTCATCACAGATTCATGGACTTCAGAGATAATCTAGCCTCACACAATTCATATGAGGAAATAGAAGCTTAGGTAGGAGAAATTACTTGCATAACGTCACTAATAAATAGTCTAGTCTAATAAGTCTAGTCTAGTCCAATAAGAAGTCTAAGTCTTCCTGACTCCAAATCAAGGGACTTTTCTACTGCTTGATGTTATTAGTTACAAACTTTTTTGCTTTATTTTGCTTTAAGTTCAATTTTATTTTGCTTACAGGTCTAAATTTTCCTTCTCCCCCTCTCCCCTGAGAAAACAAGACAACAACATTCTTTTATGACTTCTAGGTTGTACATCTGTCTTCTGAAATTGAAACCCACATCTTCATTCTCCCCAATACAAAATACATCCCCCATGTGTGTTAATATGGAGCCATTAGCAACTAAGTACTTGGTAAAGCTTCTTAATTATAATAAAACATGCCCCTGTAAATTCATCTTCAGTTTCTAGGACAAAATCTAGCACTTCCTTATAAAATTGTGGAATAGTATGCAATGTCCTGTCCATTCATCCAGAGAATAAGATATTGACTGATTATTAATTATTTTAATTTAGCATGAATTAGCTCTGAGATTCTGGTAATAGGTTTCTTTCTAAAATGAAATCACATGTCAATCTGTTTTTCCCCATCTTATTTTAAGATCAGTCCTCTATAGGTTTCAAACATACTTTCTAAGTTAAGTTGGAAATTAATATTAGTTTTCAGAAAAGGATAGTAGAATGAACTACTTTTTATAAGGATGAACTTTTTGATATGATGAAGTTATGAGTCACATTTTACTGTACTGAAGTTCAATTACAATAAAATATTATATAATATAATGGCATTTTCATAGCATACTATGGTTTTCCAAGCAGGCCCTATACATTTTCTCAGTTGATTTCCACAACTGTGAAATAAGCTACTATTATTCCCATTTTACAGATGAAGAAACTAAAGCTAACAAGTTAAATGACTTCCTTAAGATCACACAGACAATAAATTCCTAAAGCAAGATTTAAATCTAGGTCTTTCTGACTCCAAATTTAGAACTCATTTCCTCTATACCAAATTCTATTTTGCTGAGATGTCAAGGTTGATCTCCAAGCGAACTGGACATTGGTTCAATTGAATCTCAGTCATGGTAGCTCATGATGGCTTCCTTTGTCACAAGGAATGCAAAATATCTGAACTGGGAACTGATGAAAGTTTGGAATTTCCATCAGAAGAACAATTTTAGAATAGAATGACTCTTGGTTTAGTTAGCTAAAGTGTTAACTTGCCAGAACGTGAGGAAAAGAACGGACAACATTGTAAGGATACAGATAGCCTTATGATCCTAAGAGTGCTTCATTTCCCCTTGTTCTGATTAAAGAGCTGCATTTTTTTTCTTTAAATGATTTAAACATAGTATAACTGAGGGATTGTGTGCACGTGTGAGTGTGTGTGTATGTGTATGTGTGTGTGTGTGTGTGTGTGTGTGTGTGTGTGTGTGTGAATTGAGAGCATCATTCCAATCTAAGTAAAACATGATATTCTGCTGACATGGATGGCAAGAATGGAAAATAGCACTTAACATATTTTGTGAATATAGCCAAGTCCCTTAAGAGTTGTGCTGTTTTTGTTCAGTTGTTTCGGTTATGTTCAACTCTTCATGACCCCATTCAGGGTTCTCTTGGCAAAGATGCTGGAGGAGTTTTCTATGTCCTTCTCCAGTTCATCTTACTAATGAGCAAACTGAGACAAATAATATCAAGTGTTAATGTTATGTGACTTGCTCAGAGTCATGTAGCTAGTATGTATCTGAGGCCAAATTTGAACTCAGGTCTTCCTGACTCCAGGCCCAGGGCTCTATCTATCTATTGTACCACCTAGCCACCCAAAGGTTACATACTTCATCTTTTCTTTTCTCATGTTTGAGAGGCAATAATGGAATGACCAATGAATTGTTCTTAGACATCAAGAGATATGAATTAAAGTCTCAGATCTGCCCTTTGCCAGTCATGTCACTTGGACACGTCACCAACTCCCTGAGGCTCAATTTCATTACCTGGGAAACAAAGTTAACCAAGTTTACCTACTGGCCTCATGGGGTTGTTGTGAGGATAAAACAAGACAATATAGGTGAATATTCTTTGTAAATAGTGAAATATTATACAAATAGAGGATATTTGTAATGCAATTATCCAGAATCTAATAGGAATTTAAATACAGTATTGCTAAATTAATATTTGTTGAATTCTTCGTAATGTTGTTATTAGTGTATAAAAGAAGAAAGGAAGCATTTATATGGTACCTCACTATACGCCAGGCACTGTGCTAAGTGCTTTGCAAATATTATCTCATTTGATCCTCACAGCAACTCCATGAAAGGGTGATATTATTATCCCCACTTTATACTTGATGAAACTGAGGCAAATAGAGCTCAAGTGACTTGCCCAGGGCCCCACATCTAGTTAAATTTCTGAGGTCAGATTTGAATTCAGGTCTTCTTGACTCCAGGAACAGAGTTCTATCTCCTGTGCCACCCACCTGCCTCTAATTGTGTCAGGAATACCTGGGTTCAAACACCACTACAGACACTAAGGGACAAATCCAATTTCAGGCCCAGTTATGCAAACCGTATGTTTTGAGTCCTTTACAAGCTCTCTTTCTTCTTTTTAAAAATATATTTTGTTTTTACATACCCTAGATTTCACCCTGTTATTCCCTCTCCCTAATCAGAAAGCCATTCCTTATTATAAATATTTTTTAAAGAAAAAGAGAAAAGGTGGGGGGGGAGGTGGCAACTAGGTGGTGCAGTGAATACAGCACTGGCCCTGGAGTCAGGAGGACCTGAGTTCAAATCAGGCCTCAGACACTTAACACAAAACTAGCTGCATGACTTTGGGCAAGTCACTTAATCCCAATTGCCCCTCAAAAAAAAAAAGAAGAAGAGAAAAATTTAGCAAAACCAGTCAATAAGTTGAAAAAATTGAATATTCTATGCCTAGGACCCCATACACACACCTGCAAAGGAGTCAAGGGATGTATCTTCTCATTTCTCTTCTTTGGGGTCAAGTTCTTCCCTTAAAATTTCACAACATTCATTTTCAATTATTTACTCATTATCGTTCTTTCTATTTATGTTGCTGAAGTCCTCAAATATTTTGTTTTCCTAGCTCTACTTCATTTTGTATCAGTTCCACCTAAGTCTTACCATGTATCTTTGTATTCATCCTTTCTGACATCTCAAATAGCCTAGTAATAATTCAACCATTCGTGTTCCACAGTCACATACAGTATATTTGACCATTCCCCAATCAATGGACATCTATTTGTTTCTACTTCTTTGCTACCACAGAAAGTGCTACTCTAAATCTCTCTCCTAAATGCTCTCATCTACTTATATACCAGTAGCAACCGGGCAAGAAGTCAAAACACCTAGGTTTAAACCATTTTAAACTTGAACACAAGTCAATTCAGTTCACAACAACACTTCCTATTTAAACAGGATAGATAACAAAAGTCATCCTCCTGTATCGCAGGGATGTTGTGAAAATAAATGAAATATACATCTATAGAATCTCTTTGAGCTTCTGGAAGAAAAATGTTTTATAGAGATACAAGATATCAACAGCTTCTTTTGATTTTTAAGACATTATAAATGCCACAGAAATATGCCACCATAGTGTGTCATGTTCAGTGGTATGGCTTTTATGTCTACCCACACTTCTCTGCAGTTTTGAGTCTTCTGTGTTCTCAGAACCTGTTGTAATTCTAGTTTGTTGACTCATTGACATGTATCATATCTGGTTTCCTCCCTCGACAAGGAGGGCTCGCATCACTGTGCATGGGACAGACTATCTACCTCCAAGCTGGAATCACACAGGACCTGCCCCTGCTGTGACTATGAAAGAATAGCTAATGAAACAAAGAAATCATGTTACATTACAGATGAAGAGATAGCTCTCCCAGTCTGGTCTTTCAACTGACAGTGTCTTTAAGTACAAGGAGATGAGATTTTTAGCTATTTTCTTTTAAGGGAAGAGTATCCAGGATAGAGAATTATCACGGAGTCAGGAAGACCTGAGCTTCAATCATACCTCTCACATGTGCTAGATGTATAACCATGGGCATGTCACTGAACCTTTTAGTTCACCAGGTACGTTTCTAAGACTCTGAGACTTATTTGTCAGTTAGATAAATTGCTTATCTGAACCAGTGAAGGTAGTTAACCACACCAGGAGATCCCTATACCAACAAATTCACAGGTGTGAATCTTTACCCTATCCTACCCTACTGCTTCCTCCTCCACCACCACCACCACCCCAAAAAATCCAAGACATGCTAACATTAGAAATCCTATTTGCAAAGTGAATCTGGAAAAAGGATAATTAACTGGATGAAATCCCTGATATATTCACAAGTGTACCTTCATAAGATGAAGAATTGTTGACAGCTAGTATAGAGAAATACTTAATCACCTGTCAGTTTATCTTGTTTTAGTGGGTCCATGTAAAATCCATGGAGCTCACAAATGCTCTTATGCCTCTTCGATTCCATTCTGACATTCAGGGGAAACCCAGATATTGATAGATAGAAATAGAAAGCCTGAAGCAAAGACGTAATGTAGGCAATTTTGACCCAGAGATGTGTTGCACAAAAATGTTTAACCTTCAAGGAACTTCTGTACCTTTGTGTCTCACCACCTACCTGACTGTAAAAGCAGAAAGTAAATTTCCATAGAGAATTAAATTGATACAACCTTCTCAGTAGCAAAGGTAAGATTAATTTTACTATCAATACTAGGGAAAAATGTCTTTCTCCTTTCAGATTTCCTATAATTATGAGTTAGAAACTGGCTGGACAGTTCTCTTCCCTAATGACTCCTCTCTTCTCCTTCATAGCCACCATGTCAACACTATTCAGCAGTGTGCTACTAAATATTAGACCAAAAAAAAAAAAGCTTAACTGAAAAATAAAGTATTCATGATTCACTTTAAAGTTAAACCTGCATTAACATTTCCTCCTTCACTTACTTAAGTTTAGACAATCAACAAAACAATAAATCAAGCCCTGATTTGCTGATTTCTGGGGTATATATATTCACACTGAAAAATTTAACCATCAGCTCTCCTGAGCCAATTCAAGCCATCTACACCTCTAGGCACATACTTCCTATTCCTTCTTTCCTACCCTTCAATTGTGCTGTCTAGAACCCTTTGTTCTATTGAAAACAAATCGCCTTTTATGTCAGATCTGCGTTATCTCAGAAATTACTTTGTATGTATTTTCATTTACTTATCTATACACATATTGTTCCACACAATAGAATGTAAACTTCTCCAAGACAGGGACTATTTTGTTTTGTGCTTGTATCACAAGCACCTATCACAATGCTTGGAACATGATAGCAGTGATTAAATGCTTATTGAATTGAACTAGTTAGAGGGATCACTCATTTCAGGCCGGTACATGTTGGTGCTATCTAAGATATTGTTGTATCCTGAATTTGGAGTGAATTAGCACTGAAGCACAATTATTCAAATCCCTCTTCCAAGGCTTATACCCTAAGTAACATTGAATAAATCCCTGGACCTCAGTCTTTATACCCATAAAATGAGGGGCTTGGACAAGATGGTCTGAGTTGCCTTCTAGCTCTAGACCAGTGGTTCTCAACCTTCCTAATGCTGCTACCCTTTAATACACATATGTGGGTGTATCTGCATGTGGGTGGACCTGCCTGGAGATGGACAGAGGAGCTGTGTCTTGGTTCCTAAAACCATCAGAAATATGTGTTTTCTGATGACCTTAGGCAACCCCTGTGAAAGAGTCATTCGACCCCCAAAGGGGGCGCGACCCACAGGTTGAGAACTTGTGTTCTCTAGAGTCTAGACCTATGATCCCATGACTTTACAGAAGGAAAAACATCAGTCTAATCCAGTGGTTCCTGGCACCTGATATTGCTGTTTTGCTCATTGAACACTAAGGAGTAAGCACATTGGCACAAGTCAAGAAAACTGTCTCCTTTCTTTGTCAGGAGAACCTAGATAACTCCACAGTACTATGCAAATGAACAGGATGGTGAAGGGCTCCAAGTCTGTGGAAGGGAAAATAAAAGAAAATATACTTAACAAGAGGGGTTTACATTAAATGTACAAACTAATTTCTAAACAAAATTAAGATACAAAGTGTCGGAGCTGCAGGTTTAAACAGGATAAAGTCAAAGTGAGAATCATGGAATGTTGTGATTAAAAGGAAATTTGGAGATTGAATCCACTATTTCATTTTACAGAGGAGGAAATGGAGGACTAGTGATTTGCCCAGAATTAAAAAGGAAGGAAGCTTTGGAGAAGAGATTGAATAATCAAGTCTAGAAATGTTTATTAAGCACTTACACTGAGCCAGGCTCTATGCTAAGCATCTGGGAACACAAGTACAGACTGAAAGTTCCTGCCCTCCAGGAACTTACGTTGTAAAAGGGAAAGACAATCCATAAAAAGGGATATGAAAAGGTGGAATGGAAATGAAAATACCCACTGAGGGGACTTCACAGACAAAGTTCAATAGAGAGTTTGGAGCACAGCCTGGAGAGAAATGAATATGTGGTTGGCCTGGAATTCCTCCTTAAAATAGAGGTTCTTGGAGGAACCAGCCAATCAGAGGGAGAGGCCATAGAGTCAGAGGGTACTTCCAATGTGAGAAGTAACCCCAGGGTAGAGTGAGCTTCCAGAGTAAAAAGGTTTCTATGGCATAGTAGACAAAGTCCAGTGGAGAATCAGGAATATAGCTGGGAGAAGAACCAATTATTTTTCAGGGCTCCCCCACTCCTTTCTGGGGATACACAAACCAACTATACCTCAGAAGATACATGTACTATCAATACGGTATAGACCTGAGCCCCTGCTTGACCAATCTTGTCAGTTCATTTCAATTCAATAAGCATTTATTAAACGCCAGGTATTGCTTGGAACTGGTGATACAAAGACAAAATAAAATAGTTCCTTGCTCCCAAGGAACTTAAATCTTACCTGTGGGGAAGTGAAGGGTAGTCAGCACAAGAATATAAATAAATATAGATATAGATACACACAAACATACAGACGTATACATACATATATATGTATATGTGTGTATATGTATTGTGTGTGTATATATGTGTGTATACACACACACACATATACACACATACACACACACAAAGACAATTTGTGATCCAAAAAACAAAATGAAGGGACTTGGTCATGGTCACTCATTTTATCAGTACCAGGGCCCAGAATTGGACCCTGGGTTTCTTGACTCCCGTACAATTTTCAACCACTGAGGGAGATTCCAGGGAGGCCAAAAAGCAAAATAATTAATTTGATAGAAACTGGACTAACAGAGTATAAAAGGTAGACTAGTACTATTCACTATCTAGATACGCTGAAACTTTTTTATTTATTTATTTTGCGTAAGCTACAAATTTATGCTGGGACTAAGACTTAGATGGCAGTTGAGTTAAAGCATCAATATGAAAAATCACTAGCACCAAGGACAGGAGCATTAGGTATCGCTTTTGGTATTGCTTTGATGTCAGTGACCCGTAGGAATCAGGTATATTGATGGTACTGTCTCAGGTGCTCATTTGAATCTAGATTACGAGTCCTTGGAGTTTAATGTAAAGTCAAGAATCTGACCTACAACTGCTTTTTCTGTTCAGAGTATGATTAACTGTATTTATTAAAACTTGAGGAGAAAGTGGAGTGAATAGTTGACCAATCTGTGAGTAATAAAATTGTAGAATTTTAGAGCAGGAAAGACCTTAACAATCTAGTTCAACCCCTTTGCCTGAACCCCAGACAAGGAGAAAGCCTTGCTTAATAAATAGCAGAGCCAAGGCTGAATCACAGTCCAGTACCCTTTCCATCATACCACCTGTGTCACTTATGCAAAGTCACATGGCCAGTCTCCAAGTATACCAAATGCTGCAGTGAATGAACCAAGGCTGAGAAGACAAGTATCATGCAGTGAAAGGCGTGCTTCATTTCTATTCAGGAGACAGCTTTAAATCTTAAACCTGCCACTGTGTCACACTGAAAAAGTCATTCGACCTCTCTAAGTCTCAATTTCCCCTTTTGTAAAATGAAGATGATAAAGCTTGTTCCATATATCTTACCAGATCATGAGGAAAGTTCTTTATAAATTTTGAAATGTTATAGAAATAGATGTTTTTATTCTAGAGGCTAGATATTAGTCTTATTCTCTAATACTAAACAATGTAAAGTGGTACCACTTTATATATCTGCAAAGAAATAAATAGGAAAAACCAGAGACCAAATGGTTGAATTCTAAAGGCATAGATTCAATGAGACAGAATAATAGAGTGAATAATAAATTAACCTCAAAACATGAAAACCTGAGTACAAGTCTCACCTCTAATCCATACTGACTGTATCACCCTGAGTAAGTCATTTAAACTCTTCATGCTTTAGGCAATTCTCTAAGACTATGAGTTGCAGAAAGGGTGCTGACCTGCGTTGGTAGGAGTTTCCTTATCTAGGAGTTCTTTTGACCAATAAAATCTGAGATCTAGTTATTTATTCCTGGATCCAGTGACTGTATCCCTAGCTTTAATTTAGTCAAGGAATTAAGAAGATATAGATGGTTCACAAGCAGACATGGAATTCATATAAAGTTAGACACAGAAGATCATAGATTTAGAACTAGGAAGAACCTTGGAAATCAACTAGACCCATCCCCTCATTTTATAGATGAGAAAACTGAGGTCCAGAGGGATAAAATTATTTGCACAGCTAAGTGTTAGTGCCTGCACATGGGCAAACATGCACACACACACACACACACACACACACACACACACACACACACACCTAAACTTCCATGTATTTCCAGTTACCTAGTGACATTCTGGAACATAATACTAGTTTTCCTGATTATTTCCTTATCCTAATATATTATTTTGTATCTTCGTTTCTGTTAAATTGTGTTTTTTGACTATTCAGCATGTTATCTAGACTGCAGATTTGATTTGAAATTTCTCTCCATTCATGACCCTCACCAAAACACCTATGTGGGTCTTTTCCCTCCTCTAATCTCTTTATGATCCCAGTAGATTTCCAGAGTTACCTGCTGCTTCTGATAAATGCCTAAAAGCACTGTGTCTCATTTTCCAGTGACCTCTTGTTTCTTGGCATCAAAATAGTAACAGGTGTAAGCATCTACAGGGAGGTACATTGAGCCTATGATTCAGTGCTGGCACAAGATAGGGTTTGTTTCCCTCAGGAAACAATTCTGACAATATTTCCATGCTGCCAATTTCCAATTAGTGTCACCACTTGCCCTGTGGCCTAAGACAAGTGTCCAGTTTTTCACCAACAAATACCTGACTATTTCCTGAGATGTGCACTAATACCAAAAGATCAGCGAATGTCAGTCAGAAAACAAGTCTGCCAAATGAAGAGATCATCACCACTGTCTAAAGGGAGGTCACTCCATTTTTAAGGGATGGATCATGGCTTCCTTTACTAAAAGCAAAACCAATAATACTTTCAGAAGCTGAATCAGTATAGATTTAGAACTGAAAGGGACCTCAGGAACCATCAGTCCCGTTATTATAACAATAAGGAAAATAAGGATCACAGGAGTTAAGTGACTTGTGCAAGGTCATACAAATAGTAAGTATAGTATTTTAATTCAGGTCATCTGACTTCAATTCCAGCTTGCATTCTGCTGCACCATGATGCCTCTCTAATTATATCTAGTTGTTTGAGGGAAGAAGTAAAGTATAGCAAGAAAAGTTCTTGCTTTGGAGTCAGAGGATATCAATTTGAAAATTCATTCTTTTATTTATTAGTTCTGTGATCTTGAAGAAGTCATTTTCTGGGCTACAGTTTCCAGATGATTGCCAGGGTTCCTTCCAACTCTTGATCAAAAGACCCTAAAAAGTAAAATACCAAGGCACTGTCTCCATGGAAACGTCTGTGAAAGAACTTGTCTCTGTTATACACTGAAGTGGTCTTAGGGAAACAATTATTCACCAGGGTACATCTAGAGTGAGGAAAGGGGCAAGAATAAACATGAAACTAAAGCCTTATTTTAATTGTACTTTTAAGTCTCCCATCACAACCAACATTAACTAAAAATGAAACAAAACAAAAATCTAAAGGCCCACATTGATGACTGTCTTCTATATGAGAACACTTGGGACTCTTATGGTAAGTTTGAGTCTACACTATGCTTAAAGAAATAGTTGATCTGTCATTTCATTGAGGTCTTGGGAGCAGGAAATGAGCCAAATGGTTATTTGATCATGTTTGTCAAGTTCCTGATTTCCAGTGAGATCTCTCCTTTAAGATGTACATGTAGAATTTAGGGGACTGTTAGAAGGCAGAATCCCAAAAGAATGAATAGAAATAGTCAGAAAGCTAGGAATACCAGAAAATTGCATTGTACATGAAATGACATGACTTGACGAGTCTTAACAAAGTGACCACAGAGTACGAATTAAAAAGTTTTAAGGAGCTTTAATTTACCAGCTGCGGCTACTCCATGCCAATTAAGGGGGAGCAGCCTCGAGTTCGGGGGTGGAGAACCTTTTATATATTCTTTGGTTTACGTATCTAACTAATACAATTGGTTACTAAAACAGGTTACCATATAGACATAAGCAAGCTGTTGCTAAGACAAGCAGAGCGGAGGGGATCTATAGGGTAAGCGGAGGTGCACATGGCATGGCGACGAGCAAGAAAAAGATAAATTACCCTAGGCCGGCTTCCCAGGTTCATAAAGTTTCACTTGGCTGGTTTCTAATTCCATAAAGTATTATTTAACTATTTCTTGACCATAACATACAGAACACAAAGAAGAAGAGGGATTTTCTTTGGATTTTTTTTTTTTAGGAAGGAGGAAAGTGACCAGCAATTCGAAAGGTCACAAAAAGTCAAGGACAAAGACAGAAAAGGCCATTGATCTTTTAATAAGGAGTTCATTTGTTAAAGTTTTCTGAGAACAGTTTCTATAGAGTGATGGGGAAAGAAACCAGATTTCAGGGAGCTGATGAAGGAGTTGGTGATAAGCAAATAGAAAGATTTGTTGTAGATTTTTTTTAATAGAAACTGGACAAGAAAGGAGAGCTGAGAGGAAACTAGTTCACAATTACTAGATGTTATTGCTTTTCAAAATCAGGTGCAAAAATTATTGGTTGTTTAAATAAACTCTGGAGAAGCAGCTTGCTATATAGTAAATAAAGACCTGGCCTCAGAGTCAGGAAGAAGTCTGGCCCCTGAAACTGATTATATTACCCTGGACAAGTCACAATTGCCCAGTGCTCTAGAATTCAAGGATCAGTAAACTACTGCCAGAATACCAATTTTCAAATACAGTAAAGCTTTATTTAAAAATATAAAAACCATTCTTAGCTCACTTGGACATATAAAAACAGTCAGCGGGCAGTAGGTCATAGTTTCCTGACCTCTGCTTGCGAGCTCTCTAATATCCTAAGTCACAAAGAATGTGACAACCTACATTGGTAGAGGCAATTCCTTATACTGAGCTTCCTACTCTAAAGAAATCATTGCTTCTTAATCTCAATGGAATCTAGGTCTATCCAAGTTAGGTTCAGATTCCAAACTTAAAAAGAAAAGAAAAAACCATGTAAGGATAATCAGGGGCATCACATTCTAGTACTCATCATGTAACAGCTTGTTTCCACTCTGACCAAGTCCAGGAACGTCTGTCATACTTGTGGTTTACAACTTCTGGCTCTTACAACTTGTTTTTTCCATGCATTTATCCTGTCTGGCTTTGTCTCAGCAGGTCACCTTGTTGGATTGGTTTGTATTTGGTTTCCTTTACTGCCTGCTTCTCCCCAGGATATGAAGATTCAGTTACCATTCCTGCCTTCCTAAATTTCTGTTTATACTATTAAAATCCCCCATTGGCAATGAATGCCACCCCTGAAAAAAATATGGACAGTTGTTAGACTCAATTGTCTGATAAAGGCAGTAAGAATGGTAGCCTAGTAAAGAACCAACTTCAAGTTTCAGACTGGGGCGGGAGTAAGGGGAGGAATAGGGGCAAAGCTGGAACATTGGCATCTAGGTGGCACCATGAATAAAATGATGGATTTGGAGTCAAGAAAAGATGAGTCCAAATCCTGCCCCAGATGCTTCATTACTACATGACCCTAGACAAGTAATTCAACCTCTCAGCTTCAGTTTCCTTATTATAAAAGCAGGATAATAATAACACCTATGGGCAGCTGGGTGACACAGTAGATAGAATGTTGGGCCTAGAGTCAAGAAGACTTGAGTTCAAATCCAGTCTCAGACATTTACTAGCTGCGTGACCCTGAGCAATTAGACCTAATTTCTTCATCTGTTAAATGAACTGGAGAAGGAAATGGCAAACCACTCCAGTACCTTTGACAAGTCAAACATGACTCAAACAACTGTATTAACAACAAAGGTCAGGCTTATCTCCATGGAACTGCTTCTCCCTGATGACTATACACAACATTAGCTTTAGAAGATAAGTCTGTGACTAGAGTATATGACTCCTAACCTTCCTCCTTCTGAAGACCTGCTTCAAGTCTTTTTACAAGTTCTAATTTCTTCCAGCAACAGAGCTAGAAGTTGAGTAAGGCATAGAAAAGCTTCATGCAATGCATTGATTTTGGAAATCAAAGTTTATGCAACCTTCTGGGGAAGAGAAAATCAAATGGAAAAAAGCAAGTACATGGTTAAATAGGAGTTAACATATTTCTTCAGACCAAACCTGGGGAACAAAATTTTAAAATTCACACTCCTCACCTAAATGATGCTCTTTTCTATGCATCCACAGCCTGGAGGCAGCTGTATGATGTAGGAGGCAGCAGTTGAGTGGAGTGGAACAAGGACTTGACTAGCAATTGAGAAGCCTTCATTTGAATCCCAGTTTTGCTATTAACTACCTGTATGACCTTGAGCAAATCACTTCATCCCTTTAGAACTACTTCCTCCTCTGTGAAAAATCCAGGTTTAAACTAGACGATCTACAATGAAAAATAAAAAGGACCTATTTAAAAAAAAATTATAGCACCTTTTCTTGTTGTGGCAAAGATGGCAAAGAATTGGAAATTGAGGGGATGTCCACCAATTATGGAATGGCTGAACAAGCTGTGTGAATATGATTGTGATGGAATTACTATTGTGCTATAAGAAATGAGGAGCAGGATGGTTTCAGAAAAACCTGGCAAGACTTACATGAACTGATGCAAAGTGAAGTAAGGAGAACATTGTACATGGTAACAGCAATATTGTACAATGATCAGCTATAAAAGACTTGGTTACCTGGTTCAAGACAATGATCTAAGATAATTCTGAATGAACCCATCATGAAAAATGCTATCTACCTCCAGAGACAGAATTAATGAAATCTGAGTGCAAATTAAATCATACTTTTTTCACTTTATTTTTGTGTGTTTTCTTTTGCAACATGGCTAATATGGAAATGTGTTTTGCACAAGTTCACAGGGATAATCAATATCATATTGCTTCCTTTTCCAGAGGGTGGTAGAGGAGCAGGAGGGAGGGAGAGAATTTGGAAGAGAATCAAAATTTTTTAAATACATTAAAATGTAATTGGGAAATATTTAATGAAATAAATATAAATATGAATGTATTAAAAAATAAAAAATAAAATAGATGATCTATAAGGTGCCTTCTATCTCAAACAATCTCAAAATCTGTGGTGCTATCACATGTAGGTCTTTATTTCAGAGATAAAAACAAAAAGGAAAAGGACCTATATGAACAAAAAGATTTATAGCAGCTCTTTTAGTGGTGGCAAAGAATTGGACATTGAAGGGAAGTCTATTAATCAGTGAATGACTGAATAAGTTGTTGTATGTGATTATGACGAGATACTATTTTGCTTTAAGAAATGATGAGCAGAATGCTTTCAGGAAAACCTGCAAAGACTTACATGAACTGATGCAAAGTTAAATGAGCAGATCCAAGAGAACATTATACAGAGTAACAGCAATATTGTGTGATGATGTACTGTGAATAAGTTAGCTATTCTCAGCAATGCTGTGATACAAGAACATTTTGAAGGAATTATGACCAAAGGTGATGTCCATCTCCAGAGAAAGAATTGATGGAGTCTGAGCACAGATCAAGGATACTTTTCTTTTATTTATTTTTCTTGGCTTTTCTTTTGTCTGCATTTTCTTTCACAGCATGACTTACATGGAGATGTATTTTGCATGACTACCCATGTATAGCCTACGTCAAATTGCTTGCCTTTTCAATGAGGATAGATGGGAGGGATGGAGAGGTGGAACTCAAAATTTGAAAAGAGTATGTTAAAATTGTTTTTACATGCAATTGGGGAAAAGCAAAATAAAATTTAATCTGTGGTGCTTATGGGATAAATGCCAATCAATTATAAAGTCTAAAAGTAGACCTAAAGTAAACGGTAATCTTTAAATGAAGTGATAAATGTTCATACTTTTCAGAGCAGTAGAAATTTAGAGAAGGAAAGAATCTATGGGATCGTAGATCTAGAACCTTAGAGATAACTAGTCCAACATCCTCATTTTATGGATAAGAAATAGAGGTTCATAGAGAAGTGACTTTCCCAAGATCACACAGGTTAATACTGGCAAAGGAAGGACCAGAACCCAGAACTCCTCAATCTCCATCCTCTCCAGTACATTCTGATTTCCAAATCAAGCTTATTTAGCTTAACAGCCAAAAAGTGAACTTTTAGCAACCCCTTCAAAAGTCTACCAAGATTCAAGAAAAACAAAAATTACCCCCCTTTCACCTTTTTTGTCATCCCTGATTTAAAAAGAGCCTGATCCAAATTTGGCTGACTCGGGCCATAGGATCTGGAGACAGGAGGGAATCCAACTTACTCAATGGTGCTAAGAAGAATAAAACATTTGTCAAACCATGAAATCAGCAGCTGCGACTTAAAACAAGAAGTAGCAGATATTCTGAATGCAAAGTTGCTGTTTTTCTACAGTCACTTTTCTGATTAGAACTGCCCCCAAATTCTCTAACATTGATCAGATGACTTGGCAGAAGTCTGCAACTGGCAGAGAGATTTCCACACCACAGCTTTATCTTGTTAGTAGCTAATCTATTATGATAGTCTTACATACACATATAGCCCATCAATTAGACAGCATTATATCATGTAATTGATTGCAGGCTCTTCAGTTGCAAAAGTGACAGTGAAAGTGAGTGTTGACATAAAGATCTGTCTTTTTTCATTGCTGCCAGACACGCAAACTGTTTAAATTGGCCAAGGAACTTTGCCTCTGAAGTCTAAAGTTTTCTTTAATCCCCCATTCACATGAAAATCAAAATTCTAACCACCTATCAAAAACAGTTATATCATAGTAACCTCTTCTTATGGATGCATGTGTGACATGTAAGGTTATAAGTGTAAGAAATAATGAAAATAGAAGAAAACAAAAGAAAAAATTGCCAATTGGGCCTGAAGCAACAGACAAGAACAAAACCCACACATCTGGTACTATATAATAATAACACTTATGATGATGATAAAAGTAATTAATAATAATAATAATAATAATAGCTAACATTTATATAGTCCTGCAAGATTTACATAGCTCTTTACATCTACTGTTTGATCTTATCATAGTAGCCACACTGGATCATAACATTTACTCCTAATTCCCAAAGCAATACACTGGGTTTCTTTTGATCCAAATTTTTGCCATTTTTCCCTGTTCTCAATACAATTTGTTAAGGGTCAGCTCTTCCTCTCCTGTGTCTTATATTAATCTTGAAATTTTATCATCCATGAGTCACCCACACTTGCCCTAATGTTCCTTGTAATACTGTTGCAAGGGGAAAAAATGGAGCTTTTGGTATTGTCTGTCCTTACTTAGAACTTGAGACTTCCTTCAGTGAGAAACTCTCCAAAAAGCTATCCATCTTAGATGTAGTTTTGTAGAACACAGTTAAATTTTTTTCATAGTCTTCTTTCCTCACTTTGGGAAATTTAGGGTTTTTTTTTTCCTCTACTTGTTGAATTTCATGGTAGGGACTGAGGAAAGTGAGGCTTGGTTAAGCCTACCTCTCTTATGGCACTGGAAGAACAGCTTTCTGGACACACACTGGTTACCCCTGACCAGTAATTATGCTGGTTTTGCAAATTCCATCTCCATGAAAGAGTCTGTTTTCTTTCTCCATCAACCACACAAACCACTGTTTTTCTTTGCCAAGTATAGGGAAAAGAAATGATCAGTGGGATATAGTAGAGAAAGTTGGGGAAGGGGGAATTGGGGGGAAAAAGACTTAGGAAAGTTCTTGCTGCCTAAGTGATTTCCTTAAGCATGGATTTCATCATGTCACTCTCCTCTTCAAATAAACCTTAGTGTTTTTCTATTGCTTCTAAGGAAAGAAAATTACCGCCTATGGTTAGCTTTAAAAGCCCTTCAAAACCTGGCCCCAACCTATCTTTTCAGTTTGATTGTACATTATCCCATTTCTCCCAGTAGGAGATCCAGGCAAACTGGCCTTCTCTCTGTTCCTCAAACACAACACTGTCTCTGCACCCTTGATTGGCCATCTTCCACACATGCTTAGAAAGCATTCCTTCTTTACATCCACCTCAAAGACTCACTGTCTTCCTTAAAGATTCAGCCTTAATGATAAAGGCTCAAGCACCAACTTCTACACGCAGACTTTCCTGATTCTCCTTCCCCCTGAACCACAACTGTTAGTGCCCTCCCTCCCAAAAGGGTATTGTATTTAACTACTTTGTAAGGGCTCCCTTGGGGCAGTTAGGTGGTACAATGGAGAGAATGAAACCCCTGGAATCAGAAGGAGCTGGATTCAAATCTGACCTCTGGTCTCAGATGCTTAGTAGCGATGTGACCCTGGGCAAGTCACTTAACCCTGTTTACCTTAGTTTCTCATTTGCAAAATGAGTTGGAGAAGGAAATAGTGAATCAATCCAGAATCTTTGCCAAGAAAACCCAGATGGAGTCACAAAGAGTATGAAATGACCAAACAATTGAAAACTTTTGAACATACACAGAGGTGGTACAGTTGATAGAGCACCAGGTCTAGGATCAAAAAGATTGATCTTCCTGAGTTCAAATCCAGCCTCAGACACTTACTAGCTCTATGACCCTGGGCAAATCACTGAACCTTCATTGTCTCAGTTTTCTCATCTATAAAATGAGCTGGAAAAGAAATGGCAAACCTCTCCAGTATCTTTGCCAAGAAAATTCCAAATGGGGTCATGAAGAGTTGGACACCACTGAAAATGATTGAATATATATATATATATATATATATGAGCATTTATTTATTTTGTATTTATTCTATTCTATTCTATTTTATTCTATTCTTTACATTTACTTATACTATATGTACTACAAGCTACTTGAGAATAAGGATTATTTCATTCTATCTCGAGTGCTT
>CM053582.1:430177025-430217957 GCA_028627135.1 Pseudochirops cupreus
ATTATTATTATTATTATTATTATTATCATTTACATGCAACTGGGAAATAAGATATTCAGGCAATGGGATAGGGAGATCCATCTTGCTCTACCAGAAAGTCAGAGGGGTGATGGGGGAGGATATAGGAGAGAGCAGATTGGGGGAGGGGGTATACAGTGGGATTGCTGTTTTAGGAGGGTGGGTAGGGGAAAGATGGGGAGAAAATTTGTAACTCAAAATTTCATGGAAATCAATGATATAAACTAAAAATAAACAAAAGTTAATTTAAAAAAATAAAGTCACTTAAAGATACCCATTGATTAGTGGATGGATGAACAAAATGAGCTATATGGATATAATAGAATATTAAAGCACTATAAAATATGATACATGAAGAATTAATTTAGATAAATATAGGAAGATTTGTGTGAATTGATATAGAATGAAGAAAGTAGAACTAGAAGAAAAATATATAAAAACTACAATCATGCAAACAAAAACACTGAAAGGCAGCTGTAAGGCATAGATTAAAAGAAATAATATGGGTTCCAAATGACAGATAATAAAACACATCTCTTACTAGAGGCAAGGGGCTCCAGGTTCTGAATGTTGTATGTGGTGTCAAAATGCTGCCACTAGAATAGTTGGTTTTACTTAATTTCTGACAAAGGAAAGGCTGTATAAAAAGAGTGTGATCAGGAAATACCAGCAGTGTTACAAATAGCCTTACTAAACCCTTTTCCTTATTTATAAAACATGGATAATAATAACTTGCTCCAATTGTCTTACAGGGTTATTGGGAGGTACAAATGATAGAATAGACAAGATGTGCAATAATACATGAAATTTATTACTAATATATGAAAATATTAATAATAGTGTGCTATTAATAAGAATATTGAAATAGTAGATCTCTTTATGGTTTGAAGCTACTGCTGCTATGCCATAATACCAAAAGCCCATAACTCTATAAATAATTTCAGAGGAAAAAGTGCATTTTTTTTAAAAATCACAGAATATAAAGATTACATTGGATTGCTGCGCATTGGATTAGAACTGTGAATCTTTTTAAATTGTTTTAATCTGCTCCTTTTTGAGAGGCTATTCTACTAAAAGTAGTTTAACTTATTTGCTCTTGATTTATGGACAAAATAATGTACAGCTGGGTTCCAATGAACAGAAATAAAGAATTTCCCTGAAATGGTAGCATTATTCAAATTTGTATTGCAAATTTCCATTGGATTAGAACAAATTATCTTATTGTACATAATTATAACTTCAAATAGTGTGATTTACAATATATGCAATGCCTTCAAGGGACTTATTGTTTGCACTAATTCGAACAAGGCAGTATTAAGAATGGCTAACACTGAAGACAGAGCCAAGAGAGCAGAGAAAAGGCAGCAACCCTCCTGTGCTCCCCCCAAAACCTCTCTGAACACCTTTAAATAATGTCATAAAACAATTCCCAGAGTGGAAGAACCCACAAAAAGACAGGGTGGAATTATTTTCCAGCCAAAGACAAATTAGTAGGTCAGCAGGAAAGATCTTTGTCTGCCTTACCAGGGTAATAGTGGAGCACAGTCTGGTGGGCCCCAACAAATCAGGATCAGGTTTTGTGAGACTTTGAATCTGCAGTGGCAGTGGCTGCTTCCACAGCTCTCAGCCTCTAAGGTGGGGTTGAACCTCTGATCAGAAGGAAATTACAAGGGTCTCTTTGCTGGCACTAGGGAAAGGATTCTCTTGCTTTGCCTATGCTCAGATCTGGGTCGCAGTCCTGGGTGGCAGTCCCAGGGAAAGTAGGAGCACTTGTGCACTACAGCTTGCAGGTCATAGAGGAGCATGGACCCTCCTCACAGTTCTAGGTAAGAAAAGAGTGCTTGTGGTCATTTACAGACAAGAACACAGCCCAGGAGAGTAATCACCCCCTCTCCTTGGATCATACCACCTTGGAAGAGCTGAAAACTTAAAGGTCCCTAGAAGCATCTCTAAAAATAGCTGTACAAAAACCCTGAAGCTCAGGACAATGCATCATCCACCCTAGAAGCAGAATTCCACTTTAACAAAGAGTTAAAAGTCAAGAAATAGGCTAGAAAAATGAGCAAACAACAGAAAAATTATGACCATGTAAAGTTTCTCTGGTGACAAAGAAAATCAAAATACATACTCAGAAGAAGATAACAAAGTCAAAGCTCCTCCATCCAAAGCTTCCAAGAAAAATACAAATTAGGCTAGGGCCATGGAAGGCCTCAAAAAGGATTTTGAAAGTCAAGTAAGAGAGAGAGAGGAAAAATTGGTAGGGGAAATGAAAGTGATGCAAGAAAACCACGAAAGGCGAGTCAAGAGCTTGGTAAAGGAGACACAAAAACAAGATATTTAAGGAAATAACACCTTAAAAATAGACTAGGCCAAATGGTAAAAGAAGTACAAAAAAATGAGGAAAAGAATGCATTGAAAAGCAGAATTGGCCAAATTAAAAAAGAGGCGTTAAAATTCACTAATGAAAAATCCCCTTAAAAAGCAGAAATGGCCAAATGGAAAAAAGATACACTCACTGAAAAAAAGCTCACTGAAGAAAATAATTTCTTAAAAATTAGAATGGAGCAAATGTGTGCTAATGACTTTATGAGAAATCAAGAAGTGATAAAACAAAACCAAAAGAATGAACACATAGAAAACAATGTGAAATATCTCAGAAAAATAACTGGTGGGGCAGCTAGGTGGTACAGTGAATAGAGCACCAACCTTGGAGTCAGCAGGACCTGAGTTCAAATCCAGATAAAACACTTGACATACTTACAAGTTGCATGACCTTGGTCAAGTCACTTAACCCCAATTGCCTTGCCTTCCCCCCTCCAAAAAAAAGAGAAGAAAAATAACTGATCTAGAAAATACATTCAGGAGAGAGAATTTAAAAATTATTTGACTACCTGAAAGCCATAATTTTAAAAAGAGCCTAGACATCATCTTTCAAGAAATTATCAAGGAAAATTGTCCTGATATTCTAGAACCAGAGGGTAAAATAGAAATTCAAAGAATGCACTGATAACCTCCTGAAAGAGATCCCCAATGAAAACTTCCAGGAATATTGTAACCATATTCCAGAGTTCCCAGGTCAAGGGGAAAATACTGCAAGCAGCCAAAAAGAAACAATTCAAGTATCATGGAGCCACAGTCAGGATAACACAAGATTTAGTAGGTTCTATATTAAAGGACTGGAGGGCTTGGAATATAATATTCCATAAGGCAAAGGAGCTAGGATTACAACCAAGAATCATCTACCCAGCAAAACTGAGTATAATTCTCCTGGGGGCAGGGGTGTCTGGCAGGAGAATGTACATTCAATGAGATAGAGGACTTTCAAGCATTCTTGATGAAAAGACCAGACCCGAATAGAAAATTTGGTTTTCAAATATGAGATGAAAGAGAAGCATAAAATGGTTAAAAATAAAAAAAAGGAAAGAGATATCATAAGGGACTTAATAACTTTAAAGTTTTTACATTCTTACATGAAAGATGATATTTGTAGCTCATAAGACCTTTCTCATTATTGGGGTAATTAAAAGGACTAGATAGATAGATAGATAGCACCTGTGTGAGTTGAAGATGAATAGATGATATCTAAAAAAATAAAATTAAGAGGTGAGAGAGAAATGCACCAGGACAAAGCAAAAGGGAGAAATAAAATGGGGTAATTTATCTCACATAAAAGAGGCAAGAAAAAGCTTTTGCAATGAAGGGGAAGAGGGGGAGGCAAGGAGGAGTGAATCATTCATCAGTATTGGCTCAAAGAGGGAATAACATACACACTCAATTGAATATAGAAACCTATCCTTCCCTACAGGAATGTAGGAGGGGAAGGGGATGAGAGATGGGGAGGTGATAGAAGGGAGGGCAAATTCAGGAAGTGGGTAGCCAGAAGCAAAACACTTTTGAAGAGGGATAGGGTGAAAGGAGAGAGAGAATAGAATAAAGGGGCAGGGATAGGATGGAGAGGAATATAATTAGCACTAGTAACTGTGAAAAAATTTGAAGCAAGTTTCTCTGAAAAAGGCCTCATTTCTCAAACAGATAGAGAATCGAGTCAAATTTATAAAAATAAGAGCCATTTCCCAATTGATATTTATCAATCAAAAGATACTATCAGTTTTAAGATGAAGTAATCAAAGCTATCTGTAGCCGTATGAAAAAATACTATAACTATTAATTGGAGAAATGCAAATTGAAACAATTTCTAGAAACTACCTTATACCTATTAGATTGACTGATAGGACAGAAAAGGCAAAATATAAATGTTGGAGGGGGTGTGGGAAAAATGAGGCATTAATGTACTATTGGTGGAGTTGTGAAATGATTCAACCATTCTGTAGGACAATTTGAACTATACCCAAAAGGCTATAAAACCATGCATACTTTTTGATCTAGCAATACCACTACTAGGTCTGTATGCAAGAAGAGATTTAAAAGGCGGGGGGAAGGGAAGACCTATATGTGCAAAAATATTTATAGCAACTCTTTTCTGGTGGCAAAGAATTTGAAATTGAGGGGATGCCCATTGATTGAGGAATAGTTTAATAAATCATGTTATATGATTATGATGGAATATTATTGTGCTATAAGAAATGATGAGCAGGATGCTCTTAGAAAAACCTGGAAAGATTTACATTAGCTGATGCAAAGTGAAATGTACTATGTACAAAGTAACAGCAATATTGTAAGATGATCAGCTTTGAATGACTTAGCTATTCTCAGCAATACAATGATTCAAGATAACTCTGAAGGACTTATGATGAAAAATGGTATCCCTCCCCAGAGAAAGAACTGATGGTGTCAGAATACATATTGAAGCATCTTTTTTTTATACTTAATTTTTCTCAAGTTTTTTGTGTTGTCTTTCACAATATGACTGATATGGAAATATGTTTTGCATGACTATACATCTATAACCTATATCAAATTGCTTGCTTTCTCAATGAAGGGGGTGGGGAGGGAGGAAGGGAAAGAATTTGGAATTCAAAGTTTTAAAAATAGTGGCTAATGTTACAGGGCAACTGGAGAGGTTTAAGCATGGCAAAATTCGTCTGGGGGAATAACCCTAGAGGAAGAAGCAAAAGGTTCCCATCAATTCAGATGTTTGCTGCTTCATCAAAGACTAAAATGAGGCCAGTAGTGAATACAAAACTGGGAGGTCAAGCTCAAAAGTTAAAACACCAAGTAGGAGTTTGAAGAAAGCTGAAATGAATATGAATTTCTGTTTGTTTGAATTTATAGTATAATTTTGTGCATCACATTGAAAGAAAAACGAATTGGGGGAATTTGGAAAACATCTCAAAACAGGCCTTAGCATTCAAGCTGTGTGCTAAGGTCTCATTAACACGTAGGAGATGCATATATATTTTTATAATTCACAGTCAGCTACCTTTGTAGCAGTCTATATTTAGGACATTTCCATCATGTGTAATCACCTGTTTTGTCAACCCCAGTGGTTACATTTCCAGATGTTGACTAACTTTATGGATTGATGGTGCTCCAGACATGTCAACTAATTGTATTTCACCCAAGGCTCTGTCAATTCAAAGAGCATTTGTAGACATTCGTTAGAATCAGTGACCACTAACAGATCTACCCCAGATGTTTGTTTGGCAGTAGTTCTCTCCATCTCTGTGGGAGCTTCCATAGGATTAAAGCATATTCACCCCCAAATATGTCACCAGTTAGCCTTGTAGGAATGAAAACCAGATGCAGATTAACTGTGGATGATGCTAGAAGTTGACAGTTCCAAGATCTTTTTAAGTGATCTTATAGGATGACTTGATGGTATTACAAACCATATATTTATCAAAAGGGCTCTCAAAGCTAAAGCCAGGTGAGGTAACTACATAGAGAGATAAGCAGATGAATTGTAAGGAAGTAAGAAACTTCTTGAATCTTGATGGAAAATTCATCCTGAATCAAAAGGTTTTTTTTAGCTTGAAAAGGTGAATCATATTTTGTTCTAGGGAGAATGATTTTCATTTTTATCTACCGCCATACTTCGGAGATCTACACAGAAATGGCAAGGACCATGGGACCTTGCTCTTTGTAGTATCTGAAAAACCCTGAGCCAGACCCAAGGGGTTCGGACAAGGTTCAAACAACAATTTAAGCTTTAGGGTATTTATCAAAACAGGGTTTATATTCAGGGCCTTTAAGAATCTTCAGTCCTTGATAAATAACAGGAGATCCCTACCAGGAATACATACATAACAGAGAAGTGGAGTTTACCCAAGCCAAACTTTTAAATCTTCTTTTTCAATGGTAGAGAGACATTTTCCTTTCTCTTTTTTGCATGGCTATGAGCAACTTCAGTCAAACCAGGGATGAAAATGGAGATAACAGAAAGATCATTTTGTAATTATAATATCATTTCAGTAGAATATACTTGAAAGGATCCTGCTTTATCTTGTATTAGGCGTATGCTAGCTGTGTGACCCTGGGCAAGTCCGTCAACCTCTCTCAACTTGTCTCCTTATTTATAAAATAGAGGATAATAATAACACCTCTCTCATAAGGTTGTTGTGGGAATCAAATGAGATAACTTATGTACAGAGTTTTGCAAACCTTAAAGCGCCATATAAATGTCAGTTATTGTTTTTAATAGCTTTCTTTGGGGAATATGCCATAATCATCAAAATTTACAAGCGTTTACTATGTGCCAAACATTGTGCTAAGGACTAAGGATTCAAAGAAAGGTGGAATCACAATCCTTACCCACAAGGAACTCACATTCTAAAGAAGGAGATAACAGGCAAACAGCTATATAGATATGGTGTGATGTGTGTGCATGTGTGTGTCTGTGTGTGTATATAACACATATACACACATGCACAGAGAAAGAGTATAAAAGGGAGGTAATCTCAGAGAGAAGTCAGTAGGGGTGGGGGGAAATGACCAAGAAAGCCTTCCTCCAGATGGTTGGATTTGAGCTGAATCTTGAAGGAAAATAGGAAATCCAGGAAGCTGAAGTAAAGAGGAGATTATGTTATGCATGGGGTACAGTCAGTAAAAAGAGACTGTGTTGAGAGGTAGAACACCATGATGTCAACTATCTGGATAAAAACTGGAAAAATAATAATCCACATATCTACAAATTCATTAACTCACCAGACATTTATCAAAAACCTATGCAGAGTATTATGCTAGGCTCTTTCAAATATTTTAGAGAACTGGCTAATTGGGAGAAATGATAAACAAGAGGACCTGAGTCCAAATCCCTCTTCTGACACTGTTTGACTGTGGGCAATGCCCTTAGCTTCTCTATTCTACAGCTACCTCCTAGATAAAATCAGGAGGTTGGACTACATAGCCTTTGAAGTTCCTTCCATCTCTAGATCTGTAGTGAAGAGTACTGTGCTGAGAGGGTTCAAGTCCTAGCCCTGACACTACTTGATTAAGTGATTAGTCAAAGATATGAGCCATAAGGCAAACACTTTCAAACTGTACTATATCCCTTTCCTTCAAATATATTTGTTTTTTCCCACCCTTTGTACCACTTGTTTACAAAGAGTTAGAATCTTAAAGAAAATATACAATGGAGTTGGGAGATAGAGTGCTATAATGCCAAATCACTACTCGTGAATCAAGGAGGCATTGGTTAGAATCTTCCCCTCAACCTGACAAAAACAAGTATTAGAAAGCAAAGTTCTTAATGAATCCATCAAGGGAAAGGAGTCAGAAGCCCATGAAGATGTGTCCATATATTTGACAGGTGTCAGACTCACAGTGTACAAAATTCCCAGTGCAGGTTGAACCAGATTAAAGTAAAAATACAATACAATATATTGTTTATTTGTATTTTCTAAGTCAATATGTAGCCTGCAAAGATCCATTTCTATTTGAGCTTGACAATACCAGCATATATCAAATTGCATCTATTATTCTACATGCTCTCCCTAAGTTCATCTAACGAAATTCCTTTTTTAAATAAGTCTATTTGATGAAGAAAAAGAAACAGAGAATTACTAAGCTATCTTCCTCCTCTAGACTTCATTGCTGTTTTTGGTTCACCTGAACCAAAAAATACCCTCAAATGAGAGGCTACATCGATGAAATTTGGCTCATTCATATTAAAGGCAGCATCTTCCTAGAACAGAAGATCTTAAATTGCCTTCTATGAAATTTTTTATTTTTAATATTTTGATAATTATATGGCAGTTCAATTGATTTCTTTAATGCTCCTGTGGATTTATTTTTTTTATTTTATGTGTTTAAAAACATTATTCTTAAATGAGGTCCATAGGCTTCACCAGCCTGCCAAACAAGTCCAAGACATAAAAGAGACTGAGACCCACTGTAGTGGACCCCACCTTCCAGATGGCTTGGCCACAAATAGGGCTCAAAGCTTTTTCCTGATATTAGAGTCTGATCGATCCTGGGTGTTAACTGTCATAGGCTAGTTCTGTGTTGGCCTAGGGCAATTCAATCAAAGCCTCATGTCCCTTTTCAAAAGACAATGGCAGCTCATGGATACTCAGTTGGCCATTTCTACAGACAGAGGAACTAATGGGGCCAATCATGCTCTAAATCATTCCAAATCTATGGTTCCTTCTGAACCTTGGTAAGCTGCTGAGAGGCCTAACAAGTTAACATTTTCAAAGGATTTTCAGGGGGTAATACAAAAAAGAGCTTCCGCTGTCCAGAATTCCATCATCATCATGAGTGGTCTTATGGCTGCAGGATAGATGAACCTGTACTGAAATAAAAATTCTTAACCAAACTACAATACTCTCACTCAGCAGCGGTCCCTTCAGGTCCAAACTGGGTCACAATGCTCAGAAGTTGGCATGATATCTGTTCTATGGATAAAAAGGATTTAGGCCTCCTAAGTCTTTCCAACTGGCATCATCATCTCATCAGCCCTAAATCTGTTGCCCACAAATCATATTGGATATTCCAAGAGGTTCTTTGAAATTCAAAGAACCCCTCTGTTGTCCAACCATTTCTACAACTCCTAGTGGGCACTTCATCTCTTTACTGGTCTTATCAATCTTCTGTGACTGAAGACCACCATTACATTTCATTTGCAGAAAGATATCTCTGATAAAACATTAATAAAAACTTGAAAGTTCTACTTTCTGGTGTGATCCTGACGTATTGGTTATTTAATAACTGAGCAGAATTTAAAATGCCTCTTGTTAAAGTAGAGGAGAACCGAATGGTGGATCAAATTACAGCATGGGCCATTCCCCAGTGTGCCAACACCTGACATCTAATAAGCCATAAACCCAGTTACCCTGCCATCACAACCCTCACTGCTCCTTCCACTCCTGCCTTCTCTTCCTGTTGTCTCAGGAGCCATTGGAGGAATAAAAGCAAACTTATTTAGTATAGATTCTGAAGTGCAGAAAGTAAAGAAACTGAGAAGCGGAGCTTTTAAGGGCCTAGGCTCCCTGGAATGGATTCCCAGTCACAGTTGGCCTACATACCCAGTAGCCCTTCTGCCCAAACATTTCTTTCCTTATACCACCTAACTGCTTCCATGCCACTGTCATATTACATAAAATACTGCCAATCAGAGATTCATTTGGGTTACCAAGCATCCTCTCTCAAATATGCAAATACCCCTGGCAACCAAAAATCATTCACACATTAGGATGGGTCATTTCAGTGAGTCTGCTCCCCTACTAGTATCTAGCTGAAATCAGCTGCACTGGAGGAAACGAAGGGTAGCTTGGAATGCAGAGAGACTTGAGGCAGGTAGATCTATCAGTAAGTTTTTGCAACAGTCCATGTGATGAGGACCTATACTAAATTGATGGCAGTGTCAGAGAAGAAAAGAGGGCATATTCAAAAGAAGTTGCAAAGATGAAATCAACAGGCCTCAGCAACAGATTGAATATGGGAAGGGACGAGGGGAGAATAATGAAGAGTCAAGGTTGACTCCTAGGTTGTTAGCCTGAGGGACTGGGAGGATGATATTTCCCTCTACAATAGCAGGGAATGTAGAAAGTGAGGAGAGTTTAGGGGGAAGGATAACGAGTTCTGTTTTGGACACGTATAGCTTAAATATCTCCTAGACAACCAGTCTGAGATTCTGAAAGGCAGTTGGAGATGTGAGATCAGAGCTCACCAGAGACATTGGAGCAGGAGAGGTAGATTTGAGAATCATATACACAGAGAGCATATATAAACCCAGCTAAAAGAAAAAAAAAATACAAAACTAAGGGTTCTATGAAATGAGCCCATTCCTGGCGTGGGAACAGTTTATGTTGTAAGATTAAACAAGATCATGTCTGAAGGAAGACTTTCAAAAGTTTAAAATGCTAAGCAAATACCAGAAAATTGTATTGTTTTATTGATCAGGTCAATGAAAGAGTTGGAAGTCAAGGCCTCCCCTTGATGAGAGAAAAAAGATTTACTTCTATAAATCAATAACTGATTTGACTATCATTTAAATAAATATTCAGATACACGTCTTTGGAGCTGTTCTAGCATTCATTAACATGGCAATAAAAAGATGATGATAAAGTTCCCATAGACCCTTTATTGATGCTTGCTCCTTCTGTTATTTCCCTATATTTTTAAAAAGATCTGCCTCATGAATCACAGGATTGTAAATTAAAAATTGGAAAGGTTCCAATAGGTAATCTGGTTCAATCTCAAAGTGTTCCCTTATATATCCAAAGGTAACTCATATGAAAGAAAAGTAGGCAGCATGGCATGATGGAAAAAACACCAGACTGGAAATACAGATACCTAATCCCATTTTAACTACTGTGATCTACATGACTTTGGTCAAGTTATTTAACCTTTCTAGACTTCAGTTTACTCATTTGTAAAATGAAAGGACTAAAGTAGATGATATTCTAGAAACCTGACTTTTGGGAAGACTGATGCAAAATAATAAAAGGTAGAACAAAGTAACCGCATATACAATAACCTTCAAAGATGTAGGAGCAAATAATATTAAATGATAACTGAACTCTGATTTAACTGCAAGGACTAGAGGGTTTCAGAGAATGGATGAAGGAACACATTTGACTCATCTTGGTATATATATAGTTATATAGTTATATAGGGGCACAGTTTACATGTACTTTCAAATGAAGTCCTTTTGTCAATCAATCAAAAATATATTCACTAAACACATGCTCTAGAGCTATTCTCCCAACTCTTCATTCACAAGGATGAGTCACATCCCCAAAGTATGACCAGTATGACCCCTCAGGTACCTAAGGGTGGTCCTGGGGTGTTGAGGAATGTTATTTCTAATACAATAGCCACGTGGCTGAGGGAGGAGGTATTTTTCAGGAGAGAGTGTGCCTACTTTCTTTAGTTCTGCTTATGCCATATACTCCTTGTGAAGCAAACAAGGTTAGAATGTAGACAAGGGAAGGGTTGGAAGAAAGAGATAACAACTTTCAAATAATCATAAATTTGTCCCTTGAAAATTGCATAGTAGTTTGGGCTTATACAAATCACATGCAGATTTCCTTGCCAGTCACAGAAGGCTTTCCTAAAGTTATCTTTCGTGAAAAGCCTCAGAGGCAAGTCCTATAGGATAGTTTTTTGAGTTCATATCTTATCTCCCCAGCTAGATAACTACATAGTAAGCTCTTTAAAGATAGGCAATGTATCATATTTATCTTTGCATTCATAGCAGGACCTAGTACTGTATCTTAAACTTAGTAGATGCATATATCAATTTGTTCCTGCTGTATAAGCCAATCAAAAAAAAAATAAAACTATTCAAATATGAAATTAGGAACTTAAGTGCTGTTTTTATTTATTATTATTTTCAATTTTTAAATCACCCAAGTTTCCCAGAAAAAAGAATTAACAGCTTCATAAAAGAGGCACAAAAAAAAATGCTGTTCAGTCATTTCAGATTCTTTATGATCCCATATGGGGTTTTCTTGGCAAATATACTAGAGCAATTTGCCATTTCCTTCTCTAGCTCATTTTATCAATTAAGAAACTGAGACAAAGTTAAGTGACTTGTCCAGGGTCACACAGGTAGCAAGTGTCTGAAGCCAGATTTGAACCCAGGAAGATGAATCTTCCTAACTTCAGGTCTATCCACTGTGCTATCTAGTAACCCATGAGGACAATATCCATTACCAATTCTGTCACAGCTTCTCTGTGACTTATAGTCTTAGAGAATTGTCACAGTCACTGAGTTTAAATTACTGGCCCCAGGCTACACAGTTTGTATATGTCTGAGGGCTACCTTGAACCCAGGACTTTCAGAATAAAAGGCTAGCTCTGCGCTATGCCACAATGCCTCTATTCATAAAATTTCCGACTAATGAATTAGCAGACAGTATAAATCTCAGTACTGTCCCTTTTGCTTAAAAATTACATTTACTTACAACATAAAGGGGAAGCATCTTAATATACAACCTTTTAAAAATATCCTTCACACATTCCATGAAGTCTTCCTTGATTTACCATCTGAACTCCTACAACTTTCCCTGTACCCTTCATTTGGCATTAACCCTAGAATGTCTTGTATTATTCAACTTTTCCATTGCATATCTTTTATCTCTCAAGTTAAGTATAAACTCCATGAAAGTAGGGCTCAGGCTTTATAGTTCTTTGGATTCCCCAAAGTGCCTAGCACAGTGCTAAGTACACAACTAATATTTGTTAGTTAATTTTTTTTGACCTTTTAATTAGGAGAGAGAGTAAAAGGGAATCAATTTGGGTCTAATGGGTTACAGGTGACTCTGGTGTGTCCCATTGGAATGTCTGGATTTAAGCTGGCCTGAATTTGCTGCAAATTGCCTGCCTTAATGTATTGTGTCATTTTTTGACTCCACTCCCAAACCATCAGTTGCCACAGTTACCATCATTCTAATTCTCCTTTTCCAGACCATGGCTGTTCTTGGCACTTAACAGGAGGTCACTGAGGAACAATTTGCTTCATTTTAAAAAGAAAGAAAATGTTAATATCTCAAGATCTGTAGCTATAGTGCCCCAGAGCAAAATCCTCTATGACTTTATTCTCTCTCATTTTTAAATTTCTTTTTCTACTTTCTCCATGTCAGACTGTCAGGCAGATTTTGATCTAAGGGGCACACAGCTTTCTCCTGTTCTGACACTGACTGAGTTCCCATAACCATTATGAGAAATTTCAGTCAGCATTAATTTCTTTCTTTTGAGTCCCTGTGCTTTGTCCATAGGGACAGGGAAGGTCCTTGACACAAGAGATAGATGTGACTAGGAAGAAAAAAAGGCAGAAGCTTATAGTGTATCACTTGGTTTCTAAAAATCTGGACTAGCTTATTGTTGTTGTTTGGTTGGTTGGTTTTTTACTCTGAGATTATAATTTCCAAGATAACATAAAAAGGCTAATAAGTATAATATTCACCTCTATTATATACAATTGCTGTTTAAAGTATATAATAAATTTAACGTGTAACTGTTATTTCTCTCTTTTTTTTGGCCTCACCAATGCTACTCTCTTTCCCAAAAGTCTTCCCAAAATTAAAAATGGGGGAAGGGTGACATCCATATAAGAAATAGTAAAGCAAAACAAAATTCACACCAGGGCCATGTGAAAAAATGTTTCTTTTTTACACTTTGAGTCCACCAGCTATCTGTCAGAAGGTCATCACAGGTCTTCTGGAAACATAGTTAGTCATGGGTTTTGTTGAGGCTTAGGGGTTCTGAGACCTCAAAATAGCAAGACACAAGTCCTGCCCAAGCCTTCTTTCAGTCAAAGACAAGATTTATTAAAACACCAATAGAGGATGGGCATGATTCTAAAAATCCGCAATATTGGCTAGACTCTTTAGGAATCTAAACACCTTCATGGAGGCAAGACAGATCTTATATGCAGAAAGACTGCGGGAAGGATATAGGAGTGGCCAAATAGTCTGGAGTAACTGGGAGGTAACAGAGAAAGATCAGGAAAACCAGGGACTAGGACCACATGGCCAAGGAAGAATAGGGTCTAGATAGGAAGTTGCTGGGGATGATCCAGAGGTAACAGACAATAAAGGGCTGGGCTAGGGTAGGGGTAACAGAGAATTGGGGGATTAGGCTTAGGCTACAATGAAAGGCCAGTTGATTGGAATGGGTCAATACCTCAGTCAAATGTCAGAGACTTGACTAAATGGGAAAATTCAAAGAGAGTTCAGAGGAAAGTTGGGACAGGGTTTCCATGGTATATACCCCATCATTCCCCTCTCAAACAGATGGGACCCAAATTCTTTTGTGGTAAAGGGCAAAGGTCTTGGCTTCTGAAACTGCTTCCTATTGGCAAGGGTCCCAGAGCTGTCCCTGCCTCTCTGGGTCCCATTCAAGGGGTTGAACTTCAGGTCCAGAGGGTTAGAGACCTTGGACTCGGTTGGCAGTTGGTATCTAGCCTGAGCAGTCATCTGGAAGTTGATGACTGAGACTGTGGAGGAGACAAACCTGACAAGGAGATTAAGCATACAAGGACCAAACAGGCACAAAAGGAGTATAGAGAAAAGGCAATTTCTCTGGCAGTTTGATTAGAGTTCTTAAGGACTTAAAGTTTTAAGAAAGTACATTTCTACAAAAATTGTTAGAGACCTAGACTCTTCCTCAATTATATAAGTGTTTTCAAAGCTGTGAGTTCCTAGGTTCTCCCTGAGCACTCTCTCTTCACCCATATACACTGTCTTGGGCTCAGAATCCTGCCAGTCAAATAAGGAACCTCAGGTACAGCTTGTCATTATAGCCTAACACGTTGCTTTAATTCCAGAGAGAATAAGCACTGAGTTGCAAAAAAACCACTCCACCCTCTAGCTCGAAGCCCCAAGAAAATGTAGTAGCCTCTTCCTGTCCCAATGTGACTTCCTCCCCTCTTCTCCAGCCCCACAGGAATTTACCACAGAAAAACAGAAAGTGCCTCTCATATCATCAAAAGCCATGTCCCTACTCCTGAACCACAACCACCCATAACTCTACTCCCATGCAATGCCTCACACTAGCATTCTCCTGAAAGTGACTCAGAATCCACACCCAAAGGCTTTCCTTTTGCAAATTTTTCTGTCATATTATCACACAGTTCTATTCCACACACCTAGGGGTCAGTCTAAAGCAAGCCTACTCTCTTCTGTTCATAATTATCAAAGCTATTTCCTGATCAACCAATCTGGTAGGAGTTGGGGCTGAATTCCATCACTGGTAATGATAAAGACTATATACTGTCACCCCCAAAATTGTCACCCTTCACCCCCAAAAACCAACAAAAATTAATTCTTCTGTCAAAGAGTCTATTCTGACATAAAGGGATATTTTGGACAACTCTCACTTTTCTGGCTTATTGCTCTCATCTAGGTATTAAAAATATTCTGGAATTCCCCAAAGATGATCAATCAATCAGTCAATATTTATTAAGCACCTGCTATGTACCAGGCACTGTGCTAAGCCACCAACTCCCCTTACAAGCACTCAATCTCCCAAAGCTCAAAGAAAAAGAATTACAAAATTACGGACACAGAAAGACTCACATTGGAGTGACTAAAGAGTTAAGAAGCACTACTAGTGGTCAATATATCTTTCCTCCATCCCACCCCTAGTAGACCTGTATTAACTGTGACTTACACCATTGCTACTCTGACTGGCACTATACAGCCAGGGATGAGTCTGCCTCTTGTGCCTTCCCAATGGTGATTTCTTACATATTCTCTTCATCTGTGCCCAATTGCTTCATCCCTGGTGGCTCTTATCATCACCAGTTAATTTTTGCCCCCTCTCTGACTTTTGTAGTTTCTTTCAGTGATGTTTGTTCCTTTGCTATACTTCCAGCTAGTAAAGCTCAAGTTCTGGCACCATGGCATCTCCACCTTCTGTAGCTCAACTCTTTTGCTGGTTTCCACAGTTCTGCTACTCTCCAGAAAAGAGTGATCATCAGCCTCCCTGGGGTATCAACTATTTAGATGCTATCTTGCATAGAAAGGTTGTTGAGGTTTAAGGTTTTAGGGTTGCTCAAGACCCCAAAATATCAACATGCCAGGTCCTGCCAAGTGAATTCAACTCAAGCCTTCTCTCAGCCAAAGTAAAGCAAAGTTTATTAAAGATTTGCCATAATGGGCAGACTCTTAAGGAATCTAAGTATTTGTGGTCTTTGTATTAGACCAGTCAGAATAATCTGACATAAAGTGAGTCTGTGCTAGATTAATCTCAGCCCCTTCATGGAGGCAAGATGGATCTTATATACAGAAAGACTGTGGGAGAGATCTAGGGGTGGTCTAGAGGAGGCATTTGGGGAGGGTCTTGAAGAGGAGTCTAAGGAGGATCTTGAGGAACTGAGGTCAGACTCCAGGAATGGGACTAAGGGTGGGAAATAGCTGAAAGCTACCTGGAGATGACAGACACTGGAGGGCTAGGCAATGTTAAGAGTAACAGATTTGGGCCTAGCAATAATGAAAGGCTTATGGCCTCAGAAAAATGCCTCATCAAGTGGAAAGATTCAGAGTTCAAGGGGTTTCCGAGAGCCTGTACCCCATCAAGGTCACTCCAGGGTCTCTTCATTTACAAACCTGTTTATAACTTATTAACACACCTCCAGACCAGAGTGTTTCCATCCTTTCAAAACCTTTTTAACATGTGTCCCCAAACCCTGCTCACAAATAGGAAGGGTCCTTAGAGCAAAAAGCACATGTCCAACTATATTTAGCTGACCCTAGAACCCAGACCATATTTTGTATCCCATCAACTATCCTCTCTGTCCTGGAATGATCTGAACCAGTGATCTTCCAGAGATCATACCCAAGTGACTTGATCCACTCAGCTTTGGAACCAGTGCCCTGGGCTCATGCTGTCTTGATTGTGGAACCAACTAATACAAACATGCATGTTCCATTATTTCTAATCTCAGATTACAGTTTCCTGTCACCTTTCCCCTTTTTCTCCGGTGGTCAAATCAATACGTGGATTCTGGAAAGGGCACGTCAATGAACTCACTTCCGGTCCTCTGTGATGACTCTGGAGGAGAGAGTGAGATTGAGGGCTCTGTGAAGCTCTGCCTCGTTTAAATCCAGTTCAGTTGCTAGCCAAGATATCACCTTCATGTAGTCGTTGGTCTTCTTTGAGAATGAAGAGCAAACAGCCGCAACCACAAAAAACGTTCTTCTCTGGTCATAATTCCCTTTTACGTGTTGCCCTCCTCTACTAGTTTGTAAACTTCTTAATGGCAGACACTTTCACACTTGTATTGATATCTGCAGTTCTTAGCATAGGAATTTGCATACAGTGAGAGCCTAATACTGTTCACTCCTTCCTTCTGGAAGGGTCTATAAATATACCCTGTTGTATTGCTCAAGGAAGCCTCTTTTGTACTCTGCCTCAGTTCTGGTGAATGAGTTCCATTTGTCTCTTCCCTTGCCCACATAGTGTTCCACCCACTACTGTCAGTACTTCCCACCAAGTCTGGTAGAGAATCATTACCCCATTTTCCTCTGAGACAACTGGGTCTGGTCATTCAAATTAGTCAAGGCTATTTGGTGAAAGGGGGCAGCTGGGTGGCACAATGGAAAGAGTGCTGACCCTGGAGTAAGGAAAACTCACCCTGAGTTCAAACCTGACCTCAGACACTCACTAGTTGTGTGACCCTGAGCAAGTCACTCAACCTTGTTTGCTTGAGTTTTCTCATCTGTAAAATGAGCTGGAGAAGGAAATTACAAACCACTCTAGTATCTTTGCCAAGGAAACTCTGAAAGGGACCTTGAAGAGTGAAACATGATTGAAACAACAAAAACTTGGCAAAACAGTTCCAAAGGAATGGTAGGAGACACAAAGCTGGTAGCTCCCAGCTCAGGGAGCTTTTGCAGTCCTTGCCACACATTTCTCACTCTTCCTTTCAACAGCATGGTTCTGCAACTAAATAATTCTCCAATTGTCTTCAGATAGGGGTGGACAAGGTATTTGTGCACCCTAGGCAAGGTGTCGCATTTGAAAATAGCAGGCCTAGGTGCTACTCTCCATTGGAGGCCTTAAGCCTTCATGTGATACATCGTAATTGGGTTTTTCTTGATTGAAAACTTCAGCAGATCTATGACTACTGGCATAGGTACAGATCTCAACTCACCAACAGGCAATCATCACACATGATTCTTGTCCATGTCTTTCCATAATTCTTCCTCAGAGGACCCATAACACACATAAAAGGCCCTCCTCTGGTCTGTGTTCTATTTTGTGCACATTAGCACAACACTAACTGAATGATTGGTTCACTTCCTTTCATATATACACACGGACATTACGCAGTAAATACCTATAATTCCAAGAGAAGTGCTTTTATGAAAGTCAATATCTAAAAGTATCCCTTGCTGCATCCCACTGTATTTTGTACCACTGAGACCTCCCCCCCCATTTGTCTTTCTTGCCAGCTCCCAGCCCCATTGGCTAAATGATACATTCCAAAGGATTATAGTTTAGAGCTGGGAATGTAGCTAGTAAATGTTTAACAACAAGCTCTCCCAAAACACCACATGTACATATGAAAGTTTTATCTTTTTTATTTTTAAGTTTTATCTATTTTATTTTATCTATTATCTATTTTATCTATTTTCTCTGTCTGTTTCTTAAGTCTAGACCATCAATAAAACAATAACTCAAGCTTGAATTTATAGCATTTGCTAATTTATGACGTGGCTCCAGCACATCCTTGGCTGGAAGTCATGTTAAAGGCCCAATCTCCTCATTTCACAAATAAGAAAACTGAAAAACAGAGGTAAAATGACTTGCCTAGGTTGAAAAAGCTGGTTTGTATGTGAAATAAAATTAGAATGCAGATCTGCCTGACTACAAATCCAGCCTTCTAACCACTACTCTAACCTGCCTCAACTGGTAGTGAAAGTTATTTCTGTTATCATGATATGAAAGGGGGTGTGACTTCTTAAATTACTTGACAAAGGACGAAGCATTTATCAAGTGCTTATTAATACACATATTGAAGTGGGAAAGTCACTGCCCTCAAGGAGCTTACATTCCAAAAGGGAAATATAACATATAAAGGCAAGTGATATTCAGGAAGAAGACTTTTTTGTCTGGGGAACCACAGAGATTGTCAGTGGAGTCATGATATAGTTATTTGTCATGCCCTTTCCAGACTTCTCCCAGAGCAATAGAAAAAGGTATGAGGAAGAAAGGGAAGTTGTAAGAAAGTATTATCATGCTGGGGAAGGTAGATCCTGTTTTCCTAGTAGACAGCTGATGAAATAGATTGTGAAGCATAGTTGGGAGCTCCCTTAATATACTGAGTTAGTAATTTTTTTTTATTGACTTATCTGCTGATCGAGTTAGGTTTGCCCCAAGGTAAGTGAATTACCTACCAAAGAGATTAATTTCCAAAGCTTTGTATTGACTGGTGGGGGAAGAGAAGAAATGTAGTGTTTTTATTCTAGATGGAAAAAAGGGGGAAGCAACAGGGCAGGTGGCAAGATGCCTACTCTGAGCAGGATTATCTCTGACTTCTTGATGGCTGGGTGGCCTAGAAGCTCTGGCAAGTACTACAAAGCAGAAAGCATCCAAGTTCATTCCTAGCCATAGACTCTATAGCTGTCCTCTGAGGAACAACCTAGTTCCAAGAGGCTTATCACCAAAAGGGTGGACTACTGGTGATAATTCTTTTCAACCACAATAACTCAGGAAGACTGCCTACTAAGGGCCACAGTCCTCTGCCTTTGAAATATGAGTGGAGTGAGCTTTCACTCCATGAAATGTTGGTTCTTAAAGAAAAGGTAATGTGAGAGGCAGCTAGGTGGCACAGTGAATAGAACACTGGCCCTGGAGTCAGGAGGTCCTGTGTTCAAATCAGATCTCAGACACTTGACACATTTACTAACTGTATGACCTTGGGCAAGTCACTTAATCCCAATTGCCTTGCCTTCCCCCCTCAAAAAAAAATGAAAAGGTAATGTGAAACAGTAGAAAAAACACAGGCCCTAAAGCCAGAGGATCTGGGTTCAGCTCCATTTTCTGACATAATACCAGCATGACCTTGGGCAAGTTCCTTAACCTCCTTGTGACTCAATTTCCTTAACTGTAAAATGAAAGTGATAGAATAAAGGACCTCTAAGGTTCCATCTAGCCCTAGTTCTAGGAACGAGTATGTTGCTAATCCTTCACACTGGCTGTCCCCTATGCCTGAAATGTACTCTCTCTTTTCCTCAACCTCAAAGAATTCTTCTCTTCCTTTAAGGTGCACCTTACGTACCATCTTCTGCATGTAATCAGATTCCACCAACAGCTAGTGCCCTCCCTCACCAAGTGAAGTAGTGTAGAAGAAAAGACAAGTGGGCCCACGACAGAACCCTGAGGATATCTATAGTTAAAGTATATAATCTTGTTGAGGATCTAGCAAAGGAGACTAAGGAGTAATCAGATAGGTAGGAGGAGAACCAAGAAGAGTGTCCTGAAAACCTACAGAAAAGACAGCCTTGTATCAAGGAAGAGAAGGTGATCAACAGTATCAAAGACTGTAGAAAGGTCAAGGAGAATGAGTATTGAAAACAGGCCATTGGATTTGGCAATTTTAAAAAATCACTGTTATCTTTTTTTTTTCCTGGAGGAGGGAAGGCAGGGCAATTGGGGTTAAGTGACTTGCCCAAGGTCACGTAGCTAGTAAGTGTTAAGTGTCTAAGGTTAGACATGAACTCAGGTCCTCCTGACCCCAGGACCAGTGTTCTGTTCACTGTGCTACCTAGATACCCCAAATCTTTGGTATCCTGAAGAGAGCAGTTTTGGTGGAATAATGAGTTCAGAAACTGGATTATAAGGAGTTAAGAAGAGAATAAGAGTCTGAGTACACATATAGTGGACAAACTTTTCAAAGAGTTTAGCCACAAAGGACAAAAAAGAGACAGGATAATAGCTAACAGGGAGAGAAGGACCAAATGAGAATTTTTTTTGAGGATGACAGAGACCTGGGCATGTTTGTAAGTAGTAGGTAAGGAGCCAGTAGATAGGAAGAGGTTGAAAATAAATTATAAAAGTGGGGATGACAGAAGGGGTAATCTGTTAGAGAAGACAGGACTTGATGGGTTCACCTGAACAAGTAAATGGGTTAGTTAACCTTGGTAAGGAGTAAGGTTACTTCATCATATGATGCAGGAGTGAAGAACGAGACAGCAGCATAAAGTATCTAAGTGATATGAGATGAGGACGAGGAGAGAAAAGGGAGCTCTGAGTGAACAGCTTCCATTTTTCAGTAAAATATGAGGCAAAGTTTTTAACTGGGAGTGATGAAAGGGAAAGTCACAGGAAGTATGAGGACAGATAAAAAGGTTTGAAAAAGCTGCTGTGGAGAATGGGATAGTGAATTGATATATCTCCTTACAGTCGTGAGGGCTATTAGAATATAACATAAATTTGTAGTGGATCCAATCAGAACAGTTAGATTATTTTTTTTCCACCTTTGTTCAGTAGCATGACTTAGGAGTAAAGGCATTAGATGGTGGGAGTCATCCAAGGCAGAGGCTTGGCCAGGCATAATTGGCAAAATGATTCAGGGGTTAGGGACTCAAGAGAATGGGAAAATGTGGAGTTGAATTGGTTCACCAAGGGGTCAAGATGGGGAAAATAAGAGAGTTATTAGTAGAGGACAACTGACCTGGCAGAGAATCAAAGGGTCTAAGTATAGGAGGTCAGAGTATAGACAAAGAGTATGTTTATGTAGGGAAAGGGAGAGGAGAAGATGAAAAGTCAGTAGATTATGGTTGAATAAAAGGATTTCTGAATTCCTGAACATGGAAGTGGTACATCTGTGAGTTATGGCAAGATCAAGAATACGACCATCTTTGAATGTGGTTGAGGTAAGGTAAAAGAATAGGTCATTCCAGTGCCAAGCATAGTTTTTGGCACGTATTAGGTACATGATAAAAACTTGTTACTGGCTGATCAAAACATGAGATCTAATCAATGGCAAACATATTTTGGTTATGGATAAGGAAAAAGAGAACCATCATTAAAAACTATCATGAGGGCAAACCTTTTTTTGTTTGTTTTCATTTTAGTTTCCAGCTTTTTTCACATGAGAATGTATAAAGTCATCCAGACTTGAGGGACAAATTTGAAAAGAAAAAGGGGAGCAGCTGAGGCAAACTGGGAGTGTGGAAATGTATCTTTTTGAATAACAAGGTTCTATTTATGGATTACTTACCTTATTGTGAGGAATCACAGTTAATTTTAAATTGTTCATGGTTGTAAAGTGCTCTGGCTTTTGAGAAAAATAAAAGCAAATAAGTCACAACATCTCTGAAAACGAACGAGAGAAGAAAAAGCATCCATCAAGCCTATGCCCATTCCATCCCCCAAGAAATAACAATCTCAGGCCCTGAGAGAAGGACCATAATTTTTATTTGAAAACCTCTCAGGGAGGCCCCTTTGTGTTTCCCTTTCTTTTCTTAGCAGATCACAGCAACAATTTCCTTTTATCATCTTCTATTTATAGTTTTCTTTTCTCAAAATCTTGGATAGAAAGAAAGTGGGCAAAAAGCATTTCTTTCAAAAGTCACATTATTTTGTCACATTCTAAAAAAAAAAATCTATTGAATGCAATAAAGGGAGGGTTTGGTGGTGGGGCAAAACAAGAGCTGTTCCAACCATCTTCTGCCTCATTCCTCCTCCACTGAGTGGCACTTTAAGGAGGTGAAAGTTAAATGAATATTTCCCACTATTTGCTGCAGTTGAAAATCTGAGAAGAAATGTCTCTAAGCCACTATCTTTCCTATATGGGAAAGGAAAAAGATAGGTACTAGGAAAGGCAAAGAAAGAGTGCCTTATACACAGTAGGTACTTCATAAATTCTTGATGAGTTGTTCAAGAACTAAGCAGCTTTGTGACTGAGCAAATCAACCCCATTGGGACCTCAATTTTCTCACCTATCATGATAAAAACTCATATTAATGAAGTTCTTTAAGGTTTGCTAAGAATTTTGTATGTCTTATCTCATTTGATCTTTATAACCTTTGGAAGCAGATACTATCATTTTCCCTATTTTATAGATAAGGAATGGAGATTCAAAGAGATTCAATGACTTACCTGTCACACAGCTAATAACAATCTGAAGTAGGATTTGAACTCAGGCCTCCTGACTCTAAGTCCAGCACTCTATTCACTCTATCTTATTGCTTCGCCATCTTTAAAATGAAGCGATAAGATTGGAACCAGCCTAAAACAGAGAGGGGGCTTGAGATCGTAGTTTACCAACCCCTAGACTAGAAGATGATTCCAATTCCTTCCAGATCTAACATTTTATTTCTCTAGATAGCAAGAAAAACTAGTCAATCAAATTAATTTGGGTTGCCCAGCACTTGATATTATCTTCTGACATTTCTCTGCAGCTATATGTATGTGTATGCATGTAATGGAGAGGAGCGGGATATAACAAACATGGTGCAACTCACGTTGAGATATTGATCACTTTGTTCCAGTAACCACTAGCCATCTCTAAGAAGAGCCATATGTCAACAAGCATAAATATGATTTCTCAAAGAAAAAAACATATTTCAAGGAAACAGTATAAGATTTTGAACATTAATAGGACTGCTTGATCTGCCACTAGCCACACCATCACACACATCTGTAAATACCATCTCAGAATCTGACTCAAGTGAGAGCGATAGGTCCATATCAAAGAGACCTAAGATAATGTGATATAGTAGAAAGAGTTCTGTCTCTGGAGTCAAAAGGTATGGGTTCATATCCTCCCTCCCTCGAAGGCCTATCACCTGTGATTCCTTGGCTGTGTCACTTATTTTCTATAGGCCTCAGTTCCCTCATTTATAAAATGAAGTATTAGATTAGATGGCATTTGACATCCCTTTTGGATCTTGGCCTATGATTCTATAAGCCTGTGACATAGGGGTCAAGATTAAAGCTGGAAGCCTCCTTAGAAAACATGAAGGGGAGAGAAGAAAAAAAGAAGAAATTTACATGATTACTTTATCATATGCTTAAAAGGAATAACAAGTTGTATATAATAGATTTGTAAGTTCATGTGCAACCATCTTTTTTTAATTATACTATGTTATGGAATTGCTTGTTTTATTCCATAAATTAAAAATTAAATAAATTTTTTTGAAAAAGAAAAGAAAATATGTAGTCCAAACCCCTTATTTTATAGGTTTAAAAAAAGAGAGAGAGCAAATTGACTTGCCCAAGATCACAAGGTAGTAGAGTGGTGATTTGAACTCATCTCCTCTGATTCCAAATCCAACAATCTGTCCACCATATTGCAGGCCAGGAAAGGTTAGCTTTGCCACTTGGATCAAGTACATGGACATGGAACCAAAGCCCTCTGAGTTCCTTTCCAGCTCCAGGTCTATGATCACTATGAAGTGATCAGAGAGGAAAGGAATTGTAAGATTTTTCTCCCCCTAACCCCCACCCCATACTCTCGCAATTCTGATTATATATTACCCATCTTTTACGTAGTATCTAGTACTCCTGGGTGAAAGGAGGGTAAAGAGAAGGAAATAAAAGAAGAGAAAGATAGAGAGATGAAGGAGAAGAAAGGATGAAGGAAGGGAAGCATGCAGAAGGGAAAAGTAGGAAGGGACCTCCAAAGATTAAGTTCTCACTGCATAGAAGTAGAAGAATGAAGGACACTGGAAAATAACCTGAGTCCCACTCACCTCAGCACCCTATCCCTCAAGATTTCATGCTTTCTTTGACTCCAAGAATTGCCCTTTCTTCAAATGTCTGATCTCCAGTGGTGAGAGCCCCCCCTCTTCATTGCAGTATATAATGACTTCATTTATCCCCTGGTAGTCCCCCTCTCAGAAAATCCTTCTTACCTCCACCCCACCAGAGTGATACCAGATACTCCTTTGTTAACTCGAATGATTTCTTTTCCCACATCTCATCTGTGCTTATATCTTTCTCCTTTGCTCCCATCTCTTAATTGTTCTCCTTGCTATTGGTCTTTCTGGTTACCTGTACAGGACTGTGTTCTGTAATTTATTCTCTACTTGTTCCCTGCTTAGCTCTGAAGTGTTTGGTGACACATTTTCTCTAAAGGGCATCGTTCAAACTAATGCTGGATTGTATTCTATTCAAAATTCCTCTACTCAGAGCATTCTTATTCAAGTTTAGAGACCCCAAAGTCAATGGAGACTGGAAGAGCTGAGAATCCTGTAATCTTTGTGTGTGTGTGTGTGTGTGTGTGTGTGTGTGTGTGTGTGTGTATAAAATTAATGACAAGGAAGAAAAGCAGAACCTAACAAAGTGACTGCTCTATTATTGACAGCTTCTACTTCCTGTCACTGAGGATACCAAGGAGAAAGGGAATGATTTCAGGATAAGCAAAAATGGCAAAAAGCAGAGAAGCCCAGAGCTGCCAAAGCTTACACTCCCGTGTCCACAACTTGATTCCATCCAAACGTTTTATACAGAATCCCAGAATCTCTGAAACAATGATAATAACGATAACAACAGTTGATATTTATTTATAAAGCACTTAGCATGTGCCAGGCACTGTGTTAAGTGCTTTATAATTAGCTCATTTGACCCTCACACAAGCCTGGGAGGTAGATGCGGTTATTATCCCATTTTACAGATGAAGGAAACTGAGACAAAAAGAGGTTAAGTGACTTGCCTAGTGTCACACAGCTAGTAAGTGTCTAAAGCCAGATTGGAACTTGGAGTGTTTAAGGATAGATGGAATTGACCCCAGAATGCAACCAGTACCTTCCCTTCTCTCCTGAACTGCAATCCAACATCATCAGTAGCCTATTGGACATTTCAAACTAGTTATCCTGTGGGTATCTCAAACTCCATCTGCTACAAACAGAGCTGTTTTATCATTACCCCCAAACCCACCTTTCTTCCTAAATTTCCTACATTCAGAACACCACCATCCTGTGAGTCACCCCATTGGACATCTCAGAGTAATCCTTAATGCTTCACTTTCTTTTACAATCCATTTCCTATCTCGTTGCTTTTACCTCTAAAACACATTTCATATCTATCCCTTACCCTAGTTCACCTTTTTCCTGAACAGTTTCAATAGCCTCCTAATTTGGTCTCCTTGTCCTCAGTCTCTCCCCTCTCCTGTCTGTCTTATCTATCTCTTATCTATTCTCTTACCTATCTTTTATCTAGCAACTAAAAAAATATTTTTACCTCCATCTGCTTATGTCATTTCACTGCTAAAAAGAAAAAACTCTAATAGCCCCCTATTGCCATAATGATCACATATAGACTCTTCTACTTGGCATTCAAAGCCCTTCACATCCTTCACAATACTCCCTTCAGGTACTTTACATTCCAGACAAAATGGTTTCTGTGTCTCTTTTGTGTGCCCCATGCATAAGCTGTCCCCATATTTGGAATACACTCCCCGTTTCTCTCTCCCTCTTAGAATATCCAGTTTCTTTCAAAGTTCAACTTAAGCACTCCCTTCAACATATCTGATGAATCCAGATGCTAATGCCCCCCATAAAAATTATTTTTATGTATACCTATATGTATACTATATTTACTTATTCATAAACATATTCTTTTCCCTGAATATAATATAAGCTCTTTGAGGGAAGCATTATTTTGATTTTTCCCTTTTTAATCACCAGAAACTAGCACAATGCCTATATATAAATGACATATAAGTCATTCATAAATACTTGTTGGTTTATAGAAAACTGGTTTCAACTAGACTACATAAAATTCATCTACAGGTTAATTTTAAAAAATTAACCACTAAGTAATTAAAGAGAGAGTACACAATAAGGTAGTAGGGACAAAAGCTACACTGCAGAAGAAGTGAAGGCAGCAAGTATAATCTATGCTTTCTGTAAGTTTAGCAGTGTAAATGTGGAAAAATAAAGGACAGCAGTTTGAGGTCTTGAAGAATCAAAGAAAGGCTAGTTTAAGATCTAGGAAATCTGAACATGTTCAAGGAAGAGGGGAAAGAGTAAGAAGAGAGGAAAAGATTGAAAATAAGAAAGAAGCAATGATTGATTGAATAAGGTACTAGAGGAAACAGGAGGAGATGAGATTAAGGATATAGGGTTAGCCTTTTAAAGTAGGATAGGAGGGAACTATTTCATTATCAATTTATTTCCCACAGACTAATAAATTACATTACAGAATATAATGAGTAGATAACAGAAACAATGAGGTATTAACTTATTAAACAAAAGGTGTTTATGAACTGTGAAGAAGTTCTTCGATCAAATTTGTTGGAATTGGTGGGCAGCTAGGCATTGACTTAAAGAAGATTTAGAAATGCCCCTAATGGCCATAAAAAAGCAAAATACACTCTATAGAGATAATTCAAGGTATAAGAAAGAAGGAGCTTTATGAGTCGAGAGAGTTAGCATTCGCTGTAGGAAGTCAAACTATGGAGAGGAACAGGCCCAGGGAACTCATCTGAGTGATCTGACCAACAAAGTCATTGTGCCCAGGGTAAGTAACATGAAGACAACAGAAAAGAAAATTCATTAGGATTCTCAGAGTCCTGGAGTGTAAGTTACTGCATATCTTCCCTATGGGTATGCCTTTCCACTAATGAACTCTGTGTGTCTTCACTTCTCCCGTTGATACTACAAGTATTTGTGGAAGAATATACCTCAGGTGTATGGGAGGAAGAATGTATTTTTACTGTTTATGCTAAGCTATTTCAGTTATCTTTGCTTTGAGCTAATTTTGTCAATCAGCTAACTACTAAAGGTAAATACACTGGCGGAGACTCGTGAACTATAGTTTTAGGAGTAGCAGACTGTAATGACAATGTAAATGGAGAGATCTTTCCCATCCATTACTAGGGCCATGTGACCTGCTTAAGTCAGATGGAAGCCTAAGTCACATGAGTTTGAGTCACATGAAACCTGTGGTGGGAAGAGCTTGCTGAACAGGTGGAGCAGGAAGAGTGGAACAAAACCCAGAGGATGTTGGTCAGAACAGTTAGAGCCGAGGGAGATAGAGGAAGCAGGCAGGGAGCCGTGAGTGTTCGTTTGTGGGAAGGCCCTAGCAACGGGAAGGCTTGGGGATGGTGGGGCCCTCTGCAATGTTATTGCGTATAGAATTCTTTGTTGCTATGATGGATTTGGCTTTCTGGTGTTGGGATTCAGCTTTCTTGTGTTTGAATAAATGTTTTGATTCTGTCTTCCATGTGGAGAGTCTGTTATACTTTGCAATTCAGAATTACACTGGCATATCCATAACTATCATAGGCACTTTGAATATCACATTGGCACTACATAGACACAGAGTACTGTACTATGAAAATTGTGCCCCCAGGGGTCACGGCCTCTGAAAGGTAGTTTCAGGTTGGAGGGCATCCTATTTTGGCAAATAGGAAAATGGCCTCACCCTCGGAGACTAGAAAGAAGGGAAGAAATAGAGGATAAGAACACAGAAAGATTTTAAGATGAGGAAGAAAGATGAGGAACCCTCAATCCTTCTAGTTAAGAAGGAGACAAGATTATCTGCTGGGAGTCAGGGAGAAAACGGCTCTATAGGCTTGAGGGGAAAAGAAACTATTTGGAATTACCGCTAGGAAAGCACAATAGGAAGTCAAGCAGAGATGAATGCATCAAAGCAAAATCAACCCTGTGTAATTATGCACAAAATTTTCAAATCTTGACTGGGCAAAAAATATCATGATTTTATGCTTTGACTTGGAGATATCATCATTTTGCTTTGAACTCAAAATGGAAAAGGAAATCTGAAATTAAATATTTTTTTAAAGACCCAGTTCCACAGATATAACCCAAAGACCCAATAATATGACATTTGAGTGTTGATGTAAAGCCTTTTACAAATTTCAGGGACTCAGAACAGGATTCTGCTTTTGACAATATATCTGAATATGATTGTAATCAAGTAGTGGGTTGCTTGTAGCTGTTCTTCAACTAATCAATCAACAAGCATTAATTCTCTACTATGTCAGGCATTGGGCTAAGTGTTGGGATTGTAGAGAAGAGAAAGTGATTGCTTTCAAGGAGCTTACATTCTAATGGGGGGGGAGAGAGAAAGAGAGAGAGAGAGAGAGAGAGGAATATAGATATATATACAGTATGGATATAGAGCACATGTCTATATATAGACATATAATGCACAAATGAATACAAGATGGTTTGAGGAAGGAGGACACTTGCAGCTAGGAGGAACAGTAAAATGTGACATTACTTTCTGCAGAATGTGGTGGTTGAGCTGAGTATTGAAGGAAACTAAAGATTCCATGAGGCAGAAGTAAGAAGAAAATATTCCAAAAATGGGAGAAAATCCATTCAAAGGCATGGAAATAGGAGTAGTTTGTGTTGAACAATGAGTAGGCCAGTATGCCAAAGTGTGTGACATAGAATAATGTGTAAGAAGCTTAGAAAGGTAGGAAGGAATCAGTGTGTGAAGAGACTGAAATGTCAGAGTTTATGTTTAATTCTAGATATAATAGGAAGTCATTAGGGTTATTGAGTATGAGAAGAGGGGTGATGACTTGATCAATCTTTTGCTTTAGGGAAAACATTTTGACCACTCTGTGGAGGATATGGATTGGAGTAGAAAGAAGCTTGGGATTAGAGACTGAATGGAAGGAAGGCTATTGTAGGTGAATATGTTAATAGAATGTAGATAATGTAATCAAGAGAAGTTGTGGAGCTAGAAATAACAAGATTTGGTAATTGATTGGATATTCATAGTGAGAGATTGAGGGATCAAGGATGGCATTGAGGTTAGGAGCCTGAGTAACTGGAAGAATGGCAGTGCCCTTGAGAGTAAGAGGGAAGTTCAGAAGAAAGAGAAAGATGAGTTCTGTCTTCAGTATATTGAATTTCAGATATCCAAGGGAGAATTTGAAATGCCCAAATTGGCAGTTCATGCTGTGGTATTAGAGCTCAGAAGAGAAATTTGAGCTAAATCCATAGATTGGAGAATATCTGCATGGAGGAGGCAACTGAATCTATGGGAGTTGATGAAATTACCAAGTGAAAGTATACAGAGAAAAGAGAAGAGAACATAATGGGGAACCTGAAGTCTTAAGATCACATGTGGCCCTCTAGGTCCTTGAGGATTTTGCAGAACAATTCTTTCAGTAAGGGGATCTGCTCTGTGAAGTTTGTATTCAGTCAAAGGACCACACCCGAGGACCTAGAGGACCACATGTGGCCTCAAGGTCACAGGTTCCTCACCCACAATTGGAGGATGTGACATGAAAGATGAATAAAAAAAAAATCAAGTAGCAACATTAAGAAGTAAAGGAAAAGGTTTGGGAAAAGTCGAGGTTTTAGCCTAGACTTGAAGTCAGTAAAGGAGACTGAGAAGGAGTGGTCTTAGAGGTAGGAGAAGAACCAAGGGAGGTTAATATCATGTGATTATACAGAAAAAAAGACGGTGGGCAGTAGTATTAAATATTACCGAATGATGAGAATTGAGAGGAGGCCATTAGATTGGGCAATTAAGAAATCATTAACAATTTTGGAGAATAAAGTTTCAGTTGAGTGGCAAGGTTAGAAGCAAGATTACTGGAGGTTAAGAAAAAGAAAGTGAAAAGAGAGGAAGTAGAGATAATGAGTTTAGATAGCTTTTGTGTACTCTTCCCTTTAACTACTGTGAGTGGTTACATTAGTGGCTGACATTCTTTTTGCTCATATTTTTTTTTCAGTATGACTCTAAAGCTAATGACATCAAATTTTACTTCAGATGATGTGGAGAGCTGACAAGAGGGCCTCGTCATTTCCCATTGGTTCAACTATCATCTCTATGTAGATAATTCCCAAATACATTTATCTAGTCGTGCTAGAGAATTCTTTACCCCTTACAAGGCAGGGATAGAATGTAAAACTCCTGGTGTTCATTAAAACAGACTGCCCTTTCTTTAAAAACCAACAGATGTAATGACCAAAACACCAAAGTTTCTTTCTGCTTATTTAACCAAATTCTACTCTCATTTACATATAATTCCAGCCTTGATTTGTATATCCAAATGTTAAACCCTTCATCAGCTCCATTTCTTTTAGTGGTGTGTGGAATATATCTATGCAATTTACCTAAAGTTCCTAAATGGGGTTCCCACCTTGAGAAAAGGAATGTGGTCTAATAGAATTCTGGATAAGAAACTAAAAGACCAAAGTTCCTCAGAAGCCCTGTTGTGGACTAACTTGGGTAATTTGCAGTCACAGAGAATTGTCCAGGGTACTAAGTGGTTAAGGGACTTAAACAGGGTCACACAGTCAGAAAGCATCAGATGTAGGACTTGAACCCATGCCTTCATGATTCTAAAGCTGGTTCTTTATACACCACAGCCTAGTAATTCCCTATATAAATGTGAATTATCATCAGTAAGAATATAAGCTCCTGGAAGCCAGGGAGTGAGGTTTGTTTGTTTGTTTTTCACTTTGTATCCTCATTGCCTAGCACAGTGTCTTGCACATAGTAGGCATTTAATCAATACTTGTTAATTCTGCTGTTTATTCGCGCAGAGGACTTGCCATGTTGAATTAAACTAAATGTGAATCACTTATTGTTGCTATTATCATACCACCAATTTAGTTCTATGTGTGTTGTTCTACTGCCACCTACTGGTAGATGTCAATGGTATACATTTAAGATAGTCACAATCCATTTCCATTCTTACTGACTGAAAACAGACCAGAAAATCCTGAGACCATTAAAATAAATGAAAACTTAAACAGAAATTAGTCCACTTGTTATATTTAACAAAATGCTCTGACCTTGAATAGATGGGGCAAAAAGCAGCCTAAGATCTACATTAAGGGAACGTCTCTATACCAGGTGGTCTTATTCATTTTTTATGAGTCCAAATGTGTTTTTTGTGTTACAAAGCATTCTACTATTAACTTCCAGGCATGAAATGAAAACATTTAGGGCAAGCTGTTGACTGACTGTCAGAATTTGAGGGAAGGGTGGCATTTTAAAGCTCCCAAGACAGAAAGCCAGTTCCATTGGCAGTAAGAAGTTGTTAGTAGTAACTGGTTTCTGCAAAAGTGCATATGGCTTGGCAGAGTATCTCTTTGAGGAATTACAGACTCTGGCGTCACTCCCAAGGGAACAAGAATGTCTCCCCATGTAGTTTATGAAGAGACAAATGCTTTTGCTCCCCCTTGGTCTACTCAAAACAGTATAGTTAGAAATTCCATTAAGTAATAAGGCAATGGGGGGGGGAGGGTAACAATAGTGATTTATATAATGGAAGCATAACTTCATTTCCTTGGCAAATTTCTCATGGAAAAATCACAAAATCGGGGTGCATTTGATGGGCTGAGCCTGGAATTGTGTCTTTATTTGATCTGCATAAGTAGAAGATTGCCAACACTAAAAGGGAGTACCTATCTACAAAAGGCAGGTGGCACTTAAAACTTCTCACAATATGGCTCTAACCTCTTTTTCCAGGATGAATTCACGTTTCTCTGACATCTATATTTTCCATCCAAACTGACCTATTTGCTGTTCCCCAAATTTGGTATTCCATCTTTCTCCTCTATGCTTTTGTACAAGCTACCTTCCATGCTTGGAAAGCTCTCCCTCCTCACTCTACCTCTTCAAATTCCCAGCTTTCTTCTTAACTCAGTTTCAGGAACATGTCCTGGTCCATGATCTTTCCTGGCCCCACTCCCAACACTGAAATTATTATAATCACTCTCTATCTGCCTAAAGTGTCTATCTATCCAGATCTATGTGGCAGTCTATCTAGATTTATATAGACAGACAGATAAATTGATTGATATCTTATCTGTGTACTTAAGATTCTCTCCAAGTGGAATATAAGCTCTTATGATAGTCAACAAGCACTTATTAAATGTTTACTGTGGGCCAAGAATTGTGCTAAGTGCAAAAGAAAAGTAAGAAGAAAGACAGTTGCTGCCCTCAAGAGGCTTACATTCTAATGAGAAAAGACAACATATAAAAGAGACCTGAAAACGGAGAGGGAAAGGTACCCATGGGGGTATGATAGTGATGTTTGGAGAGGGGGAAACATAGTCAGAAGGTCCCCAAAATGGAATCCCCAGAAGGCACTCATCAGTGGGTGAAGGGAGACTGACATGGTGGGGAGATGGCCCAGGGCAGGTGTGGGGAACCTGCAGCCTCAAGGCCATATGTGACCCCCTAGGTCCTCCAGTGCAGCCCTTTGACTAAATCCAAAGTTCACAGAATAAACCCCCTTAATAAAAGGATTTGTTCTGTAAAACTTGTAGTCAGTCAAAAGGCCATATCCCAGGACCTAGAAAGCCACATGTAGCCTCAAGGCCACATGTTCCTCACCCCTGGTACAGGGCAAAAAGGTCCCAGTCATTGAGAAAAGTTTCAGGATGAAAAAAAGCAGAGGAGCAAAGTGGTGAAGTCTGGAAAGTCAAAAGCATACCTGAGAGGGAAGTGAAGCAGGGATTTCTTTAATAAGAAGAATTGTTTCAGTTCTGTCTTTGTAAGCCCAGTGACTGGCATATGAGAATGGAGACTGAATCTGTGATTTTATCAGCAAGGGGAACTTGCAGATGACATAACCCCCCCTAGCAAAGCACTTCAGCAACTTCTAATCTTAAAATGTTGCCTAGGGGCTGCTAGGTATCCTAGGGAAAAGGGCACTGGCCTAGGAGTCAAAAGGACCTAAGTTCAAATCCAACCTCAGACACTTAACACTTATAAGCTGTGTGACCTTGGGCAAGTCACTTAAGTCCAATTGCCTTGCCCTCCCACCTCGAAAAAGAAAAAGAAAAAAAAAGTTGTCTAGACTAGAGGTGTCGATTTCAAATAGAAATAGGAATCACTAAACCATACACTGCAGGCCACATATTGACTTAGAAGACCACATATTAACATTATCTATGTTCTATTGCATTATTTTGTTAAATATTTCCTAACTATATTTCAATCTGGTTTTACCTCTAAGAATGTTGCAGAGGTAATGCAGCTATTGTCTATTCTGGTCTAAAGCACTGAGAGATTAAGTGAGATGCCCAAGGTCACATGGCCAGTACTTGTCAGAGCCTGGACTCGAACCCAGGTTTTCTTGATTCCAAGGCTAGCTCTTTTTCCTCAACGCCATCCTACCTTCTCCTCTGACATATACTAATCATTTAATCAATAACTGTTATTAATGTAATTGGGCCCCACCCCAGTATGTAAATATTTAAGAAGAAGATTACTACTACACAAAGTCACAGGAATTACTTGTTACTTGAATAAAGTAGGAAAAAACAACAACAAAGGAGAACGATGAATCTGTTGGTATGCGCTTTTGAGATATGCTCGCTTTGAGGGTCATACTTCTTTTTGTAAGGCTTATTACATGTGAGTGGACAGGTTCCTGCCTATGGGCTGCAATTTACACAACCAAGCCAGAATCAAACATGACTGAATAACTATTTGGACCAGTATTGGTCCCTGACATTCCTAGGGCCTTTTAGATGAGCTGTTGTGAATTGAACTGATTCTTCCTACTCCATCTGGTCTTCCTGTGGTCGTAATGAGACTGGCTAAATTAGGCTTAAATTTGGTCATTTATAGACACAACCAAAATTGGGCTACCTCTTTTATGCCACTCTTTAGTGGACTGAAGTGACCCTGATGGTTGTTGGGAGGATGACAATAAGTAATTAAGCAAAAACATGAAAGTGATCAACTTTACATAAATTGAGGAAGGATAGTGAGAATACTCATAAAAAACTAGTTAAATTCAATAATTAAATTCAACAAATATGTATTGAGTATCTGCTACACAGCAGGTACGCTGCTAAGTGTGAGGATACAAAAACACACACACAAAAAAAGACCCTCTCATCAAAAGGTAGCATTCTGTTTGGGAGTTGGGCTGGAGGAAGGAGAGAAGACAAGAATCAGAATAATCAGAGTTCAAGTCCTGAACTGGGAAGCGGGGGCCTGATTTATATTCTGAAAAGTGTATTTCAATATAGTTGGTTTCCTTTGTAATCCTGTGCATTTTTATTTGATGCATTTAACAATATTGGTTTGGGAAGGGCTGCATAGGATTCACCAAATTGCCCCAAAAAACCCATCACATAAAAAAAGGTTAAAAACTCCTGCCCTAGGCCCTGCTGACTAAGGGCCTGCATATACACTTCTAATAGGGCTGCCTGGTTAGCATCAGTGATTGGAGCAATAGCAAGTAGCTTGGTAGAGTAAAAAGAGCATTGTGCTTAGCAGCAGAAGACTTGGGTTCATACCTAAGCTCTGATATATGATAACGGTGATCATGGTGAAATCACCTGACTTTTTAAAACTCAGCTCCTCCTTATAAAATAATTACATATAGAAATTCATCAGAGAGGTTACTTAATCAACTTGATGAGCTTATCATGAAAAAGGTAAACCTCTAGTTGGGACTTTGATTGAATAATCCCAGTGGAGGATGTAAATATACCCATTGGCTCTGACAAACCAATTCTTACCTCGATGAGGATGAATGATTTAGTCTCAGTAATTGGAAATGAGTTGGCTGGCTTGGGTTGTCATGTATTGATTGGAGATGAATGGATAAGTTTCAGAATGTTGCAGGACAGAACCATCCCTTCATGATGGACTTATAAAGAGGGGTTTCATTGGAGAGTTACCTCCTTTGCCTTTTGGGAACAGAATCAGAAGGAGCTTGTTCAAGAAACAAGAACTGAGACTAGGGTTTGATCCTAGAGCCAACTTGGGTGGGGAGAATAGCTGAACACAGGCAGCACAGGTCAATGGTGGAGTGGTAAAATTTCCTAGACAATGTTGCGCTCCTAAAAAGTTTGATGAGCCAGGCTTCTGGATAAAGGAGGAGAAATTTCCTGGATAATGTTAAGTTTCTAAGGTGCATACGTACTGAGATTTCTAGGAAGAGAAGATGTTCCAAAACAATATCAGCCTCAGGGCTGCCTCTCTAACAACCCCAGCCTTGAGAATTCAGGGATTCAGCCCCCTAAAAGAAAGAATGGAAAGTTCCTTAGCAACGTGAGCCTCTTTAAGAAAAAGTTCTCAAAATTCAGCCTCCTTGTGAAAAAAAGAGAGTTCCTGGACAGCACTAGCTTGTTGGGGAAAAGGTTATCACACAGTACCACATTTGGAAGATCAGAAAGGAACTGAGTCACAATATAGGGAAACAAAAAAACTGTACTTTGCCCTTTGCTAGTTCCATGAGTAATTAAACAAGTGTTAGTCCAATGGGAAGAGGGTTGTCTTTCTAACAACCCTGTTTGATTGCTTTCTGGGGGGGAGACTAGAATCCTTAGGGCAACATGAAACTGGAGACCTATATGGATATGATAGTGAGACTCACCAGAATGTCATAGGATACCCCTCTAACCATCTCAAATTTGTCTTTTGAAGAGAATGCAAACCACAAATCTTGAATATGAGTCTTGGGATTTCCATAGGAAGTTGGCCAGGGTAGTTTGAGATAGGACTCACTAGAGAGGAAAAAGAACTACATACATTTTTTTAAAGCTTCTGCATGTCCTTAAGTGCTTTCCCCATTTTCTATAGGAAAAAATAAAGTCTGTCCCCTACTCAACATTCCTTATTACTATGAGCACTTTCATGAGCACTAGGGAACCTCTTACCCACATCTGTGGAAACCTAGATAGAAGCAATATTCTGAGATTTCTAAGAAGACATTCTAGGATGGGGACATAAAAGAGCTAAATATATGTTGTTGTCATTAGGTTTTTGTTTTTTGGGTTTGTTTAGGGGTTGTGGGGGGGTAAGTAAGGAGGTTGTTTCTCAGATTGTGTATAAACCTTTGTAAGCCTAGAATGCAGGACACAGATGACAAAACTTATCTCACAGAGTTGTTATGAGGAAAATATTATAGAAATATGAGCTATTATTATTACTATTATTGATAACAGGTTATCAATAAATAGGGTGACTGCTTGGATTACAGTAACTGAGAGCTGTGTTGGCATTTGGTTAGGGATTAGATAGTTATGTGGCAGAGCTAATCCTGCTGCTGAGAATATAATAATGTGGCCTTTTTTCAGGGGAGACAATTCTGGCTCACCAGCAATAGGATATGTACTCTCAGATGTTTTACTAGCAGTGGTAATGGATTTGCACTCTTCTGTCTACACTCCTTCCAAGTCCCATTCCTGTTCGAGGTAGGACACATAATATTTTGAAACAGCTGGCTAGGATTCAGAATGCAAGTCTGTGACGAGAAACACAATGAAACCAACTGGCCCTCATAGGGGACTGAACTGAGGGCCTTCACTTCATTATCTCTGTGCTCAAGCTGACTGTGCTGCTGGAACAGTAGAGTTGGGGGGAATCCCAGAGACCACATGTGGTGGTACATGGTGGCCTCCTGCCTCCAGAACAAATTCATACCATGATGGCAATTGACAGGAAACAGAGAGTACATAACAGACGCATATGAAAGCTATGGGCTGTCATGAGAGCCAATGTATAACACTGACACGGCTGCATTTGATGAACGGGGAAAAACATAATGGGTTTTTAAAGAGTGTCTATTCTGTGTGCTTGCAAAATGGAGATACAGGAGAATGGGACTCAGTGACAAGGAGAAAAGAGCAGCAACAGAAGAGGCTGGCAGTGTCGTAATTGTCGGTAATTTCTCTCTCCTTTTGCCTCCCTCCTCCTCTCCCCTCCTGACTTTAATTAGGACACTTGCAAGATGCACACATTTGTAAGAGTGACAGAGCTAATTGAAGAAAACCACATGTCTCATCAACAACCAAATCAGGAATAATAATCAAAGCAGCAGAGGCAAAATTGGAAGTCATGGAGCTGTCAAATGCAGAAGGAACTCAAATACAATGAGGCATGTAATTTAGAGAAAGCGAGAGGGGTATACAGAAACCGTCAAAATGGGACATGAAGTAAAACTGATAACTTTACTCAAACTAAAAGTTCCAAAATTAGTTACCAGTGAAAATGTTCAAAATAACTCAGGAACTCAAAGATATAACTAGCCATTTTGGTGACTGGGGCAAATGGAACAAAACACCCCGAGAGGGGTAAGGAGAAGGAGCTACATTGAAGCAGCCTTGAGACACCACAAGGTTGTTTTGGGGGAGACCATCAGCTAGGGGTGGGCAAGAAGGAACTTACCTTGGAAACATCTACCAAGGGAAAGAAGGGCCATCTGGTAACTTTCTGTTTTAACGTTATTCTTGCTAAAGGTGGTGTGGAGTAGTGGATAGAAGGTTGGCCTTAAAGTCCAGATAACCAGAATTCAAATCCTACCTCTAATACAAACTCATTGTGTACAGGCCCTGGGTAAGTCATTTAAATTCCCAGTATTCCAGGCAATTTTCTTAGACAAAAAGTTGCAGAGCAGTCACTGATCTGCATTGAAAAAAAGGAGCTTCCTCACTAGGGAGCTTCCTATACCGATGAAATCCCAAGCCCTGAGCCCCCACCTCCAAAAAATTGCTAAATAGTTACTAATCTTAGATGTTTTTTATGCTTCAGAAAGAATGCTACTACTGACAAGCCCTCTTAAATTTTGGTGCCCTGGGACAAGGCCTGGGAGCCCCACCCTAGTAACAGTCTTGTTAATATATTCTAATGCACGTAATGCCAGTGCCTGTACTGTCAGTTTGACTGTCAAGAGAGAAATCACATTGACTAGAAAATTGTAAGATCTCTTCTTCACTTTATAAGATCACACTTAACTCAGAAATCCTGCTCCTCTTTAAGCCTATTCAACACTAAGTAGAATGGAGAAAAATGATTGGTCATCCATCCACCTACAAAGAAAAACTCTTCTTATGCTAAAAGGTTATTACTAAACCCGATTTTTTATTTTAGCTTTTAAAGGATAAAAAACAATGAAGATCCAAGTTTAGGAAATAATACACGTTACACTTTGTATTACTTAACCTTAAGATCACTGTGAAAGGAGGAAGTCAAATCCCATCAAAATTGGAAATGGGCATCAATTGAGAAATGGCTAAACATATTGTGATTCATAAATGTACTAAAATATTTCTGCGCATAAAAATGACTAACATGAAAATTTCAGAGAAGTATAGGAAGACATGTGAATTGGTGCAGAGTGAGGCAAACAGAATCAAGAAAACAATATATAAAATGACTACAGGGATTAAATGCAAAATTGAGGCCAGGAAGTCAGATAACCTATTGGCTATTTCATTGAAAGGTAATTGATATTGGCAACCTAGATCACAGATTATCAATACCTTTCCATCTTGCTAAAGCACAACAACTTTTATGTCCCTCTGTTGTCATTGGGTCATTATCAGTTTAAAAGATTATCCCCTTAAGAGTTTCTTGAAAACACGTAGCCACCTATTATATCAATTTATAGGAACTTTTCAGACAATGCGGAGCACTTACTTGCAAAATGTAATCACCAGAAGATCATCATCATACATTGTTGTTGCTGTTGTTGTTTGCTTGTCTTCAAAGAAGACCAATGACATCACAATTTTGGAGTCATGGTACAAGTGTGTTCATATGTGGCTGATCAGACTAATATGAGTTAGAAGGCACTACCACAGATTGGGCACAAGTGGTCCTATGCATCATCACATAAATAGAACAAAGCAAGCATTCTTGCCGAACACAAAAAGAATTGGAGATATGACTAGTCTGTGCTAAATTGAATGATATCAACAACTCAGTCCTAAAATTCAGACCTCAAAGGAATCTGAGGGGCCCACAGGGAAGAAGACCCATTTGGGCTGACTATCCTGGGTAAATTGATGAATTAATTCGTATTTTCATTTCACTTTAGACCTCTGGACATATTGCAAGTAACAGATCCAGGGGGCTAGAGTAAAAAGAATGAAAGAATTTTTTTTTTGTTGGCCAATATTAAAATAGCCTAAAGACACAGTCTGGAAAAAACCTCTTTTACACAGGATGGGACTTGTGAAAACCATTGCCTCTCAAGTGTTCTCCACTTCAGCACAACATGAATCTACCAAGTAGAGCTTACCCATGTGAGGGAGATAAAGAACTGTGAGTTATCCTCATTAAAGCTGATCATAGGATTTGGTCCAAGAAGCAAGAGTACTGATGCATACTCTTAAGAGCACAAGAATGTATGGTATAGATAAAAAGTGCTGACACTTCATCTATAATCCAACTGTAAAATTAACGGAGCTCTTACTGTGGAACTGAAACGACTTATCCATTTAATGCTACTTACATGGCAGAGAATATTCACCTCTCTCCTTAAATATCTGCCATATGAAAGAGCACTAAGGGAGGGGAGTAAGGCACTATTGAAATTCTATACTTTATCTATTGATCAGTTTATGTAAAAGAGAGAAAGAAGCCCTTTCTCCCTTCTACTCACTATATTTCTTGATTTTTTTAATTTGTTGAATTTTTTCATCTTGTCTCACTCAGTTTCCTCCATGGTTCCTGAGTCATCTCCTAATATAAACTAGCAGCAATTCAAGGATCACTTTCATTGGCCAAAGGACTGGTTCAAGCGCAAACCTAAATAGAAACATTCTGAAATGCTTCCTCTCTACATATCCCCACCCATCTATATGAGTATTGGGCCTATGATGATGTTGTGGTTGTTGTTGAGTCATTCAATCATGTCGACTCTTCAGGACTCCATAGACCATAGCATGCCAGGCCCTTCTATCCTCCACTGTCTCTTAAAGTCTGTCCAAGTTCATGTTTGTTGTTTCCATGACACTATCTATCCATCTCATCCTCTGCCGTCTCCTTTCCCTTTTGTCTTCAAACTTTCCCAATGTTAGGGCCTTTTCCAATGAGTCCTGTCTCCTCATTATGTGGCCAAAGTATTTAAGCTTCAGTTTCAGTTTTTGACCTTCCAGTGAATAGCCTGAATTAATTTCTTACTTTAACTTTATTTATTTTATTCTGAATTTAAGAAATAAAACAAGGGGGGGCGGAGCCAAGATGGCGGCGTAGAAGCAGCAACATATCGCAGCTCTCACATAGCCACCCCAAAATACCCATAAAATAGGACTCTAAACCAATCCTGGAACTCCAAAACGCACACAAAGATACTTCCCACTAAAGTCAGCTCGGCTACGAGGAACCATATCAGCACTGCGAACTGAAACCAGCCTGGCCTGA
>CM053582.1:430218457-430257576 GCA_028627135.1 Pseudochirops cupreus
GCAGCCACTGCCTCTGCCGCCGCTTCCAGTCAGCACCGCAGGGAGACTAGCTTGGTTCCGGCGTTCTCTTGCTCCACCCCTTCCTGCTACATCAGCAAGCTCAAGGGGCGTGGAAGATCTTCAAATCCCAGTATCGTTACAACTCCTGGTGCCATTACACCCAACTCACCCCACATGACAATCGGATTGGGGAGTTGCCCAACAGTGGAATCAGACACATAAACTATAACCAAGAAAATAGGACAGTAAAGTAGAACACAGAATCATCATACTATCTTGGCAGTTTGAATGAGTCTTTCTGGTGTAGACTTGAAAGACTTGTGTGATAAAGAAGTCTATGTTACCTCAGTCTTGCTGAAAAGGTTATTTGAGGGGAATTTCAATTTGTTGTTTTGTTTTGTTTTGTTCAAAATAAAGGTTTACTGGGGAGACAAGAACTGTTCTATTAGCATACCAAACAGAGGAGGAGGTGGAGAAAAGAGGCATGTGAAAAGTAATGGCAAAATCCTTATGAAACTACTCATTATAAATACAGCCCTAAAAATACCTGATATTTTTAGTCCCAGAGGGTACTAAAGACACCACAGAGAATTTCACTGGACAGGGATCTATCATTTTCTTTGTCAAGCACAAAGCTTTCAGTAACCATCTGCTAATCCTACAAACACCCACAGAGCCTGTGCGCTAACTCAAGGTATTCATCTCTAGGCTAAGTATGTCTGCTATTTGATAGTCTAGGAAAGGAAGCAATGATGACCATTCCAAGAAAAACTATGGGGAAAATCAAGACAGACTGAATGTGATGATTGTATGTGGATGATATTTGGCAAGAATTCTAATCCAAGGCTTGACATTTCTCCCCACTAAATAAATGTGGGGAATCTTTAAGTAACAGATAGGTTTGTATACTACTGTGAACTAACTAAAGACATACTTTTACTCCTTATAAAGACCCCTTGTTTGAGAGAGAGCTGAAGTAAAAAAAATAATCGGAATTTGAGCTCTGGCTACAATGGGGTGGGCGTGTCCATGAAGAAGTAAATGAACTTTGCGCTTTAGTTTTATCATCTGTAAAATTGGGGTAATAATAGCTGCCATTCCTATCCCTCAAAGCTTGGAGGCGGTATGACACATGCAATAAAGAGGAAGCCTCCAAGTCAGAAAAACATGGGTTCCAGCATTGGAAAAGGAAGAGTAGTACAGTGGAAAAGTATTGGCTTTGGAGTCACTTTGAATCCTGGCTTGGCCATTCCTACCTGTGTAATCTCAAGCAAGTCATTTCACCTGTATAGGACTTAGTTTCCTCAACTGTAAAATAAAGGGGTCATGCTAGATGACTTCTAAAATCCCTTCCAGCTATGTCTATGATCTTGTGGGAGTTGTTTTATAGAATTCCCAAATATTAGAAGACCCTTGGATAGACCAATGGTTTCAAACTCAAATAGAAATGGGGGCATCTCAACCATACATAAGGATCCCTGAGGGATAGATATTGACTTAAACAGCATTTTACTATTATCTACATCTTGTTGTATTTTTACTTATTTTTGTTGAATATTTTCCACTTATATCTTAATCGGTTCAGGTTGCCCTTGGAAGTATTATGGGCCACATATTCACACCTCTGATTTAGATCAGCCTGAACAGGTATCTCCTCTATAGTAGGTTCTCTAGCTATTACTTGAAGAATTCTAGTGATCTGAAACTCAATACTTCCTAAGAGTGCCCATTCTACTTTTCAATAACTCTAATCATTACATAGCTGTTGTTTTTTTTTCCTTACATCAAGCCTAAATCTTCCTCTCTAGTATCTCTACCCCTCACTCCCATTTCCTTCTCCTGACTCCAGGCATTTTCATTGACTATTCTCATGTCTGGAATACTTTCCATTCTCAACCACTTTCTTCTAGTTTTTCTAGTTTCCTTCAAGTCTCAGCTAAAGTCTCACCTTCTGTAAGACTTTCTCAGTCCTGCTTAATCTTAGTGCCTTCCCTCTGAGATTATCCCCAATTTGTCTTGTATATATCTTATTTGTACACAGTTGTTTGCATGTTGTCTCCCCATCAGACTGTGAGCTCCTTGAGAGCAGGGTTTTGTTTGTTTGTTTTTGCACTTTTTTGTATCCCCAGTACCAAACACAGTGTCTTCCACATGGCAGGCACCTAATTGTTGACATGACTTGACTTTTTCCTAGTTCTCCCCTCTGGAGTCAAGTTGATCAAGTGAAATCTGTCATCTACATAATTACTCTTCAATTGCTTTAAGATGTGTTAGTCCTATACCTTCTCTTTTCCAGGCCAAATACTCTCAGTTCTTTCATTTTGTAAGGCACGCTCTTAAGAGCTCTTAGCCACTCTCCTAAGAAAACACCCCAGACAGCCAATGTCTTCTCTAAGATATGGCACCCAAAAAATGAATACACAGTTTCGGATGTGGTATAACCAAGAGTCAAAGTAAAATGGTACTATTGCCTTGCTCATTCTGGATACTCTATTTATGTAGCCTACAATCAAAGAATCATAGGCTTAACATTGAAGAGACCTTTGAGATCACCTAATCCAGGGGTTCTCAACCTTCCTAATGCTATGACCCTTTAATACTTGGCCTATCTGCATGTGGGTGGACCCGCCTGGAGATGGATAGAGGAGTGGTGTCTCCGTTCTTAAGATCATCGGAAATATTTGTTTTCCAATGGTCTCAGGCGACCCCTGTGAAAGGGTGGTTCAACCACCAAAGGGGTCATGACCCACAGGTTGAGAACCGCTGTCCTAATCTAATGCTCTCATTTTACGGATGAGGAAAGTAAAAGCTAGAGCGGTTACATGATTCGCCCATAATAGTATAGGAAATAAATGGAGCCGGCAAAATTCAAACTCAGGTCCCCTGACTCCAAATCCAGTTTCATTTACATTGGCATTTTGGGTTGTCATGTTGACTAATGCTGACTTTGCACTTTACTAAAAAAGTTTGTATGCTGTTTACATACACTTTCCTCATCCTGTACATGCAGAGTTGGCTTTTAAAACCCATATGTAATGCTTTAAACTTATCCAAATTTAAATTGATCTTACTACATTTTGTCCCATTATTCTAGTCTATTGATATATTTTTTTAAATTTTTACTTATCTTTTGACTTCTCCAATCTACCTCACCTGACATACAGAGATGTCATACCATTGATCTTGCTGTCACCTACCAGTGCTCCTTCTGTGTTCATGAACTCTGAAACTTCCTTATCTGATCATAATCTTTTGTCATATCATCTTCCTCTCTGCTTACAATCCTAAATCTTGTTCTTTGTTTTCACCATGTCCTCTAATCCTTCCACTGATTGGTGCTTTCCTGGACCATTACTCCTGTACTGGCTACACTCTGTTCCCTACCTTTACCCCCTTAATGAATCAGTTCAATTCAACAGTGTACATTACACTAGAGTCTCTTGCTTCCTTATCTTATCACCAATCAAGCCTTGCCAAACCCCAACTTGGATTACTCCCATCATCCATTGTCTTTGTTTCTATTCATGTGTTATTAAACAAAGTTGAAGAAAAAATAACATTATTTTCTTACTGGGTCCACTACAAATTTATGTTATGCGTCCTTATTGCAGCTAAGCAATCCTTTTATACATCCCTAATCAATTTACTATCACATTGAACAATTATATTCAAAACCTTTCCATTCATCCTCAAGCCTCTTATGGAACCCCCTCCCCATCCTGTCAGCTGAGGGCCTTGCTTCATATATAATTTTTAAAAATCAGGTCACTCACAAAGAGCTCTCTTTTCTCTCATACTCTTTATCTCACATTATTCATATATCATCCCTCAGGATATATGATATCCTCCTTCACTCTATTTTACAAGAAGATGTGGCCCAAGGTAAAATTTCTGTCTATGCACCTTGGATCCCATTTCATCCCATATTCTCTAACAGATTACCCCTTCTATGATCCCCTCTGTCTCACTAATCTTCAATGTTTCCCTACCTACTAGCTTCTTCCATGATGTCTGCAAACACGTCTCATCAATATTTTAAAAACCCTCACTTGATCCAACCGTCCCTGATGCCTGTCATCCTATATCTCTCTTTCCTTTTATAGCTAAATTTCTTGAAAAAAAAACCATCCACCCTGTGTCTCCATTTCTTTTTCTCATAATCTCTTCTAAACCCTCTGCAGTTCAACTTACATCATCATTCAACTGAAATGAACGCTTTCTCCAAAAGCTGCCAACGATCTCTTACTTCCCAAATATTTTCTCAATCTCATCCTTCTTGACGGCTCAGTAACCTTTCATATTGTCAATCACCCCTTCTCCTGAATACTCTCTCCTCTCTAGGTTTTCCTGGTTCTTTTCCCAACTCTCTGACAGTTCCTTCTTAGTCTTCTTTGCTGAATCTTCATTCAGATCATCCTCAGTAACCATGTGTCCTCCCATCATCTGTTCTGGGTCTTCTCCCTTTATACTATCTCACTTAGTGTCATCTCTATGAAAAAGATTCTTAGATCTGTTTAATAAACCCTAATCTCTCTCCTGACCTCTAGTTTCATATAACCAGTTGCCTCTTGAACATCTCAAACTGGATATCCAATAAACATCTCAAACTCAATTTGCCAGGAAATTATACAAATACTCCCCTCTTTCCAATTTTCCTTCTACTATTGAAAGCACCACTATCCTCCTAGTCACCCAGGCTCACAGCAACTATGTCTTCTTCCACTTATCACTTACATTGAATCCTCAAATGGGCTGGCCATGTTGTTTGAATGCAAAATGAGCACTTGACAAAAAGACTATTTTATGTAGGACACACACAGGGCAAGCATTCACGTGGTGCTCAGAAGAAGCGATACAAGGACACTCTCAAGGTCTGTCTTAAGAACTTTGGAATTTATTGTGTAACATAGGAGACACTGGCACAGGACTGCTCAGCATGGCGTGCCCACATCAGAGAAGGTGCTGTGCTCTATGAGCAAAGAAGAATTGAAGTAGCTCAAAAGAAATGCAAGATGTGCAAATTCAGAGAATTCAAATGTTCACATGGACTATCTATGTCCAACCTGTGGTAGAACATTCCAAGTTCCTGTTGTTCTGATCAGTCACAGTTGAACACACTGCAACTTGACTCTAGCATAGTTATGTCATTTTGATCCTCTTTGAGAACAAAGGAAAACAACCTACTTACATGCAAAGTCTTGTCCTTTCTCCCTTCATAATGTCTTTCATATATTTTCTCCTCACCACTCACACTGCCATCACCTTGGTGCAGACCCTCATCACACTCGGATTACTGCAACAGTCTGTGTCTCTGTTCTCCAGGTCTCCCTGCCCGGAGTATCTCCTGACCCCAGTCCATATCCCACTCAGATGCCAAAATAATTTCCTATACCATATGTCTGACCATGCCATGCCCCTTCGCAATAAATTTTAGTGTCTCCCTGATTCCCAAAGTCCTTCACAACCTAGCCCCCTTTCTATCTTTCCAACCTTCCTGTATTTTACTCCCTTTCACACACTCTATGACATAGTCACTAGTCTTCTTACTGTTTCTCACACATGACCCTCACTCCATCTCCAACAACTCTGTGACATTTCACTGGCTATCCCTCATGCGCAGAATGCTCTCTCCCCTGCCTCCTGGCTTCCCTGACATCCTTTAAGACATCTCAGTTCCCACCTTCAATAAGAAAAGAAGGGGAGGGGAAGGGGAAAGGAATAAGCATTTATGTGTCACCACCTATGTTCCAAACACTATACTGAGCACTTGACAAATATTTCATCTGATCCTCACAACAGCCTTGTGAGGTAGGCACTATTATCTTCATTTCACAGTTGAGGAAATGGAGGCAAACAGAGGTTAAGTGACTTTTCCAGGCTCACACAGCTACTGTCTAAGGTTGGTTTTGAATTTAGGACTTCCTGTCTCCAGGCCCAGCACTCTCTCCACTACATGCCACTTAACTGCCTCTATTAAAAGTCCTTTCCCAGTCTCCATCCACCTCCACCAACTATTAGTGCCTTTTTTCTGGGATTACTTTTCATTTACAATATATACATATATGTGCATATATACATATATATCTTGTATGTACAATATTTTTGCTTGTTATCTCCCCATTGAATGAGAATTCTTTGAGAGTATGGACCGTGATTTTTGCCTTTTTTTGTATCCCTTGTGTTTAGCATAGTACCTAGTATACAATAAGTGCTTAATAGATACTTATTGACTGACTCTTTTACCTCTCTGTTCCAGTTTTATTTTAGCCACAGTTTTGATATGCACCTTTTCTATCCCATCGTCCAAGACATTAATAAGAATGCTGAATATCACAGGGCCAAGGTCTTAGCCTGGTAGTACTCCCCTAAAAAACTTCTTCCACATTGACCCATTTCTGTCTACTCTGTGGAACCAATCTAAACTACCTAATTGTAGGTATTATTAACTGTATATAGCTCTCCATCACATCCATAATGATTCAGGAGAGATTTTATTAAATGATTCACTGAAATACAAGAATTCCCTATCTAAAGAAGGACCTTAATTTTGTATTTTATCAAATTTATTTGAATGTTGAGGCCCAAAGCATTTAGGGTCAAGAAAAATAAAAGCAAAGGGTATCAGACCCACAGAGTTTGGCAACGTTTCTTTGGCAGAACAACAGTTATAAAAGCTTTCTAACCCCAAGTCAGATAGAGTTTTTGCCCCAATGTCTGTCCCTAGCAAGTAGGAAGTGAACTTTAAAAAATAAATTATGTAGTAGGCATTATTTAGCTGCTCAACTCATCTGTGTTCCAGAAAATCTTGGACCATAGATCAAGAACACTTCTTTTGGAGAAGAAAAACCACTCTGATTTTGACTATGTGAAGGCCTGCTGCTCTAAAGTGAACTCAAGTTTAAGCCTCTGGACTCTAAAAGAAAGATGACAAAATCCACCTTTCTCTTATGTATTACCTAGCAAGGGAGACTAAGATGGCCTAAGCAGACGGTTAAAAGAAATGAGAGAGATAAATGTCACAGGCATCCATCAAGAAAAAAAAAAGAGTGATCAACAATGTCAAAGGTTGCCAAGGTCAAGGACAAAAACGACAGAGAAAGAAATGAATTCATAAGTTAAGAAACCATTGGTAACTTTAAAGAGAATGGTTTCAGTAAACCAGTGGGGCAGAAAGCTTGTTATAAGGGTTTAAGAAGCAAGTAGTTTGTGAGGAAGTGAATGTGACAAGTTCAGATTATTTTGGAGACTGTCTTTGAAAGGGAAAAAAATATATAATATAGTAGATTGAGGGGATGGAAAGTGAAAACAAAGCTTTTTAAGGATGGAGTAGACTCGACCATGTTCTTAGCAACAGGAGAAGAATCAGTAAATAACAGGGATTAGAAATGAAAGAGAAAAGAAATTATGGATATGAGGTGCTCCTAGAAAAGGGGCTTAGTGAAAGGAGTGGATAGGTGAAGGTGTTGAGGGGTTGAGGTTTGCAATAGAATTGAGAGAGATGACCTCTTTAAAATAGGAGAAGATCCTCATCTGAGAGAATGTGGGGATGGCATAGGCGGCTTAAAGAGAGAGAAAAAATATTTGGAACAGTTGCTGAGGGGATGAGGATAGAGAATCATTCAAGTGAGAGTAAGTGTATTTCCATGAAGAAAACAGTCTTAAGCAAGAGATGTGGTTAGGGATGGATGCTTCTATCCACTGGGGTCAAGACCCAGCAAGGTCAGGTGAAGTACTTGTCCCTCCACTGTTTGATAAAGGAATTGGCATTAGAGAGGCTATGAGAATTTTCACAGCTTACAAAATCTTTTGGCACCTGGAGGCCTTTCCTCTTGCTATCAGTAAGAATGGAGTGTTGGGGGAGGAGTGGGAGTGATGGGAAAGGAAAAAGTAAATTCATACCACTCTCTTAGCAAATGTCTTATTTCTCCATATCTAAAGAATTGGAGCCTCAAGGATAGTCAAAACTGACTTTTTTCTACCAGCATGAAATTAATTAAAAATTCACAATTTTTCTCTTTACAGGTTAAAATTACCATCTCTCATGTCCCAGTACAGCAATTTGACCAAATACTACTTTTCAAGGGAATAGTTCTCATACTCTCTCCTTTCACAGTTTAAACCAATTTTATTCAACTACTAATTTTGCACATTTCAGTTTAGATATGCTAAGGTAGTTCAGGCCACTTCCCAACACTTATTGAACAATTAGTTGACAGCTTCATTCTAATAACTTTCAGATGGCTTGAGAGCTTCAGCTATGTTGGATACCAGCTTAACCATCATTGTACAAACTAAAGGAAAGAACCTAATTACAGCTTTATTTCTCCATGTACTGCCTTTGGTATGTTTAGTATTTGATTCAAATAAATGTTGATGCTTCTCAGTAATGCTAATTTATTGACCGTTCCTGGGAATTGAAAGGCTGATGTCATGAGTCTATTAAATAAGTGAATTCTGGGACATATTGATACAGAGCTTTCCTATTCCAGCCTCAAACTTAGTTTTCCTAATTCACTTATGATGCTGGGTATTGTTAGTAAGGTCATACTTTATTTTGTCCTAATAATGGAGAGGAAATATTATGTTGGGAGGCAGAATGATTTAGTAGAGAGAGAGCTAGTACTAGAATTCCAAAGTCTGGAGTTTCAGGTCTGGCTCAAACACATACTAACTGTGTGACCCTGGTCAAGTCATTTAACTTCTCTGATCCCTAGTTTCCAAAGTGACTTGACCATGGTCACATGGCTAAGAAGGCTATATAAAGTAGAAAGAGTTCTAAACTTGGAGTCAAGAGATCTTAATTTCAGTCTTGCCCCTGGCGCTTACCAAATATGTAATCAGAGACAAGTCACTTGAGCTCTCTGAACCTCAGTTTCCTCATTTGTATTTAGGCATTTTAACCTAAAAGTTAAAGTAGGTAGAACCTACCTCACAGAGTTGTTGTGGATCAAAAGATATAATGTCTATGTAGGGGATAGTGTGTGGTGGTTAGCCACTCTACCCTGCTCAAGAAGAAGTAGTACCAAGCGAGAATTATCTCTCTCTTCTCCCTTAAATGTTGTTAGTCTAAGAGAAGTAATCTGTAGGTTCAAGTTTTGTTTCTGATTGCTATTCCTTAACAGCGATATCCGTGGGTTGTAACACCCATCTATCCCACAGAGAGCACCATTTAAAAAAAAAAAGTAGCATCAGCCAGGCCTTCAGGTCCAAGCAAAGCTTTGAAACTGGGAGCCAAAGGGGGGAAAAGTAGATAATTTTGTGGACTATTTATCTGAAACTTGATTCTATAAAACTATGTATCCAAGCTATGTATCCAAAGCTTGACTCCCTTCCCACCAAATGCCAATTCCACAACAAACACACACAGTAAATGGCAAATAAACTCACTTATCTAAACAGATAGCAAATAGAAATCAGAAAGCATACATAGGAGAATGTATACCAGACAATACAGAGTGAATGAGCTCTCCCACTGGTAGCAAGATAACTCAGTCCAACCAAGAGAGTCTCACCCAAGAGGAAATTCCATGAAGTTTCTAGCATAGTAAGCTGAGAATAAGGGACATGATTAAAATGCCATCCTCTACATGTTGGCTTCTTTTCAAAGTCTTTCCTCCAGGGACCTGAAAAGAATCTGTGATGGTGTATCTTCTCTCTCAAAACCGAAAGACAGAAGACCAGGAAAGAAGAGTTGTCTTTTCTCTAACTCACTAACTCTGCCCCTCAAAAAAAGGATGGAGCACTGAGTAATTAATCTACAATAACGAGAGAGTCCCATACCAATGGGTTTTTAGGCCCAAGCTTTATGCGTAAAACACTTTGTAAATTTTAAAATGCTTTATAATTGTCATTTAAATGTTTTATTTTTATGTGTGTCATTTGTCCTTTTTCTCCATAAGCTATCCTTCAGAAACTGGATAGAAACTCTGACTTATTTTCATATAATAATATTCTTAATCATAAACACCAGATCTATACAGTAACAATCCCATAAAATTGATGAGTGTAGACTGATAGTCCATGTTATTCAAGAAATTCATTTTCTATACCACCACAAGTTTTCCCTCTGACTAAGCACAATGAACTTGTCCCTAGCATTATCCTTCTTGGCCTCTCTTTAACTTTTTAACATTGTTTATAACTCCTTCCTCTTTGATATTCTCTTTTGTTTTGATAGGAAAGAAGGGAAGGAAGCAAATATTTATTAGCTGCCTATTATGTATCAAGAACATTTGATCCTCACAACAGCCCTATGAGGTGGGAGCTATTATAATCCCAATTTTACCACTGAGGAAACTGAGACTTGGACTGGGTCACACAGTTAGTGACTGTCTGAGACTGTATTCAAACTTGTCTTCTAGACTCTATGCTCAACACTTTGGCTATTGTGCCACCTAGCTGCCTTTTGTCACATTTTTCTCTTGTTTCTCCTCCTACCTGCCTAACTCCTTCTCAATCTCCCTTGCTATGTAATTATATATCTCCTCTCTCCCTAAAGGCTTTGTCCTTGTTCTCTTCTCTTTGCTCTATACACCCTGTCTCTTAATGATCTCATGAGTTCTCATGGGTTCAATTATCATCTCACTGTAGAAAGTTATTAAATCTATATATCCTGCCATAATCTCTCTCCTCAATTCCAATCCAGCATTACCAGCATTACTGCCTGTTAGCAGTTTAGTGCTGTTGAAAAAAGCACTTGAACTGAACTTCAAGGTCCTGAGTTTCAAGTAAGTACCTACTGCCACTAATTACCTGTGTGATCCTAGGAAAGTCATTTAACCTCCCTGTGGTTCAGCTCCCTCATCTCTGCTTTTTTCTCTCCTCACACAGAAACCACCATAGGTCAAGCCCTCACTATCTCTTGCTGTACTACTACTATGATCTAATTATGGTCTCATTGCTTCCTGTCTCTCCTCATTCTAATCTATCCTCCATACAGTTTGCCAAAGCGTTCTTTCAATGGCACAGGTTTTACCACACCACTGTCCTGTCCTTAGCAATCTCATCTGCTCTTATGACTTCAATTATCATTTCAGTTCTATGCGAAGGACTTCCAAATCTGTTACTCCAGCCTTGACCTCTTTCTCCTAAATGCCAGATCTATCTGTCCAGTTATCTACCACAGGTCATCTCCTTCTGGGTATCACCAGCATCACTAGTTCAAAATGTCTGAATTTTTCATCTATCCTCCAAGCCTTCTTTTCCTTCTGATTCCAATATTTCTATTAAGAGCCCCACCATTTGCCCAGTCTCTCATGTTCAAAAGCTTGATGTAATCTCTTCTTTATCTCTCATAGTCTTTTTTATCTTTATTTCTCAAAGTCAATCAATTTCTAGGACCTGTCCAACCTACTTATCACATCTATCCCTTCCTCTCTTTTCCCACCACCACCATCCAATAAATCTCTCCATTATTATCTATGCAATGATCTCCTTAGAGATTTTTTCATCTTAATTCTCTCCATCTCCCAAACTATCCTTTAGATTACTGTCAAACTAATAGTCTCCCTGCATAAATCTAGTCAAAAAATTGTGCTCAAAAATGTAAATTGTTCCCTATTAAGTAAAGTTCAGATTCATTTGCCTAGCATTCAAAGACTTCAGTAATCTGGCCACCATGTCTAACCACCATGTCTTTCTGACCTTATGTCATGCTACTGCCCTCCAAATTCTCTATACTCTAGCCAAACTAGACTGCATAATGTCCCCCCAAACTGAAATTTCACATTTGTACCTTTGCTCATATTATCCCCTATGTCTTAGCTGTTCTGCCTCTACCTCTTTACCTGTTGAATTCTTACCCAGCCTCTAAATTCAAATTCAAATTCTTAAGGAAACCTTTCCTTGATATCCCTAGTCAGATGTAATTTTTTCTTCCTTAGAACTTACATAGCATTTCATTTTGTACTCTCAAACATATTAAGGATTCTGTGAATTATCCAATAGATTCATAGAATCTCAGAGTTAGAAGGGAACTCAGAGGTTCAGGAATACCCTCTACAACATACCTAACAAGTGATTCTTCAGCCTTTGCTAGAAGATTTCCAGTGATGACCAAAGCATAGCCTTCCATGGCAGTCCACTCTACTTAGGGGTACTCCCAATTTTTTTTTTTGCTTTTTTTGGAGGGCAGTTGGGGTTAAGTGACTTGCCCAAGGTCACATGGCTAGTTTTTGTGTTAGGTGTCTGAGACCAGATTTGAACTCAGGTCCTCCTGACTCCAGGGCCAGTGCTCTATTCACTGCACCACCTAGCCACCCCAGTACTTCTAATTTGCTAAGCCTAAAGCTGCCTCTTTGCAACTTCTATCTATTGCCCCTAGTACTCTTCATGGGGCTAGACAGAAAAAATCTAAACTTTCTTCCACAAAACAAGCCTTCAAACACTTGAAGAAAGCTGTCGCCACCCTCTGACCTTCACCACTACCAAGTCTGCTCTTAGCTAAATATCCCCAGTTCTTTCAACTAGTCATCACACAGCATGATTTGGAGGCACCATGATTTGGTCAACCATCTTGGTTGGCCTCCAAATCTTAAAATGTGATACCCAGAACTGAATGCCATATTCCAGATGTTACCTCACCAACATGATATCTTTCACCTCCCTGGTCCTTGTGTACCTTTTGTACTATAGTTATCTGTGTAGGTGTCACCTCCCTTTGTTAGACTGTAAGCTCCATGAGGATAAGGGACTGTGTTTTATCTAAATTTTACATATGCCCTAGTATAAAGTACATACAGTAGGCACTTAATAAATGTTGAGTTTGGGGGTTGTATTTGAGCAAAGTGTCAGTTTCTAAGTGGAATGACTTACTCGCTCTGGGCAGGACCTAGAACTACAGAAAGAGTAATTACAAAGAATTTGTAAACAATTATGAAGTAGGCAAAAGTGGTCTTTATCCCCTTAGCTTTATTTTCCTCTACCTCCCTCTGTCTATGTCTCCTTTCTCCCAACTTCAGGATATATTTTTCTCTCCTCTTACCAAAACCTACTCTCAGGAAAGAATGTGACTTCAATCATTTATACCTTGGTTTGAATTTAAATACCTTCTTTCTCTCTTCCTGAGGTATTTGCATATTTAGCAGGATCTCTAAAGGCTCTGTCCTCTGTTCAAGGAATTTCAAGTCTTAGGAGAATAGATGGGAGGAGTATTTTTGCATTTTGGGGAAGAATCATTTCAGAAAGGGAGGGATAGAAAACAAGAAGGGCCTCCCTAATGGAGAGGTGGTATGGTCCAGTAGAATGACTGCTTGACATGTGATCAGAGAACCCAAATTCAAATCCCTGACACTTAGTGCTTGTATATACCCTAGGCAATTCACTTAACCTGGAGCTCGACTCCTCATCCAAAAAAAAAAAAGAGAGAGAGAGAGAGAAAAAGGATTAAATTAACTCTGGGGTCCCTTCTAGCTCTAAATCTATGAGTTAGAATCCCAGAAAGTCTCAACATATAAGAAGTCTGACATGAACCACATGTGTTTTGTGGGTTAATAAAGTGGGCCTTCCCCAAGACATCTGCCCCCAAAGGTCCAATGCTTCCCATAGACCAATGGGCAAGATTTTGGCATTTTCCTGCATTTTCAAAACATGACGCTGTTTTGTTTTTCTTTCAAATCTCAATAACCCGAGAGAACCAAGTTGTCAAAGAACTCCCGCTGGTAAACCATGGAGGAAATTTTGAGGCGCCAGAGAGAAATTTGTTTTCCCTCTAAACAGAAAAGCCAGCAGGGATCATATGTCAAGCCCCACTGTAGGGTCCCAGCTGTTGCCACTGCTGCCACCACCACCTCTGCCTACAGTCTTCCCTGCAAGACTTGGGCACTGCTTGTCAAGCCTGACAGATCCTGTTCAAAGCATCTCACATTTTCTCATTAGGAGGGAGAAGCCCACTCATTTATCTCCCTACCAGGAGTCCAGTTTGCAGCTCTTTCTTCCATTTGAAAGAGGCATTTGCTGGAAGGTGGTAAGAAGGAAGAAAACTTCGGCCTTTTTATCTCTAGCTGTCTTCAGGGTTCTGTTTTTATACACCCCACTTGAAAAATCTGTCATGTACAAGGATTTTTTTTTCCTACCAGAACTAGCAAGATCTCTTTATTTTATTTTATGACTGTTTAAAGAATTGTATGTAACTGAGAGGAGGGGTGAGGGTAGAGAAAAGGGAGGCTCTTCAAATAAGAGGCCTACAGAGTGACAAACTATTTTCCTTCAAGGAAATCATAACTGTATTATCCTTCAATGGGGAGGGAGTTGCTGCTCCTTTCATGATTCCTTAAGACTAACCCAGACTGAAATAAATAAACCTTAGTGCCAAGTATGCTCAGGATGACTGCTGGGCTCTGCCCCACTGAATGGATATTATTTTAATTGGATAGTGAGTTCTCGAGATAGAAAATATAAAGATGACTAATTCCAGTCAGCATAGAATGTTAAGCAGGGAGATTGCATGCTGTGTCTTGAGAGATGAGCCAAACCAGTTACCTTCTAACACTGGCTCAATCATTTTCTTTTATCCCTTTATTCATCTAGATGAGCTATTATAAGGGAAATGAACTCAATCTGAAGTCTGAGAACCTAAGTTTGAATCCTCGCTTCCATTTTCTACCTATGAAACCTTGGGCAGGTCACTCACTCTCTGAGCCTCAGAAAGGTAGCCTGTCATACTAGATGGTGGTAGACTTGGAAGCAGAGAGGCCTAGGTTCAAATTCCAGATATCTATGTGATGAGTGAAAAGTCTGAGATACATAATTTCTGGGTCATTAATATTCAATTTATTAATTATGGCTAGCAAATAATAAAATGTCAGTAGTACTCTTGGGAACCAAAGATGAATTTTGGAGGTCCCCACTGAGAGTTAAATACCCTGGGAAAAGTGAGTGTTGCCAACAGGCTGAATTTGACTTTGATTAGTTAATAATAAGTGAGAAATTACTATTATAATGAGAGGTAGGTTTATTCTAATGAGGGGCTAGGAACTCTGACTTTGATAATGTCTCTCTAACTCATCTCTACCCAAAGCACCCCTGCCTGGGGCAATCTAAACAAAGGCAATTTACCTCCACCCAAGTCACTTATGCCCTAAATGGGTGGGATTTCACCCAATATGAGAAGAATGTTAAACCAGTCTGATCTATTAGCAATATCCTTCACAAGGACTGAGATTTGGATGAGGAAATAGAAAGGGAGGAAAAAAAACAGTATTCCCTAATATTAACTGGTTATTAATATAAAAGAAAAATAATCCTTTCTCTTATCTATTAGCTATGTGACTCTGGACAAATCAGTTCTCTCTGAACCTCAGTTTCCCCCTCTTTCAAACAGAGATAATAGCACCAAACTGAGAGTGTTGTTGTCTGATAAAGATAATACATATTTATATTTTTAAATATAAGGCTTGCATACTATGTAAGCCTTAAAATGCAATGTAAATGTCAGTTATTGTCTAAAAAATGAAGAGATTGGACACAAGAGATGGCAATTATGAAAGGAAGTTCATAACTGGAGATAGAGATTGAGTACCTCTCTAAATGCCAGCAGAACTGGATTCTTATTTTAGCAAGCAACTATTGTCCAAACTCATTACTACTGATCCTGCTAGTGCTAGATGCTAGCCCAATAATTCTGAGAGTAGGGCTCCAGGCTAGCCCAACAATTAAGATTCTTTCCTGAGAGGAGCCAGACTTGGACAGCTAAGTAGCCAGAAAATCAGCCCAGTCCACAATCCTGGCATCCAGCCCCCCAGCTGGAGAAGGGGTGCCTAAAAAGATGAAGTGGGGGGCAGCAAAGTGGCACGGTGAATACAGCACCAGCCCTGGAGTCAGGAGGACCAGAGTTCAAATCCTACTTCAGAGATTTAATACTTACTAGCTGTGTGACCTTGGTCAAGTCACTTAACCCCAATTGCCCTGCCTTCTCCCCTCCAAAAAAGACAAAAAACAAAGAAAAGGAAAAATAAAGGTGAAGAGGATGTACTGACAGAGATGAAGCTTGGGCAAGGGGAAGATATTAGGGATATTAAACTGTGTTTGTGAAGAGAGGAAGTCAAAGAGAGTCAAAATGTAGGAGGGCTTGAAACCATGTATTAAAAGAATTGGTTGAAGTAATCGGGATTTCATAACATGGAAAAGAGAAGTTTGAATAAGGTAGGAGCCTTGAAGTATTTGAAGGGCTACCACTTGTAAAGAGTCAGCTAGGTGGTGGCATAGTGGATAGAGTGTCAAGCCTAGAGTCAGAAAGACCCCAGTTCAAATATGACCTCAGTCACTTACTACCTGTGTGACCCTGGGCAAGTCACTTAACTGTGCCTCACTTCCTTACCTGCAAAATGGGCTGGAGAAGGAAATGGCGAAACACTCCAGTATCTTTGCCAAGAAAACCCCAAATGGGGTCATGAAGAGTCAGACACAGCTGAAAATGAACTGAACAACAATAGAGAGCATGTCAGGGAGACTAGATTCATTCTGCTTTGTCCCAAAGGTAGGAATAGTAGCAGAAACTTCATTTAGGCATAGTTTGGCTGGATATAAGGAAAAACCTTTTAACAATTAGAGTTGTACAAAAATGAAATGAGCTGATACAAAAAGTCATGGATTCTCTTTCACTAGAGGTCTTCGAGATGAGGGCAGATGATCACTTTTCAGCAATATTTACAGAGGAGGTTCTGGGTCATGGTTTCAAATAGGTATTATCTGAAGTCTTTTAATCTTGATTCTAACACTACTTGTACAAAGTCACTTATTTAGTATGCCTGGGCCTCATTTTCCTTATCTATAAAATGAAGAGCTTAAACTAGATGACCTGAGGTCTCTTCCAGTTCTCTTAATCTATTATCCCTAAAAACAGTTGATCTCCAGTGTAGTTCCTTCTAGTTCTAACATTCGGCTGTTAAGTAGCCCATGGCTCTACTCACTGCAATGCACTCAGAACTTCTAGTGAATACCATTGGAGGTCTGAATCCTCATGACTGGAACAAAAGACATCTTGCCTGGAAATTTTCGTTTTGTTTCTGACTCCTGTAGTCATTTTTACACCTTAGAGGATTTTGCTCTACCTTTAAACTGGCAAAATCCATAATTTTTACCAAGTTCATCCAATTTTCAATTGACCATTTTGTGGAAGATGTGAAAGTGCTTTAAGAAGTTAAAAGCACTATAAACTGTAAGCTATTAACACTCTCTTCTGTCCTTCCAACCATCATACCCTGCTTCCCACAACTTGTCTTTAGGCCATTTCCCTGCTTATTACATTAGAGAATGGCTCATATCTATTCCCACCTCCCCAAAGCCTTCATGAATAATCCAATTCACATTGATCTCTCACTTCTCTGATCTCAAATGACACTATGGCCTGTATTATTGGCCAAGTTGTGTTTTTCTTGATTATTCCAGATGACTAACTCTTGTTCACTAAGTAGAGTATAAATGCCTTCGATTCAGGGATCGTCCTCTCTTTGAGTAACCCCACCGTGCTTAGCACAATGACTAAAAAACTGATAAATAGAAGTATGTATAGAATGATTTGTATCTAATGGTAGCCATCTCTAGGGTGGGATAGGAGGGAGGGAAAAAAAGGAAATTTACACCATTATGATATATTTAAAAGGAATAGCCAATTGTACATAAAAGATTTGCAATTTTATGTGCAATCATCTTTTTTACACTATGTTATGAAAATACTTGTTTTATTTGATAAATTAAAAAGAAAATAAATGCAGTTTCAAAAATAAAACAAATACTGAAAAAAATTTTTGTTGATTGGTTGATTCCCAATGACCAATTATGACTTTTGGGGAATGGACTGGGTTGGGAAGGGTTGGGGAGAAGAGCCTGGCAGATTTGGAATTGTAAGGTCCTCAGTTTCCTGAGGCAGGAATTCAATAGAGGAAACTAAACTAGATAGCCTCTAATGTGTCTTAAAACTCTAAATCTATAATTCTACAATAGTATACTATGTTTTACAAGCTGCTTTCCTTACAACAACCCCATGAGGTATGCAATACAAATATTTTCATCCCCATTTTTCAGATGAGAAAAATAAGGTTTATAGTGTTTAAATGACCTATTCAAGTTCAAATAATAACACATGAGACTTAAATCTCCAAGGCCAGTGTTCTAAGAGAGTGCTTTGGACATTATCCTTCAGAACACACCTCTATTCCTACCTTCCCTATTTCTGCCAAGGAAATCACTATCATCCCAGTCATGCTGATTAACGATTTCAGAGTCATCTTTAACTTTCAGCCTACATATTCAATCATCTGTCAAATCTTGTCAATTCTACCTCCACATCATCTCTTGGGTCAATCCACTACTGTCTACTCACACAGATATCTGCCTTTTTCCAGTACTCACTTCCTTTAACCTATTGCAAGAACCACCTGATTGTTCTCCCCAAATCCAGTCTCTCCTACCTCCAATCCATCTTCCACACAGTTGCCAAAATGATATTCATAAAGCACAGGTCTAACCATGTCAGATGCCTGCTCAAAAAGTTCCACTGGCTTCCTATTGCCTCTAGGAAAAAGTATAAACTCCTCTGTTTGACATTTGAAATCTTTCACAATCTAGCCCAAGTTTACCTCTTTCAGAAATGTTACTCTTCTTCACGTATGCAGTCTGACCAAGATGATCTATTTGCTATCCCTGGAACATGACTTTCCATCTCCCAATTCTGCATTTGCACAGGCTGTCCTCCATACCCATGCCTTTCCTGTACCTCTTGGGATTACCAGTTTCTTTCAAAACTTAGTTCAAATCATTACCTACCTGAGGTCTTTCCTAATTCTCTCAGCTACTACTACACTCACTCAAAAAAATTATCATGTGTGAGAAAAAAGGAAAAGGAAGAAGAGGGAGAAGAAAAAGAGGAGGAGGAAAAAAGGAAGAGGAGGAAGATAAGAAGAAAGGAAGGAAGGTATAAACGCAAGCAAGGTGGGATTTTTGTTGTTTTCTTTTTGGACTTCAGTTGCTAAATTGTAAACATCAGAAGGATTAATCTCCCTTGAACCCTGATAATTCACAGCTATGCTGAGTCAAGTAGGTTTGGTGCCTTCTGACTCTTGAGTCAGTCAAGGGCTGAGTCTTTGTTACATATTCTGGGAGGTTGGCATTTTGCTTTGGGGATTGGTTCATGAGAAGGGTCTTTTGATTTCCTGGTCAAGACTGAGTAGCACCCCCCCCTCCCAACTGCTTGGATGTCTGTGCTCCTTTGATCCAGTGATATATGTAAAGCGTATAACAATATCGCTATGTTCAGACAGCTGGAGTCCTTTCTGTTGTGCTGTTTGTGCTAATTTCTCTGCTCGTATTTTCTCTACTTACTTCTTTCTCTAAAGTAGCATTGTTAACCCCTTTAAAGCTGTCTTTTCTTTATAAAACAGATCAAAAGAACTTGTACTAGCAGATCATCCTGAATATGCTAGGGTGCTTGCTATTGAAGGAAGGAAGGAAGAAAAGAAGGAAGGAAGGAAGGAAAGAAGAAAGGAAGGAAGGACAGAGAGAGGGAGGGAGGAAAGGAAGAAATTTACTAGTATGTACATCTATTATTTCCTCCGATAGAATGTAAATTCCCTGAAGACAAGAACATTTTCATTTTTGTGTTTATATACTTAGAAGGTAGCAAAGCACCTGCCTAGTACATAGTAGCACTTAATAAATGCTTATTGTTGTTGTTTTTTAATAGTAGGTGCTTACTAAGTAAATTTCTACTCTTCTGTTGACTCTATTTCACTATTATGAAATGGGAAGAGTTACATGTAGAATTTTCTTGCATGATGACAAAAATGCTGGAAGCCCAAAGAGATATCAGTCATGTCACATAATGTGTATGACAGACATAAGATAAACAGTGAGAATTACAGAGTGAATTCCATGAAAATACAAACAGTTGATGAGAAAGAAAAAAATCATTGGAGGAAAGTCAAGGAAATGGAACTAAAATATTTATTAAGCACTTATATCAAATGCTTTGCTAAGTACTGGTGATACAAATACAAACAAATAAGACAGTCTCTGCCCTCAAGGAGTTTACAGTCTATTAGAGGAAATCAACATGGAGGGGAGATTTAGAGAAAAGTCTTTTGGTAGTGTGGATTTGATTACTCTTCTCAGAGCTAGAGTTGGAAAAGTAGAGGGAGAAGGGGTACATGGTCAGTACAACATGAAGATGGCAGAGAAGTAATATGGTACAGGCTACCTATGGTGAATGTTCACCAATCAGAAAACAGAGTCCTAGTTGATCAGACAGAAATAGAAACACCCAGCACGAGATCATAAGTTCTGCTATCTGGTAGATCTGTGTTCTCTTTATAGTAATAATGACAATAACTGACATTTACAGTGCTTTAGTACTTGCAAAATCTTTTCCTTACACTATCTCATTCAATCCTCACAACCTCCTATGAGGTAAGTATAGCAAATATTTTTCTCACTATTTTACAGATGAGGAAACTGAGACTGAGAAAGGTTAAACAACTTGCCCAGGATCACATAGCTAATAAGTGACAAAAGTAAAATTCAGTTTCAAAGATTCCTAACTTCAAGTTTACCATTCTCTCCACTAGACCAATGGTATCAAGTTCAAAGAGAAATCAGGGCAACTAATCCATACATAAGGATCCCTGTGGGCCACATGTTGACTTAGTTTTAAAATGTAATATTATCTATGCTTTACTATGTTTTTATTTATTTTATTACATATTTCCCATTTACATTTTAATCTGGTTGCCCTGCCACTTGGGAGCATAGCACAACACAAACAGAGAAAATGAACTAGGAAGAGCAGTTCAGTGAAAGCGAAATCCAATTTCTAATTGGTTCATTTGTTTTCAACTTTGTGGCTCAACTCAGATCTCTCTTGTTTTTTCCCCAAATGTTATATAACTGCTTAGAGCAGAGGTTCTTAACTGTTTTTGTGTCATAGACCCCTTTGGCAGTCTGGTGAAACCCATAGATCCCTTCTCACATTAATGGTTTTAACTGCATGAAATAAAATATAGAAGAACCCAAAGGAACCTAATTATATTGAAATACTGTAGGTATCAAATGGGTGTGTGTGTGTGTGTGTGTGTGTGTGTGTGTGTGTGTGTGTGTGTGTGTGTGTGTGTGTGTTTTAAGATATTCATAGACCCCAGGTTAAGTACCACTAACTTAGATAAATGACAAGTTTTCACTACTTTTATAGTGTCACTATAAAGCAGCTGTCTCTCCTAAAGGAGCCATACAATGTGATTTCTGTAACAGACACCATGGAGAGTTTCTTTTGCGTGGTGTCTTTCGGGATGAGAAACCACTCATTATATAAACACAAGGTGATTTCTTCAAGGTACACACAGTAAATATTCAAACAACCTTTTGGGAATAATGTATATCTCTTTTGCAAGGATTTTTTTAAGGAACATTTTCCTTTTCTCCTTCCCCTTCATTAAAAACAGCCTATAACTGGGGTTCTGTATTGCTAATGACAACTTTGATCTCTCAAGGACCTACAATCCCATCACAAACATTTCGATCACCCTACTGCCTCCTGGGAAGCAGGTCAGACAGCAAATACTGTTCAGTCAAGGAAATTTGTGGGGAACAGAAACGTCTTCTCAAGGAGGAAGATAATCTAGACACCTTTCCCTCTTTTGTTTCAATCTTTTAAACTTGGGTGAGTTGAAGAAACCTTAATACCACTCAGAGAGAAGCTATGTGGCATAGGGGAGACTCATCTTTGATAAGCACTTAACAAATGTCATATTATTTGATCTTCACATAGACGCTTCACATAGAATAGATCTTATTTGAATTAGCCTCATTTCAGGAAACTGAGGCTGAGAATTTAAGTGACTTGTACAAGGACACAAAGTTAGTAAGAATAAGTGGTGATATTTGAACCAAGTGCTCCCTTCCTCCAGATGCACCAGTCTATCCACTATACCACTCTGTCCCACCTAGTAATAGACATAGTATGTAGTAGATAAGCTAGGCAAGGGTTTTAACCCTATGTATGATACCTGGTAGCTATATGATTATAGGTAAGCTTCTCACTCTCTCCCAAACTGAGTTTTCTCCTCTATAAAATGGGGGTAATGATAGAACTCACTACCTTATAGGGTGGTTGTGATACTCAAACGAAATAATATATAAAAATGCTTTGTATATTTTAAAACACCATATAAATGTCAGCTATTAACCATAATCATGTAAATTACCACAGATTTGTAGAAAAGCTTCTGGTCTTAGCTCCTTTTGGAGAAAGGAGGAGGTCAGCTCTCTTGTGGCTATGATGTGTTTGAGGATCTTGCATCTACATTTTAATAAGATTTAGGTAGATGTTATTCAAAAGAGAAGTGGGATCTAAGACTTTCAACACCCACTACCAGATTAATTCCTTGCCTGAAAAAATTACTTTCCTAAAAATTTTGACTGTGGCAACAGACACAAGAGAAATTTCCATTGTAAGTTTCTCTGGATTGGGGAGGAAGGGGAGGTTGTAGGAAGAATAGAAGAAGACATAGGGGATTAGTTTATTACTCCCAATATGCTCAGTGCTGTTGTGCCTAGCTGCACATATGCCTGGGACTCTCAGCATATGGCCCGAGGGCTGCCAGTGGCCCGCTTAGCAGATGTCTCCAGCATATTTTGACATAAAAGCCATTATAATTTTGGCTGGCTAATTGCTTTTTATTAAACAATTGTTGGAAGTTGGCTGATAACTTTTATGAATTTAAAATGAAAACCTCCCCTCAAACTTCAGAAGGCAAACACTCGGAAATATCGAAAGGTCTGACAAGCCCTCAGTCTGCCAAATAAAACTTATATCAAACTATAATGCCTGAGAATTAGATTATGATGGCTCATATTTACATGTTACTGTGACTAGGTCAACAAACCTGTTTCATGTACACATCCTCCTTTAGAAGCTTAAATCATCCCTTGGGAAACAATAAACAAGAATAAAACCCATATTTAAGGAGACCAAACTGATCTGTGCTTGTTGCAATGAATTGACCAGAGTCAAAATCTCATTTTTTATCTTTGCTAGGAGAACAAACTTTGCTCCAAAAGCCTGCAGTGACAAACTTCTTACTCTATAAAACTTCATGAATTATCATATCTAAACCTATTTTTAAAAGTTGGTGATGACTAACTTTTAGGCTATTTTAGATAATTGGCATAATTAGTTCAAATAGGAATTCAAAGCAATTCACATCTTATTAAGAACTTGTATTCCCAGATCCCTTTTGCAGTAATGAGGGTTAGCCTGGAAAAAGAGACTCAGACTCATAATGTTCTATGTCAGTGGTTCTCAACCTTCCTAATGCCACGGCCTTTTAATACTTGTATGTGGGCGTATCTGCATGTGGGCGGACCTTCCTGGAGACTGATAGAAGAGCGATGTCTTGGTTCCTAAGACCATCGGAAATACGTGTTTTCTGATGGTCTTAGGCAACCCCTGTGAAAGGGTCATTCAATCCCCAAAGGCGTCATGACCCACAGGTTGAGAACTGCTGCTCTAGGTCAAACTGTGCCACTGCCTCCCCACACCCACCCACCTGACTATATATATCCAAAACAGAGCCCAGAAGGGACCTCAGAAGCTCATGATTTAGTTACACTGTATAAAAGAAAGTATATAACAATGGAAGGTCATATAATAGCATTTTTTACCTACTAGTAGCATCATGCTATGCCAGGGGTTCTTCTTCTTTGACACTCCAATGAAGTCCATGACCCTTCTCAGAATATAGATTTTAAATGCATAAAATAAAATATATGGAATTACAAATGAGACAAATTAGGAGAGGAAGTTCACAGGTCCCAAATTACAAACCCCTGACATATACTAAATAGAATTGTGTTGCAAAATCTTTCTCGTTGCTTACTTATTGTTAGTGTACATTGCATAGGGGCTATTGACAACCAGGCATAGCCCAGGCCTGTGTCTACACTATAATGGCTTAAGCAAAGGAAAGAGCATCAGAGTAGGACCTCCTCCCCCATCCCCAAATCCCACCCAATCCTAAGGCCTACCCATCCCTATATTCTTCTGCTCACACTTTGACCTGTGAGAGTATGTGTGCACACAGAGACTCATTTAAGCCAATCTGAAACACAAATTTACTTCAACCTCTCTCATATAAGTATCTCACCTAGTCACTTTCCTCATCTCATAGGAGATTCCCATCCCAGGAGGCTCCCATTTCCCTGTCCAGCCTCCTAAACTACCAGTCATCCTAGACCAGTCTTAAGGCTACTTCCTGATGCTCCCAAGCAGTCTTCACAGGATTACAAACGCTTGCCACCCCCTGCAACCACTTCAACTGGAGGAAGGAAATCTTCTATGCTAGGGCACAGTCTTTCTTCTTCTCAGTTCCATAATGTCCCAAACTCCTGATAATATATCCTCCTAGAAAACTCCCTGCTCTTCTGCTGGAAGATGAAAGAAATACCCTGCCTTGTGTAACCCAGGAAGAAAACCACCTAGCAGCTAAGCCAACATGGAGACAGGCCCAATGCAAGGGATCTTAAAACTTTTTGTGTGTGTCTTGGACCCCTTTGGCAGTCTGGCAAAGCCTACAGACTCCTCAGAATACTATTTTTACAAGCATAAGATAAAAAACATAGGAATACAAAGAAAACCCTTTATATTGAAGCATAGCTGTTAGAATATTTTTTTTAAAAACAAGTTCCTGGACCCCAAGTTAAGAACTCCTGGCCTAAGAGATTGACTAAATGCTTCCTTCTTTGGTTGACCCTCTCCTCTGTCCTTCTTTCAGAGGGATAAGTGATGCTGGAAATCATAAATCCGTCTTGCTGCTGTCTTTCTGCCAAAGAAATCTTAATCTCTTAAGGAGATCTTAATTTAAGGGTCCTGGACCCTATGATCTCCTTTTCACCCGCAACTATAACACTTCTCTCCTACTATCTGAACCAGTGTAAGTCAGGTGGTCCAGATTCCTGCATTAGAAATATTGAGTTAGAGAAGCCCAGGAAAGCCACCTGTGGGAAATTGGGTTCTCTGAATACTAACCCATGTTAACTATTTCATTACTCTCTGCTTCTACCAGAGTCATTTTCGTGATATTAGCACCAAAGCTGAGTGGACTGCCCATTATGAGAACTACCACCTTCCAGTGTCACTGACCTTTTTCCTTTTAAGACTTAATATGGGAGCCAGTCCACCAAAGGTTGGTAGGGTGGTTTATGAGAACTACCACCTTCCAGTGTCACTGACCTTTTTCCTTTTAAGACTTAATATGGGAGCCAGTCCACCAAAGGTTGGTAGGGTGGTTTTTCCCCCAGATCACAGAGCACAGACATATTTCTGAAGCTAATGAGGGTCAAAGACTAATAATGAACATGGAAAAGGACTTTTCATAAGCTAAGCATCTGTGTTCTGTCCAATTAAGACTAAAAAAAAAAAAAGGACTATCCATGAGCACTGGTATAAGTTGCCTGACCAATTAGCACTTGAAGAAAAGGGTCTCTGTCAAAGAGTGATGTCAGAAGCAGAATTGTTTTTCTTTTGTTCACCATATAATTAGAAACAATCTAATCTCAATCCCTACTGCTGAAGAGCTTGACTCCTATGACCCTCACATGAATACTGCTGCTGAGATCCTAATGGAGAAGTCTAGTGTCAGCCCAGAAGAAACTCCTTCTCTAATTTATCCTCATCTGAGGGAGTGTGCCCTTCATCTGGAAGTACCCAAGGGGGTCACTGGCAGCTCCACATTTCTTGCACTTGCTATCCGTCTGAGGTCTGACCAGATGTAATTCATCTCTGCAATAACACGTGGCTTTTAATAAATCTCACCAGAATATACATTAGCTGTGCATTACATTTTATTTTCACCTTTTAGTGGCACAGGAATATGTTTACCACTTTGAGTATTCACTGCTAAACCTTGGGGAAACGGGGATGATAATGAAACCCTAATACCTCTCTAATCATGAGAGTTAACATGAACCTGGGACATTCAATTAAATAAGGATGTCCATCAGGTATAGGTTGGTTGGGGTAGGATCATTAGAATTCATCATTAAAATCCTTCTTGAAAATCATCACTATGACCATCTCCCATCAGTCCAAAATAGACCTTAAGCATCAACAGCCATTCATGTTACCTGGAGGTACCTGGGACAACTAGGTGGTGCAGGACATAGAGCGCCAAGCCTGAAGTCAAGAAGATATTCATCTTCCTGAGTTCAAATCTGACCTCAGACTTTTACTAGTTGTATGACCCTGGGTAAGTCACTTAACCCTGTTCGCTGCAGTTTCCTCATCTATGAAATGAGCTGGAGAAGGAAATAGCAAAACCATGCCAGTATCTTTGCCAAGAAAACCCCAAGTGAGATCACAAAGAGTCAGACACAACAACAAACAAACAAACAGTAACAACAAAAAGAGGTAAGGAGGTGGCATAAGAGTGCTGGACTTGAAATAAGGAAGATCTGAGTTCAAATCCTACCTCGGACATTTACTGACCCTAGACATTTACCCTTTCAGCCCCAATGTCTTCATCTGTAAAATGGGGATAATAACAACACCTACTGCCCAGGAGTGTTGTGAGGTTTAAATTAGATAACGTATATGGCCCTTAGCAAATCTTAAAGATTTAATATATTTAATATAAGAGATGAATTACATCTGGTCAGATCTCAGACAACAAAATAATAATAATAACTGACATTTACATCTAGCACAAGGTTTACAAAGTGCTTTTCATATATTACCTTCATTAAGGCTCAAAACAATGTACTGTCAAGTCAATCAGAAGACTCATCTGTATTTAAAGTTCCCTGTAACCTTCACTTGGAGTCTTTGGTAACCAAGAGGGACCAATAACCTCAATTTACTGGTTATTGCTAGTCTAATTAATAAATTGATTAATGTCACTTGAAGCTCAGTGTCTCAGAATTTCATTCAGCACAAATAGCTCCAATAGCTATCGCAATTCAGACAATGAGAAAACTGAGAATGAGAGAGATTAAGTGATCTGGCCGTGGACACACAGCTGGTAAGTATTGAAGGCAGGATTCAAACCCAGGTCTTCCTGTTTCCAATAACAACACTATTATTATAGAATAGGGAAGGGGAGGCAGCGTGGTATGATGAAGACAGGACAAGATTTAGACTCAGAAGATTTTAGTCTTACCTCTACCACTTTTAGCTAATTAACTTTGAACAAGCTATTCATCTCTGGACCACAGACTAAAAGGTTTGGACTAGAATCTCTAATGTCCTTTTGTAGTTTTAAGCCAATAATCTTATGGCCATAATATCATCCAGAATTAAATCTCAAAACTCTAGTATTTGGCGAGCCAAAAGCTCTCTTCCTCCATCAAGATCACTTTGCAGTCAAATGCAGCCCTATATGATTTCTTCATTCCAAAAGCCACCCCAGCAAATCACAAACATGTGAGGTGACCTCCCAAATACTAGCTGCAATTGTCCCCAACAAAAGCTAAGTCTCTTCCTACTTCCCCTGAAAAATAGGCATAGATATTCTTGCTGGCAGCTATGGAGTGCAGATTTGGGGGGAGAGGGGGTCAAAGGGAAGTGGGGAGACTTTCCAACATCACCTACACAGAATTGATCTTGTTGCCTGGAGACACTATCTGTAAATTCTTTTTTTTTTTCCCTTTGGAGGGGGGAAGGCAAGGCAGTTGGGGTTAAGGGACTTGCCCAAGATCACACAGCTAGTTAAGTGTTAAGGGTCTGAGGCGGGATTTGAACTCAGGTCCTCCTGACTCCAGGGCCAGTGCTCTGTTCACTGCACCACCTAGCTGTCCCATCTGTAAATTCTTAAAGCATCCTCTCCCCCATGTTTCCCCGAGCTTGGACAGGTACAGCGCTGCACCTGGAGTGGGGAAGACCTGAATTGAAATCCAGCTTCAAACATTTACTATTTGTGTGACCCTGGGCCAGTCATTTAACCTCTCTCAGCCTCAATTTCCCATCTGGTAAAGTGAGAATAATAATAGTACCCATCTCCCAGGGTTGCTTTGAGGATCAGATGAGTTAATGTTTGTAAAGCGATTTGCAACCTTAAAATACTATTTAAAAGCTTCTGTTAGTATGATTATTGTTGTTGTTATCTGTATTAATGATTATAATCCAAGATGATATAAAAGGAGGAGGGGAATGTTACTGCTGCTCTGTACCACCCCCCAGGATGGAGTTCAGTATGAGTCATGTATATGGCCGTACAAGATAGAACCTAATGTTATAGCAGTGGGCATGGGGAGAGAGAAGACTGGCAAACCAGGCCACAGGCCCTACCCCCAACACCGTACCGTAATGCCTAGGTCGGGAGAGGAGCACCACTCCAAGCTCCTCCCTTAAGCCCTCACCGCAGCATCCACAGGCTCGCCGTTTCTCTCTCAGTTCCATCCATGAGGAGAGCTGCTCCAAATGCTCACGCTTCACGTACCTCTCTAACTCCACTCATCTCTTCTAGATGCACAAGCTGAATACTCACACTGTGTTATCACTAACTGTCTTTCTTACTGTTATTACTATATCTTCTTATTCTTTTTAGAGCCAGAAGGTAGCACAACCTTCATGACTCAGTGCCTAATTAGAAATTAACAAAAGGTGTGAAAGCCTTCCTGCTAGCAAGCCTCCCCTAAGCCAGCGTCCCTTAATGGGCTCCATGTGAGGCCTGTTAATGGGCAGGGAAGATCTTATATCCCATTAACATTACAGCAAGTCACTTAACCTCTGTCTCACTTTCCTCATCCATAAAATTGGGGTGATAATAATAGCACCCTCCTCCTAGGGTTGCTGTGAAGATCAAATGAGATATTTATAAAGTACATTGCAAATCTTAAGATGAGTTGTCATTACTACATACAGTGCCACTGCAAACACTTGTATCCCCATTCAGCAGTATTGCCAAGATGAGAGACAGGGTGGACATCTTTTGCTATGGGACACGCCAATGTCCCGCTTTTCTTCTCATAGGTCCTTAGCTTTCCAGACTCCTGATATATAGGAAACACAAAGAGTAGCAAAGAAAGTAAGAGCCAGACAGGACCTTAGGGAGCATCTAATGCAATTTCCTTATTTTAGAAGTGAGGAAACAGAGGCTGACATCAGGTCAGGGTCACATGGCTAGCAAATGTCAGAGGCATGATCTGTCCCTCCTAACTCCAAGCCGAGAAGTCTATACAGTAAACTACTCGACTGTGCGGGTAGCAGCAAAGCTTGGACCACAGCCTTCCTCTATTGATGCCCATGTTAGTGTTGTTTTTGTCATACCATGCTACTTACCCTACACCAAAAAAAAAAGTTCAGTTCCCATATGAGCATTTAGTTTCACTCAAATATCTGGTCACCAACTAATGCCTGCTATTAACTACAAAGGAGATTGGTCAAGAATCTAATTCTAGATGGATTCACACAGATCAGTTCTATTGTGAAAAAACAAAGTGAGGTCCATACCCTGTGATGACTGGGATGTAACACCATGTTCATTTTCAAGAGTAAACAGATGCTACTATTCAGATTTCCTACTGCTTCTATAATAATAGCTACTTACAAGAGGATAGGGATTGGACCAATGATTTCACTTGTAGAGAGAATACACAGTTATCTAATCCACTTAAAAAGTTCTGACTTAACCCACATTCACACAGACCCTATGTCAAAGGTAGCATTTGAATCCAGGGCTCCCTGGTTCCAGTGGAGTTCTCTATTCACTACGCCTAGCTACTTCTCATTTTACCTACATTCTCCTAGTTGAGTTCCCCAATAAGACTATGAGGAAGGTATTAACCTAGTTTTATAGACTGGAATCTTGCCCATGGTCACACAGTTCTTCGCCATAAGTGGCAGAATTTGAACCCATATTTCTTTTGACTCTAAATATAGTACTCGATCCTCTCCACTACAGTTGCCTCTCTAGATAATTTTATTCCTTTTATAACATTATTCTGAGTATCCAAAGGTGAGGTGGGGGGCATAGGAGTGTTAACTGTAAAATAGAGTTGGCTCCAAATAGGTCAGATGATATAGAACTTTGAGATAATTATTCAGCAGATTAAGTCCCAGCAAACCCAAAAATGAAACAACAGAGATTGAGGAAGTAGGTTGATGAATCTAAATCATCTCAATGGGGAATCTACATTAATATATGTTCAAGAAGAGAACATTTCATTCTTAGGTATCCATTTTGGTTGTCTCCCTCCCACTTTCTCCCCACCCTCACCCCTCCTTACAGACAAGCCTCTTCTATTTTGCAGGGCTTTTCTCTACCTCATTAATGTTAATATCTTATCTAACCTTTCTAGATGTCTTTGCAGTGATGGTGCCTTCTGTTCCACTGCCTAATCTCTATTACTGTTCATCCTTCCTAATGTCCATCCTAAACTTGTCCTTCCTTAGCTTCAGGCAATTTTTACTCACTCTTCCTCTTCTGAGACTTAATCATATTTTTCTTTGCCTGGTTTAGCTGAGGAGAGAAGTGGAAAGAATGTAGAAAAGGCTGTGGAAAAAAATGAGCTAGAAATCCTATGACAAGCACCCACTAGCATCCAGCCTGAATCCATTAACATGGAGAGGTTCAGACAGGAGTGTGCTGGAGTCAGATTGTTAAATTTTCATTGTGATCATTTACACCTCAAAAATCAACAATCACTACAAATCAGGGCTTGATTTATGTTTTATTGATTGTCTAGATTTAAGAAAGGGCTAATAATGTAGATTAAGGCTGACAGTATGTGTGCATACATTCCCCCTCCTCCCTTCAGCCACCCTATCCCCCATCCCCAACCTGGTTGTTAAATCAGAACAGCACTCCTGGTTCAGGTATCAGTAATCACTTCTTCTTACAGGCTTTAGAAGCCCTTCTTGGTTGAGCTTTTGATATCGAGGAATGAAGAGCTAAACTGCCACCTACCCACATCAATAAACAAAAGTCCGTCTGAGAGGAAGGAGGAAAGGAGAGAGAGAGAGAGGAGGAGGGAGGGAGAGAAGGAAGGAAGGAAGACAGAAAGGAAGAGAGGGAGGGAGGGAGGAAGGAAGGGAGGAAGGAAGAGAGGAAGGAAGGGAGGGAGGAAGGGAGGGAGGGAGGAAGGAAGGAAGGGAGGAAGGAAGGGAGGAAAGAAGGAAGGAAGAAAGGAAAGAAGGACATACTCATTTATTAAGCATTTTCCATGTGCAAAACAGTTTAGCTAAGCACCATATAGGATCCTCACAACAACCTTAGATGATAGATGCTATCATTGTCCCCATTATACTTGAGGAAACTGAGGTGAAATGACTTGCCCACGATCACACAACTAGTAAATTTTTGAGACTGGATTTGAACTCAGGTCTTCCTAATTCTAGGTACAACACTCTATCCACTATGCCACCTAACATGTTCCCATATATATATCATTTTCTCTTGAGTACATATACCTCTTAGGAAAGGGAGGTGGTTTTGATATGGGTCACTCCATTAGTAAATCAACAAATAAGGGGAAATGAAGCATTGTTAAGGGGCTAGCATAATGCAAAAAGTTTAAAGATAAAGTAGCTATCTGAAATTCTATTGTTTCCAGTTAAAATACTGAAAAGATCTTATTTTTCCTAATTACACCAGTGTTTAGAGCTATTTGTCCCTGGTAAAAAAAAAAAAACTATTCCATCAAAATGGGACTAACATGTTTACATCAGCTCAAAGGAAACTATTTCTAATCAGGTTATGGCAATCTGAGAGTCTGACAATGGGACAGAGGATGCACTAATATTTTATTTGAACATTTTAATCAGGAATAAATTCTAAGCTAGTTACAATGTGATCAAAACAAAACAGCCCCACTCAATTTTGCATCTCTCACTCTGAGTCTTGACTCCCTCCCCTTCCCTACCACATGAAATGCTCGTCAAGTAGGCTAAAGCTAGGGAAGGATATGGGAGAGATAAAATAAACTCTTGAAATGAATGGGGTTACTGCAGGAGGGAAAAAAAACAAAGAAAGAAAATAGATTCTTGGATATAACTATGGGGGTAGGGAGAAAATGCAGAAATTGATTTTCAATCCCATTAGTGGGGGTTACTCCATTCACAAAGCAGAAGTCCTTAATCATCTTCAAAAAAAACTAGACTCGGGAATAAGGGAAAAACTAAGAAAAAGAAAGGATGTCAGCAGGGAGAGACTCAATGTAATAAGAACATTAATAATAATAATGATAAATTCCAATAGACTAGATCATCTTTTTTTGTCCTAGAAAGGTATATGAAAGTAATCATGACTGCAATTGAGAGAAGTTGGTGCCATATGCCCAGATGACTGTATCTAATTGTTTTTGCGAAAGGACACGGGTATTACACCGTGAGCTCACTTTCAAGCAATACAAAATAAACACAGCCCTTCATGAACAACCAGTGCCTCCTGACATCTGATAGACAGACTAAATGGATTTTTGTCTTGTCTGCTATTCTCACTCTTTCTGTACTTCTCTCTATTCCCTAGGGCCACCATCCCCTGCTCTTCCTCAACTCCCTGAGTCCCGCTTGGTTCATGCAAGGTTTTACAAGACAAACATGTTTTTATTAAAGTCATATACAAAACATCCCTATGTCCCTAGACCCTCCGGCATGTGTGTATGTTGGTTTGCCTTGCTCAGGAAAGAAAAAGGAGGCAAATGCTTTCTAAAGGTCTTTTAAGATTATTGTTTAATTTCAAGACAATTTAACTTTTTTCATCTCTCCCTGTCACTTCCCCTAGCAAAATGTAATCTCCTTGAGGGGAGGGATGATTTTGTTTTTGCCTCTAAATGCCTAGTAGCCAACACAGCACCTTGCAGGAATAAGCAAAGCAAAATAATATGATAAACATTTATTAAACATCTGCTACTTGCCAGGCACCAGCTTAACACGCTGAGGATTTTGTTGCTGTTCAGTTGTGTTGACTGTTCACGATCCCATGTGGGGTTTTCTTGGTAAAGATACTGGAGAAGTCTGCCATTTCCTTCTCCAGCTCATTTTACAGATAAGAACTGAGGCAAACGGGGTTAAGTGTCTTTCCCAGGCTCACACAGCTAGTAAGGTCTGAGGTCAGACTGGAACACAAGAAGATGAGTCTTTCTGACTCCAGGCCCAGCACTCTAATCACTGCACCACATAGCTACCCTACACTGGAGACACAAATAAGAAAAAGAAAGACATTCCTTGACCTCAAGGGACCTACAATCTATGAGAGAAGACAATCCACAAAAGGAAGTTAAAAACGGAGAGGCAGAAAGAGCCGCCAGAGAGTACCAGTAGTAAGGTGTGATGTTTAAATCACGCAGAGCCACTGATGGAAAATGAAGTTACCTAGAAAGTTCTGAATCTTCTTTGGGAGGGAAAGAAAGACTTTAGGAGGGATGTATAGCTTCACCCTCCAATCTTCAGATTAGAGGGAAGAGGCCACTGAGAGATCTGAAGTGTTGAGTATCAAAAGCTGCGTAAGATTTCAGATGATCAGCTTTTCCTGGGGCAGGTATGATATTCAAAGAGCAAAAACAAAACAGAAGAGCTGAAGGAAAATGAAGTAGTTAATTAATGCTTACTATCATTGAATGGTCATTTAGCAAGAAAATTATAATAGAGCCACGTCTATCACTGGCACCTCAACATCATTAATTTACCTTCTTCATGACTTTCAGCTGATACAATGCCCTTCTCATAGGAAATCTTATTTCAACTATGATCCAAGGCCCTAGGAAATTATGAAAAAAAAATTCACAAAAATGAAAGATCAAACAGGTTGGGGTAGAAATAAAAGGGTGTGACTATAACTGTTGTTTAGTCATTTTTCAGTCTTGTCCAACTCTTCATGACCTCGTTTGGGGTTTTCTTAGCAAAGATTCTAGAGTGGTTTGCCATTTCCTTCTCTAGCTCATTTTACAAGTTGAAGAACTGAGGCAGAGTTAAGTGACTTGCTCAGGGTAACACAGCTAGTAAGGGTCTGAGGCCAGATTTGAACTCACAAAGAGGAGACCTCCTGACTTCAGGCCCAGCACTCTCTATCCACTTTGACACCTAACAGTACCTGGTCTAGATCAGTGCTTCTTAAACTGTGGGTCATGACCCCACATGGGGTTACATAACTGAATATGAGGATCTGGAAAAATTTGACAACAGTAAATGGTTTCTGAACATGCAAGGACCAAAAATTAATTCAAAATCAAACATGTAATGAATCCAAGGTGTTTCTGGCAGTGCAGCCTTGGTTCTGAACACACAACATGCACGCTTTTTACTATACATGCCATCACTCCGTGCAATTCCAATGAATGATGCCAGGAACACCTATTCAAGACTATTGTGTTATGAATTGCAGCATTTTTACCGTACATACAAAATCATTAAATGAATTTTGGTTTAGGATTAGGCCAGAATATCCAACAATTTCTGAAATGGTCCCACACATACTTCTGCCATTTTGTACCAGGTATTTATTATGTGAAGTAGCTTTCTCAGCATTGATGATTATAAAATCGAAGTATCGATCAACCGAAAAACATTGCAGATGTGCTATGTCCTGCAGTACCAAATATTCCGCCAAGATTTAATTCCTTATATAAAAATAAATAAGCAGAACATTCATCTCATTAGTATGCAAATTTGCTTTCATCTTTAATAAATGGCAAAATTTTACATATATATGCATGCCAAAGAATTATTATAAAATAAATGTCTTTATGATGTATTATCAGTAAATGTTTGATTTGTATACCTATGTTATATATCAATATGCCTGGGCATCATGTGAAAATTTCTCAGGTGAAAAGGTGTCACGAGTGGAAAAAGTTTAAGAAGCCCTGGTCTAGATTAGTCAAATAATTCAGCCTCAACAATATAAATATCGAAAACACTAGTTATTAAGGCAAATGGGCTCAGGAGTGTTAATTATCTGAATTAGTGATCAACACCACTCCAATTCAAAGAAGACTCTCTTTGTACTGTGTGTATTTTCACTGTACTAGACTCTGAGAATACAAAAAATTAAATGTCCCGTGCTGTAAAGGAGTTTACATTCTATTAAGGGAAAATATATCCACGTAAATATGTATATAAGCCTGTGTGTGCATATACATAGGTCTACATGGGCAAACATATATACATTCATGTGTATACTAAGTGTATGTGTGTGTGCATATATATATATATATATATATATATATATATATATTGCATGTGTGCACAGATATGAGTATATATACGTATACACATACATATAGTGCCCACCTCAAATAGGGTTTCCATTGTGGAGCCATAGAGCACCAACAGTCATTCAATGACAGAAGACACTAGCGCAAGAGATTTTAAAAGGTCTAATTGTAACTACGAGAAACAGAAGAGAGGAAATAGTAAACCATTTACAGGAGCCAATGCTTTCCCCTCAACTGAATCAGTGGTCCAATAGCCAAATGATTTGTAACTGGAACAGAAACTCCCCATGACACCACCTGTTACTACAGGGACAAAGATGCAGATTAAATATACTCCCCTGAATGACCTGACAAAAGGGAGTTAGGGCTGGAATCACCAAGGAGCAAAGCCAACACTGGGCATTCTCGGCTTGTCCTGCTTGCCCCCTTACAGTTCTTAGAAGATACTAGTAGAAAGTTTCAAATTCATAATTACATCAGTAGACTGGATACTACTCTACTACGGAGGTTTTACCATGAATTAAAATCCTTGCACAAATAACCTTACCACCTGCTTGCTGAGAGTAGCTGATGGGAATGGAGAGACTGGGCTTTTGGGTTTGGGTCCTGTCTGCTGCTAAGAAAATTGAGGAAGGAACTTAAGGGGTTAATGGAGGAACTTAGAAGCATTACATAGGTTGAAGAGCATGTTTTCTGGGTACATTGTTATTATTTGCTTTTATTTCTAATAGTCTGGCTAAAAAAGTGCACGCAAGTGTTACCAGAATCTGGTGCATCTGCAAACACCATTAGCTTGCCTGGCTAATGTAGTTTCTCCAAGTGGAAATAGCTAGGAAATCTGTTTCTGGTAGAATTATGATAATGGGGAAGGGATGTACCTTGAAGGATTTGGGGAAGGGGGGTATATATAGCCATTTTCTATTTAGTTCCAATCAGCTAACCACATGACTAAGATGAGAAGGGAACAGGAAAGGGGCCCTTTTCCCTTCTGAGGTCATGTATCCCCAAGAAACAGACCTCAGCCCTTGGCCCTTTTATTTTCACTTTTCTGTTTTAGGTAAAGGGAGTAGAGACTCCTTTATTTGGAGTTTCAAAAGGTTAGATCAAGCCACAAGAAGGTAGGAGTTATGTATCCATGCCAGGTTTTGCAGCAAGCGCGGTATCAATGCCCCAGGGGTAAATGAGGCAAAGATTCATTAGGCCTTTGGACATAATGATGCTCTGTAGGAACTAAGCTAAATTTTAAGCCTACTCCCTCTGAAGCTGAGGTGGTGTATGGGGAAAATATGTTCCCAAGTGCTGGGAGGGAAATGCTTGCACTCCTGTTCTTGCTACATCTTTAAAATAAAACATCCTTTTGTAAAAGCTAATCAGTGTTAAGTGGTTAAATGGACCTGGGTAGCTAGTAACAGGCTCTTAACAATGAAAAGGAACACAGCTGCTGGAAAGTCAAACTGAAGGTTATGAGACCCCAACTCCTCACGGGAGATATAATAACCAAGCTCTGGGAAAGAGGGTCGGAATATAGACATTACACAAGCATGCCCATCTGAGAACTTTAAGGAAAACATAGAGAGGAAGGAGGAGGAGGTTTGAAACAAAGAGGAGAAATTTATCCTAAATGGGATGGGAGGTTGGGGGAGGGTAACAACAATTCACAAAAACGCTAGACTAAGGAATGAAAAATATCACCACCCACAAAGGGGTAGATCCAAGGGATAAGAGGCAGATGGTTCCCTGAGAGCCAGACAGAAGCTAAAACTTAGTGGTTCTCCCTAAAATTGGTTTTGATCCCGGTTTTGGATGGTGGGCATGACAGGTGGGGCTTAGCTTTTGATTGACAGCACCTGCTTTCTATTTAGTTGGGATAGGGCAGCATGTCACAGCTAATAATAAGCAACAACCAGCCAAATCATAGGCTCTGCATGTTCTCATGCTGTAATAATTCTCTCTGGTAGTTTATTTAGTTGTCTCTTCCTGTGATCAATAGAGTCTATTTGCATAGTATAACAACGTTATTGAGTCTGATCAAGTTATACATTGGACTAATCTTTACTCATTTGTTTCCAGAGCAATTTTTGGGAGAGAAAGTGGGAGGGAGCAGTACTTTCTTAATATAACTCTTGCTGAGTAAAATATCTACAATTTGGGGAGGGGGGGGGAAGATCAAAGAATTCAGAAGAGAAATGTCAACACATGCAAAATCTACTTACTTGCCAATAATTAGACGTTAGCTGATGCTCAGATTTTAGTTATGACATTTAAATTTCATTGTAGAAAATTCTATATATTATATAGGTATATGAAATATATACTTTTTCCCTCAAAAATGAGAAGCATTCTGTATAAGGTAATTCTTCATTTATCTAGCCCAATCTAGGCATGAGGTGCTGTCCATAAATTTTTGTTTGTTTGTTTTTTACTGCACTAGACTGTCTGAGTATAAAGACAGGGATGTCCTTGAGGACCTAACATTCTACTGGGGGAATCAACATGTACATTAAAAAGCATATACAAAATAATACAAGGGTATTTTGAGAGGAACCATACAGGTTTCACATAGACAAGTGTAAGACAAATGAACACAGCACACAGGATGCACTCTTGATCTGGTCAGACAGGAAAGACACTAAGAAGGGGTTAATAATCTTACTTTAGTTTCTCAGAAGAGGATTGCTGATAATGGGAGCACAAACTCCTACAGCATTCCTTAATCACCCTTCTCAAAGGGGCCAGTGAGAAGGGGGGGGGGCACTACCGCTACGTCTCCCTGGGGTCAGTATAGACAGGAATTACTTGTGCATCCTCTAAATCCCCTCAAGCCTCAATGGGGGCCAGTTGAGGCAAACACAAATTCCCCCCAAGCCTTGTTGGGGCTGATCAAGGCATGCACAGCATTTGTGCATTCAACCCTAAGGTTCCCCCTTCACTGACCACTGACCACATGTTTTATAGGGGCAACAGACAAACAAGGCATATTGCCAGCAATAGCCTCACAAGTTTACATCACCCGCTCCCTGTATCTCACTGCGCAGTTGCAGGGGATGTTTATATTATTTATCACTACATAATGCTGCGCAAACATGTTGGAGATGTTTTGAACCATAGTTAGGTGAACTCATATCTAACACCTCGGAAAAGAGATTGTTATGGCTATGGATCCTGGGAAACTGAACTCTAAGAAAGAATAACAAAAATTCACTTTATACACACTAAAATCCACCTTACTTAAACTAAAATTCACCTTACTTACAACAAGTTGTTCTTAAACTGAGGACTGTGAACTTGTTTGTTTTTTAATATTTTGATATCTATCTTTCTGTAATATTGGTTTCCTTTGTGATCCTATATATCTTATTTTCTATCTTTAAAAACATTACTCTGATAAGGGATCCATGGCTTCACCAGCTTCACCAAACTACAAAAGTGTTCCATGAGAGAAGAAATGTTAAGAATCTCTAATGTAGAAGGTGGTGACTTAAGTACTTTTTTTTTAAGTAATTCTAAGTACAGGTAAGAAGAGAGTAGTTTTTTTTTTCTTTGTTTTTAAGAGGACCAGTGACATCATGGGGTAATATCTTGACCTCTATGTGAATTGGATTTCAATGGGGCAAAGTTGCACAATGTCATCAGCCTGACTCTCCCAGAGCCATCAAAGTCCAGTGGCAAGACATAAGTCAGGATGACTGGAGATGGTCTGGGATGCAGTAGATGACCTTGGCATCTTCAGTGTCTGACCAAGTTCTACACACTCTGCAGTGCCTGCTTCAGCCACCTTAATGGCCATTTGAACAAATTATTCTTATCCGTCCATTCTTCTGGGGGAAGACTTCATATGCTTAGAGTAGACATTCCCCTAACTCACTGTTATGGGAATCTGAAGATCTTCCCTGCCCCTAGGCCCTTTGTTAAAGTGGCTACGTGACCCTGAGGACCCTTGGATATTTGAAAGTATACTCTGTTCCCTAATAGGCTGAATGTGGTCA
>CM053582.1:430258076-430353092 GCA_028627135.1 Pseudochirops cupreus
ATACTAGCTGTGTGATCCTAACTTCTCTAAGCCTCTGTTTGCTCATCTGTAATGTGGGAAATATTAATACTACTTACCTCTGGGACATTAATAATACTTGGCAAGTTGTGATGATCAAATGAGAGAACATGTAAAAAGCATTTTGCAAATTTAAAATGCTATATAAATGCTAGTTGTTGTTGTTATAGGGTTCCTGGGTTCCCTTCCCTCTCTAGATCTGTCTTAGAATTCCGCCAAGTCAAAAGAAAGCACGATGCCTTAACACAGTGCCTACTGTGTAGTAAGAGCTTAATAAATGCTTGTTGACTGACTATATTAATTTGTCTTCTGACACCTAAGGGAAAGATAAGGTTAGATATTTGTTCTAGAACACTAAAAACAGGAAGAAAAAATAAGTAATGTAATAAATATATAAATGATATAACAAAAGAATTCATAATAATAAATAATAAGCTGTTAGAATCATTGTATTCTCCTTCATCCTATCATCAGGACAACTTATGTGATAATATTGTAGAGAAACATCCTACCCAGAGCCCAACAACTGGAAAATAACTGAACAGATTATTTTATAGAAATGTAATACAATGTTATTGTGCTGAGTTTTGTCACAGATATAATTATTTATCTTGTGTTTTGTTAGTGATCTTATTGGCAGAGGCCCCTGGGACAAGTTTCATGAAATGTGCCTGAAACAAACATCTCAAATCAGCTTTTTAAGAAAAAAATCCAGTTTAGAAAGAAGAGAATGCAGATATCTCAGGACCATGGCCACCATGAACAGCAACTTCATAATATCACCAGGTCACTAATAGGGAGACCACTGTCCAAGAGGAGTATAAAGTGGGTCTAGGCAAGAGAGAAGTTCATCTGAGCTGCAAGAACATGCTTATTAGGCATAAGCATGCTTAATTGTTTCCCCAATTATTCTTGCTAATGAGGTAGTAAGTTCAATTGCTTCTACATTGCTGAAAGACTATAAATATTGTCAGCACCCTAAATTTCAGTGCCTTAGAGCAAAGTCCTGACTTCTCCATCCTAGTTATGGCTTCATATATTATAAGTGTGTTCTGCCTTAAAGTAGATAAAGAATTTGGACTCAGAAAGAACTGATAATTTAGACAATTCATGAAAATCTGTGTTGATCTCGTGGCTAATTTTTCAGTCATTTTTGTTTATTTTCCCAATTTGGTATATTTGAAATCTATTCTTTTTATTCCAGATACAGCAAGGTCTGCAATACCTGAGGCTCTATGGACTATAGTATGGGGACATCTAATTATAAGACTACTAGAGTTTTAAGTTTTGGAAAGACTCCAAAAGTAGAAAATAAGGTGAGGGCTGTCATTGTGTGGCTCAGAAGGAGGCAGAATAGACATCTCTAGCCTCTTCTCCTCCCACCCTTCTCCAAAGAGATGTTAATTCCTGCCAGGAAGGGAAGCAGAAGGTTGGGGCTGGAGAACACCCTTCTGCTCTCCTCAGGGAGAGGAGGTGCTAGACATATGTCTATCTATTCCCTTAAATATTTTTTGTTTAGGGTATATGATCAGGTTCAAACTAACTTTGGTTTGCTTTGTCATTGGAGAAAGGAAGCCTCGAGCTCTACATCCAAGGCTTGATCCTTTTCCAACCAAATACCAGTTCCACAAGGAACACATGTAATGAATTACAAAGAAACCCATTTATCCAAATCTTAGCAAAACAAAAACTAGACAATACAGAGTGAAAGATTTTTCACAAATTATTTTGTGCCATTGTGAGCAAGATAGCCCAACCAAAAAAGAATACTTGTTCTCACCCAAGATAAAATTCCCAGCAGTCTTTAAAGTAGCAAGCTGGATATAGGGACATGATGGAGACTGCTGGCTCCTCTCATGTCTTCCCAGAATTTTTTCCTTCAGCAACCTGTAGTAGAGTTGGCCTCTTTCATCTTCCCTCTCAAAGTTGGAAGCCAGAAGCACCTGAAACAACTTGAAGCTTGAAGGGTCCCAAAGAGGAATCAAAAAGGCCAGAGCTTTCTCACTCCAACTCTGCCCTGCCCTTCATGCAAGGGAAGGCATTCATCTCTACTAATGAAGAGAGAGTGCTGTGCCAATGGGACAGGGGTTACATAAGAAAAGACTGTTCTGCGGCACTGGTATAGTGATATCAGTAAAATTCCCATTCTTGCAACCCAGGTTCGATTTGTAGGTGGTGCACTTCCATTTTGGGCAGCTAGCTGGTTGCAGTGAATGGCCCTGAAGTCAGGAGGACCTAAGTTCAAATCCAGCCTCAGACACTAGACACTTAACTAGCTGTGTGACCTTGGGCAAGTCACTTAACCCCAACTGCCTCACCTTTTCCCCCTCAAAAAAAAAGAAAATGAAAAGACTGCTCTTTTCTAATAGATGACAGGTCTGATCTTTCCTAATGAGGAAAAACTGAAAGTCAAACTTAGTATCTACAACAAAAATGCTGTTGAGCATTAAGAACCACATTTTAATGGGGGCTTATTTTGTGTACATATGTGTACATAAAACTGTACATCACTTTTTGTGTTTCTTTTTGCATTTGCTTGGTTTGTAGTATTTCTGGTAGCTAATGACTAGATAAGATTAGAGATCCTCCACTCCTCCAGCTGTTCATTATTTGCCAAAAAGCTGCCCTTCTATACAAGTGTTATTATCATTTATAGTTTGGGTCCATTTCCTCGGCGTCTCTCACCTCAGGCAAGTGACACTTATTTGAACAGAAGTGATCTTAGCATAAGGCTTCCTTTTAGGAATCAATATTGCCCAGAGACACCAATTCTAAATTATCTGTGTCATTACTCAGGAGCAAAGGTGAGACCTCATTGGAGTAATTAATTATTAAACCTGATTGGGACTTTTGGTTTTGTTTTGTTTTGTTTTTAACAAACATTAAGAGATACTAAAAGGGAACAGAGCCCTCTTATAACTTGTGCTCCATACATTTGCACAGAAAAACGCATGAAAAAAAATTTATCAAGCACTCATTATGTGCCAAGAGTTGTGCTAAGTGGCAGGAGTAAAAATACAAACAACCGAGATAGCTCCTGTCCTCCTGCTTGGTTTTAATATGGAAAGATAGCATATATGGGGACTATTGTTGTTTGTCCTTCATTTTCAAAGAAGACCAATGATATCACAGAGGTCTTTCTTAACTTGTCAGTGAATTAGATGTAAATGGGTCAGAGCGGTGCAGTCATCAGCCTCCCTTTCTCTTCCAGCGTCATCTAAGTCCAGTGGCAAGACAAAAGTCGAGACAGTGGGAAATGTCCCAGGATGTAGTGGATGACCTTAATGTTTTCAATGTCTGGCCAAGCTCTAAGTGCTACACAGTGCTTGCTTCTGATCTTTGGAACAAATTGTTCTCATTCTCCAGTTCATCTGGGAAAAGTCTTCACATGCTTGAAGTAGATACCTTTCTAACCTTCTTATGGGTTTGAGGTCTGTCAGTTACCCTCAACCTGGTTTAGCCATCTGCTCAGATCATTTACCAAGTTGTATCTGTTGTACATGCTTCTTGGAGGCCACAGGTAAGTACTGAGTGCCAGACAGATACCAAAGATGAATAAGCAACCCTGAGAAGGACTTGGCAAGTCTTCCTTGAACACCCTCACACACCCCATATGGAGCACTAGAGTTAGAAAGAAGGGTAGAGGGAAAGGAATTCAGCGGCAGCACAATTTGAGTTCACCCTGAGGTGATATGGAGGCCTCATATTAGGCTAGATTAGGTGAAAGTTCATCCATCAGACTACAGGGTCCCAGGAGTGGGAGTCTGAGTCCAGTAGGAAGATAAGGACAAAGTCCTGTCTTTGACCACCATTTTACCTCTAAAATAGCACCCTCTAGTCATGCTGGCCCACTGTTTAGATTCTTCTCCTGTAGTTGAGGATAAATTTTTTCACAAAAGTTCCATAATATGAAGGATCTATGGATCCTTCTGGGATCCAACTAGGGATCTGGCTGAGGCTGATAAACTGTTCTCTATTGCAGTGGTGTCAAACTCAAATGGAAACGGGGGCTCCTAATCCATACGTAAGGATCTCTGCCTATTGAATAATTTTCAGAGGTAAGGATATCTGTTTTACTGTATTTTTATTTATTTTGTTAAATATTTTTCAATTACATTTTAACCTGTTTCAGTCACATGTTTGACACCTCTGCTCTAATGCATCAACACTAGAATAGATTCTCCCTTATTCAGAATCAAGGAATAATCCATTCCATGTAAGGGAATTATCCAAATAGCTGAAGGTTTTCCCTGAAAGCATCATTTTTAAATTGAAATCTTTCTAAAATAGTTTCACATATACCCCACTCACCTTCTCTAGTCAAGAAAGCACCTAAAGTAACCCAGAGAAGTTTCAAAAAACAGATCAATGGTCAGGTTCAGATTAAACTGGATGAATCCTGATGGCCAAATTAATATATCCATGATACAATAATGTTATGAAAAATAATTTTATGTTATCCTTGTCTCATTGAGTGACTAGGCTTACAGATCAGCAAAATAAATATAAATCAGAAATTCCTCTATTTTGTATTTAATGTTAATCTAGAAGTCTAAGAAAATATAGGTTTAATTTTCATCATTACTACATTATTTCCAGTATGTTAGATACTATATCAAGGGCATTAGACATAATCCTTTGTTTCAAGGGTTCATCAGTTGAAAATATAGGAAGACATAAAAAATGGATGATAAAAAAAACACAAACAAAAAAGAAAGAAACCTTCTTAGGGGGGAGTATAGGTGATAATATAGCACAGAGATACCAAATATTCAGCCTTGAGGGTCCATTGTTGCTGTCTTCAAAGGTCTTAGGTTGCAAACAACTACTTTCTTTGAGGCAGGAAAGGAACAATTTGTTTCCTATCAACAACTCATCCACACAGCTAACAGGCTATTATTATTCCTTGGTTCCTAGGATTCTGGACTTCATCTCTGAGCTAAAAGTTCCCTGTGCTATTGTAAAAAGGGGCAGTAGGGCTGCCAAGGTGTTGAGCTGCCAGCAAAATGCTTGTTTCCTATAAATAGACAATAGTCTATCTTGGGAGTCTGGTGAAACCAAAGTGGCCAAGGCCTCTGGTCTGATAGAGCAAGAAATCATCATTTAAACAACTCCCTCTTTGGGAGGGGAAAGCACAGGGAATAGCAAGCAAGGAAATGGAAAAGAGGAAACATGTACAATGTTAGCGCAGGTGTTAGGAGTCTAGAAGAGCCCAAGGTAAATGTGCTATGTCCTTGGGCTCCAACACGAGCCAAACACCATCCTTGTGTCTCTCTAGCAGTCCTCTGACAGCCTATAGTCTCATCTACCTCCACATCCAGAAAACTGATGTATGCTGGTAAATGTTAACCAGATTTCTGGGAGAGAAAAAAAATGTATGCACAACACACTTTTTAAGTTTAATCTGCAATTATTAACATTTGCTCCATTACTTTCCTAAATCTAGACAATCAACAAAACTATAAATCAAGTCCTAATCTGTAGCATTTGCCAATCTCTGAGGTGTAAATGTTCCAACTGAAAATTTAATTGTTTGAGCTGGCTCCAGCACATCCCTGTAAGCAGCCATGAGCTTTGCCAGGGCATCTTCCCTTCCAGGACCCTCAGAGGCAAAGGGCTAGACCACACTCTCTTCCAGTGTGAGTGCACCTGCAGTTGAAGTATCCCCTGGATCACTGCCCTGCCTACTTCCTACCACTACAACTCTCCCAATTTCTTTTGCCCAAGTGAAACATTTTCTAGTTGTGGATATAGTCAAGACCAACATGTCCTTCAATTTTGGGGGAGAATCAAGCTGTAATCTCAAAGATCAAGAAAATAATTCCCTTCCCTGATCCTGAGGCCTTCTTGAAGCAGAATGATTCAGTGGAAATAGCACTTGATTTGGAGTCAAAAGACCTGGGTTTAAATTCTACCTCAGACACTTACTAGGTATGAGATCTAGGTCAAGTCACTCACTTAACTTCCATGGAATTCAGTTTTCTCATTTGTAAAAGAAGGAAGTCAGACTACAAGGCATCTAAAGAACCTTCCAGTTCTAAATCTAGCACCCCATGAAAAGAAGTCGTTCATTACTCATCCTGCTTAGCAACCAAACTTTTTCCTCTCCAGATAGGACCCTCCATAGGCTATTACATGTTATTATTAGCATGTATGTAGGGCATATAGGTATTCAAGGACTAGCACCCCTAGTGTGAAGGCTGTTGAGCCCTTTTCAGGGCTGCTCATCCATCTTTGGTGTCTACATTCACCCAACTCTCACTTGTGGCCCCAAGGAGCTATAGCACGCACAGTAGCCTCACCCCAGTAAAACCACCTGGGCAGACAGACTAAACCCGGTTGAGGATAACCAACAGGCCTCAAACCCATTGGGGAATGAAGGGGACATCTACCCCAAGCTTATGAAAACTTGCCCCAGCAGAATGGGCAGATGAGAACAATTTGTTCCAATGGACATGAAGGGGGCTGAAGCAGACACTGGGGAATATTTTGAGCTTGAACAGATATTGAAGATGCCAAGGTCATTCAGTGCATCCTGAGCCATCTCCCATTGTCTTGACTGTAGTCTTGCTGTTGGACTTCAATGATTCTGGAAGAGAAAATGAGGCTGATGACTTTGTGCAACTGTGCCTCATTTAAATCCAGTTCAGTGGTGAACCAAGATATCACCTTGTGATGTCGTTGGTCCTCTTCCAAAATGAAGGGCAAAAGAACAACCATCCATAGGGCATTTGGAAACCAAGAGTGACTATCACTTATTATGCATAGCATAGGTTTCAGGTTTTCTTTTGAAAGAAAGTAATCAGCTAGCATATTCTCCAGAATCAGCTATTTATAGAATAACAGCATCAATATAAGTCTTCTCCTTACCCCTCACCAGTAAGACTGATTAAGTGAATAGTCATATATGTAAATACAGAAAGTAGCTCTGACTTCTTTAGCATAGGGAACTCCCAATATGATAATTCCTCCACCAACCAAGTACAAGATCAAAATCTACCCTAGGTAAGTCCTTGGAAGATGTGTGAGACTCATAAATATCAAGTGACTTGTCCAAAGTCATATGGCTAATAAGTGCCTGTAAGTGGATTTTATTCATCCTGATTCTTAAGCCCAATACTCTTTTCCATATACCACACTGACACTGATTGCAGTAACTCATATAGGACCTGAGAGTTTACCAACAATGGTTCTCAACCTTCCTAATGATGCAATCCTTTAATACTCATATGTGGGTATTTCTGCATGTGGGCTGACCTGCCTGGAGACAGACAGAGGAGCAGTGTCTTGGTTCCTAAGACCATCGGAAATACGTGTTTTCTGATGGTCTTAGGCGACCCCTGTGACCTCTGTGAAAGGGTCATTCGACCCCCAAAGGGGTCACAACCCCTTTGGTTTACAAGGTAGTATCCCAATGACCCTCTGAAGTAGGTAATACAGATGTTATTATTCCCATTTAATAGAAGAATAAACCGAGACTTAGAGAGTCTAAGTGATTTGCCTAGGGTCACACAACTACCAAGTATCACAACCAAGATTCTTAGGTAGGAGCTCAGAATGCTGGGAGTCTCAGAAAGGAAAATGGAGAAATGGATATGTTCTGTGCCTTTAATTCACTGGAATTATTTAAGAGTATATGGAAGTAGGGGCAGCTAAGTGATGAAGTAGACAGAGTGCTGGGCTTGGTCAGGAAGACCTGAGTTCAAATGTGGCCTCAGACACTAGCTGTGTAACCCTGGGCAAATCACTTAACACTGTTTGCCTCAGTTCCTCAAATGTAAAAATGAGCAGGAGAAGGAAATGGCAAACCACTCCAGTATCTTTGCCAAGAAAACCCCAGACAGAGTCACAAAGAGTCCAACAAGACTGAAAAATGACTGAACAACAAATATGGGAGTAGATGCTGTTCAAGAAGGGGTTGAAGAGACCAATTTGGAAAGAGTAATTGAGGGATCATGGAAGATCTTTACATCTGTACGTTAGAGGATGATCAAGAGTGAGAGAGAAGACTGTGGGACTGAATAGCGAGTTTGTTGTAAGGGTCATTTCGCTGCTTATCATTGTCCTTCGCATCACACGGAAAGGAAAATGGATGCTAAGGGTCCCCAAAGTGCTTCTAGTCCCAGGCATGTTCCTCCAGTCTTGTAGGGGGATTTCTAGTTTTAGGACCATGGCTGACCCTACTAGTGTGGGTTCTACAATATGGGAGGTAGGCCCTTAAATTCCATAGCAACCCAAAGATGGAGATGTGGTCTTTCCTTTATGCATAGAAAGGAGTCTTATTTCCTCATAATAGTTGTACAATTCCTCTTTGCTTTCCCTGCTTCCAAGATATATACCACATGAATTCATAAATTCAAAATTAAAATTTAACTCTATAGCAGTATGGGGGCCAAAATCTGTGAAAAGAGATTCTTATCAGCCCTATAGGCCCAGAATGAATGAGAGGATTTTTTTAGACAGCACTTTATTTAGAAGCTGATGGCAACTGCCAAACAGAGGTGGTCTTTGACCACCTCAATCTTAGGCATTCTGAGTGGTAAGCAAGAAACCATTGGGACATTTTTAGAAAAGTTTTATTGATGTGCTTTGTTTTTATATTACATATATTTACATACTTCATGAGAGGTTTCCTGTAACAAAGTTAAACAGTTAAGCAAAATTAATAATACAGTGACCTCATCTGAAAGTGCATGAAATATTTCTCATCTGTGGTACTTCCCATCTCTCTATTTTTATTATTATAGTTTTTAAAATAATAATAATGATAATATATAACATATTATAATACAAAATAATTTTTAAAAATTTTAAATTAATAAAAATATTTTTTCTTGCCCTCCTATCTGTCATCCCATTAAAAAAAGGAAAACAACATTCTTTTAACAGTTATGCAGTCAGCAAAAAAATTCCCTCACTTCTATATATACATATACACAAATACATATACATTTGGATTCTAAATCTGTCATGTCTCTATAATGATTATCAACACATTGGTGGGGGCTTGTGTTGAGTATGGCACCCAGAGGACCTTGAATTTTGGATTATGTGCTTTAGAACTTGCCTTGCAGCTGTGAGTTGGGGAGATTGGCTCAAAAGAGGGTGCTGTATATAGATGTAATTATGTTTCATCAGGTCCCTTTTGTTTTCACACCTGAATTTTTCCCATTATTCTTTCCTCTCCCCATTCCAAGAAAGCCATAGAAATTAACAAATAATATTTTTAAAGAAAAAGAGAGACAAAGATGCAATTAAACTAATCAATATATTGACAAACTATGAAAATATATGCTTGCTTTATCCTAATTTTTATAAACCAATAAGAGTACTGCACATAGATGTATGTGCATAGATACACATGTACTTATACGTACATATACACTATACACACATGATGGGCACTATCATGTGAAGAAACTTCCAATGAAGGACTGAGAGGAGCAGCCCCATCCCTTATGACCTAGGTAAAAATATTAGTCAACTCTGAAAAGAGTCCAGACATCCAATTCCAATTCTGAGGAATTCATACTTCACATTTTCCCTTGCGCCTTTTAATGAGTGTGGAAGAAAGGAGGGAGGAGAAGTTACAATGTTGTGCTTTTTCACAGATCTAATCATGTCACCTCTGTATTAAAATACACCTATGGCTCCCATTACTTCTAGGATCAAACATAAATCCCTCTATTTGCCATTTAAATTGCTTCACAACCTGGTCCCTTCCTACCTTCCCAAGCTTCTTACACATTATTTACTCTTTATGCCCTCTGCAATCCAGCCATACTGGCATACTATCCATTCTACACATGCAATGTTACAACTCCCACTACCATACCTTTGCCTTAGTTGTTCCCCTTTCCTGGAATGCACCCCCTTCTCACCTCTGTTTCTTGGAATCTCTGATTTTTTTTCCAAGACCCTCCTCAAACAGCACATTCCACATGAAGCCTTTCTTGATTGCCCCAGCTGCTAGGACACCTCCCCCCCAAAGTAACAAATTATATATGTGTGTGTACATGTATACATTTTATAAGTATATATACACACACATATATATATGCATATTCTTATATGTCTGCCTGTTGTCTCCCTCAATAGAATATAAGCTACTTGAGGACAGAAACTTCCACTTTTATCCTTCTATCCACAGCACTAAACACAGTTCCTGGCACTGTATATCCACATGCACATAGAAAGGATTTAATAAATTCTTACTGATTGAGTTTCAGATCACTTTTTAGGAAATGTGAGATATTTGTAGAAATGATTTTTAGGAATCAAGTGACCTAAGTAGCCACTTGTCAGCGATATTTGAGAAAGAATTGATCACTTAGGTGGGATTTGGCTTAAATGACATTTAAGATCCTCTTCAACACTTAGATGTAAGTGTAAGGGAAATCTTTCCCCAATCCAGTCCATCCTCCATTCAGCTATTAAACTAATCTTTCTATAAATCTGACCATTTTCCTACTTTCCATCTTTCTTCTTGATCGCTCTCCCTCTTATCTCTGCCTCCTGGCTTCTTTGTCTTCCATCAAGTCCCAGCTAAAGGTACATCTTCTTAGAAAAACTTTTTCTGATCACACTTAAAGCTAGTGCCTTCCCTTCATCATCTTCAGCTTATCCTGTATGTAACTTGTTTATACAAAGTCGTTTTTATGTTGTCTCCCACATTAGACTGTGAACTCCTAGAGAATATACTGTCTTTTGCCCTTCTTTGTATCCTGAGTACTTAGTACAGTGGGAAAGTTTTTCTCGACTCCTTATATCAGTGTCTCTGTGCCCTTGAATATACATCTCAGGGTTGTGAGAACTTAAAGTCATAAAGAACAAATTATATAAGACTTATTTTGATGTTTATTATATGAGAGTTTCTTGCATCTGTGAAATAGATCAGTAGATAAGTTTAAAAGGATAAGAAAAATCCAAACAATGCAATAACCTTCCTCCTCCTCCTCAGTACTATACTACCATCAACTCAACCTAAAATTGCCTTTTGGGCTGATGTCTATCATTTCTGAGGTGATTGAATTTGCAGTACAAATAAAATGCCAAGTGTTTTTACTTGGATTTTTCTTTAGCCATGTCTTTCACATTCTGCACTTGAGAAGATTGTTTTTAAATTGAAAATAATTTATATTTATTCTTATTAGATAAATTTATTTCTAAATATCCTTCATTTATTACACTTGATCCATTCTGTAACATATCAATACCAGTAGAATTGGGTGGGGGGGACATCCCATCTAAGAATCAGTTCTAGGAATACCTAGCCTGGGGAGGAAATAAGATTTATGAGGAATGCCATAGCTGCTCTCCCTAAAAGGACAGTCATGGGAGAAAAGGACTGAATTTTTCTACCTGGGTCCAAAGGGTAAAAAAGTTGCATAGAGCCAAATTCATGCTCAGCATAAGGGAAAAACTCCTTAATGATTAGAACTGTGCAAAAATGGAATAGGTTGCCTAAGCAGGTGGTGAATCTTCTGATGAGAGATCATCAAGTGGGGCCTAAGTAGCCACTTGTCAGGGATATTTGAGAAAGAATTTATTACTTGGCTGGGATTTGACTTAAATGATATTTAAGATCCTGTTCAACACTTAGAGTCTATGAGCCTATGAAATACTGTGACCATATCTCTGGCTTCTCCTTTATAATCATTCACAGGTTCCCTGGACAGTTTTTCTGGACAAGCAAAAAAAAAATTGTTCTTACCTTTGATGCATGATGGTTGCCTTGCAACATTTTGTCATTTTTTCCAATTTTTATTGACTTCTTTTGATGATGACAGGATATCCTTTTGTAGTATGAGGAAATTCAATGACGCTAAGATACCACCAACATTCTTCTTCTAGACCTTCTCTCGCTACTGGGGGTATAAAATTAGTACTTTCTAGAGGAAAAAGAAATCATCAAAATGCTGAGCCATTACATTCAACGTCCCCATACTTTGAACTAACACAATATCAGTAATTGAAGTAGACACCTTCTATCTCTGTCACAGGAGGAAATCCAAGCCAAAACAGACTCACCACATAGCTCTGCCATTCCCCTGGATATTTGTGGTTGTTCAGTCATTTTTCAATTGTGTCCGACTCTTGGTGACCACATATGGAGTTTTCTTGGCAAGGACAGTGGAGTGGTTTGCCATTTCCTTCTCCAACTTATTTTACAGATGAGGAAACTAAGAAAAATAAGGTTAAATGATTTGCCTGGTATCATACAGCCAGTAAGAGCCTGAGGCTGGATTTGGACTCGAGGAGATAAGTCCTCCAGACTCCAGGCCTCTATAACCCAGTTTATATACTTGACAAAAACTACCAAAATATATTCCACTGATCAGTTCAAGAAAAAAAAGAGAGAGAGGAAAAGATAGATTGTTTGGGCGGGGCAGGAGGAGACACAGAGAGTGCATAGAGGAGGAGAAGATTTTAAATAGACCCAAGGCTATTCATCACCTAGTGCTATAACACAGGAATTCTTCCACTGTGGTCAACTAACATTCTCTAGGTGGATTCAAAGGACAAGACAGGCCATATTAGTATAAATGAAAGTTCTCATTCTGCTTAAGGGAGGGAGAAAAAAAAGTCAGTGTTGATTATTTGAGTAACTAACACGTTAAAAAGAGCACTGACTCTAGAGTCAGAGAACCAGGGTTCAAAACTTACCTCCCACACTTTCCACCCATACCCTCAAAGAGAGGTACTGCTATGGTAGTATGGTCCTCATTAGAATTCACTTAGAAAAGTTAGCTGATGAAGAGCTTACCCATAAAGAGGGTTAGGGTTGCTCAAGACCCCAAAATACCAACACTCCGGGTCCGGCCAAATGAATTCGACTCAACTCTTCTCTTAGCCAAAGAAAAGTGAAGCTTATCGAAAGTTCATTAAAAATTTGCCATATTGGGTAGACTCTTAAGGAGCCTAGGTATCTCTGATGCTTGTATTGGGCAAGCAGGACAGAGTAAGTCTATGCTAGGTCATTCTATGGCACTCTAACACTACATGCAGGGAAGATGGGATCTTATGTACAGAGGAATCTAGGGGTAAACTAGAGGAGGAGTTTGGGGAGGGTCTTCAGGAGGAGTTAATGAGGTCAATGCAAGGGTGGATTGATATTTTGATAGGCTCAAGTGTGGGATGTAGATGGACAATGGAGGTTTAGGCCAGTAACGAGGTTTGGGCCCAGCCACAATGAAAAACTTATGGCCTCTGCAAATGCCTCATCAAGTGGGAAGATTTAATCAGACTTCAAGGGGTTTCCCAACGCCTGTACCTCAAAGATTCAAGGAGAGCTCAAGGGGGCTCCCAGAGCCTGCACCTCATCACTGAGATCACCAGAGAATTTTTGACTTTGATCCCTCTTCCACCATTCCTTACCGTATCCTGAGCCCCATGTCCATTTCCACCCCCGTGTATCTCACCCTTATCTTCTCCCCAAGAGCAGGGAAAATGGTGAGGATCACGTAGATTGCTAAATGTTGTAAAGAAACAACACGAAAATGAACAGAATAGGTTAGATGAGCGAATGATCATTTGCCCTTCAACGTGGCCCAGAGAATGCAGAGAACCACTGATCTTGCTGGAACTTCATGAATAGGGGGTAGGTCTTTACTAAATTAATAAAGGAATTCTGCTCGCCTGGTGGTTTGCCTGGCACTTTTCTCACCAAAATGATTTTTCTGCTCTGAACAGTCTATGTCATTTAAGTGATTCCCACCCTCCCACCCCATTTCTTGTCTATTTCAGAGACAACTTGCATAAAACAAGCGGCTCTTACATCCCAATCGATAAGGCAGTGTCAAAGCTAGGGCACTGTCTGGATTGATAACACTCTCAACAGTCACCCTAACATTGCCCTGTGTGTGTCTGAGAAGGGAAGATGTGACCTGATGGCCCCATCCAAATCTGTTATCTGAAGAAGCAGAGAAGAACCCAGGAGCACTCCTTCTAAATAAGCATTGCAGCTGGCCCTAATTACAACTAACAAATGCTGGCAGCTCTACTCATTATAAATGCAATCCAATCACCTTGGCAGTCTAATCCTCTTACCCAAAACTCTCAGAAACTGAAGAGCTCTGCTCCTCCCAATTCATTGGTCAGCTTCACTGCCTGCCTGCTTCTGAAGCCCAAGGAAAGGAGAAATTGGACAGTGATCCCCAAATACTCGCTCCTCAACATAAATCCCCACATGGATTTTCAAATTGCAAACACACATGTAAGTTAAGGAGGAAAATGACTATCTACAGAAAATCAGAGTGAAAAGAAGAGACTGGATTTGGGAAACAAGACCCAGATTTAAGTCCTAGCTTGTTGGAGTTTTTTTTTCGATTGCTTGGCCTTGAAAAAGTCATTTAACTTTTATATGCCTTAGTTTCCTCATCTGCTAAATGGAAATAATAATTTTACTGTCTACCTTGCAAGGTTGCCATGAGAAGAGCTTTGTAAACTAAGGCACCAGGGGACACTGTAGCCTGGTATTTAAAGCCCTTCACAATAATAATCGTATTACCCCATAAGGTAGGTGCTATTCTTAGCCCCATCCTACAGATGCAGACACCCTACCCTGACAGGATTTAAGTACCTTGCCCAGACTCACACACCTACTAAGTATCTGAGAATAGACTTGAACTCAAGTCTTCCTGATTCCAAATCTAACACTCCATTCACCACACCACTTAACTGACATCAATAAATGTATGAACACAGTAAATGTTACATACTAATGCAGAAACATGAGGTTTTCAGAATCAGAAACGTAGGGCACTATAAGAGACAACATGCTGAATCTTATTTGTCAGTTTAGGTAGGAAACTGCCTTCTCTACTCACTTGCTCCAGGCAAAGGTGGTTAAAACAACTTTCCATTGTTTCTACAGAAGTTCTTAATACATTCACCTTACTGTGAACCCCATACAAACTACTGAGAGTCTTTTAGAAGCTGAAATATCAGTAAGATAGGGGAGTCATAGATAAGGGAAAGGAACCAGACACCTGGAAGCCTGACACACAAGTATTTCACTATATATTATGTTGTAAACATATTGCCTCATTCAGCATTTCTCTAGTTTCAACTATAACTTATGGTCATCATGGAGTACCCATTATAGACACTGTGGTATATAAATGACCTAGCAGTGGCTTCTGTCATTGTCAGTCAAACCCTCCTACTGGCCACCCTCTAGTCCCTTGGTTTGCTTAGCACTAACCTTGAATGGTTATGTTCCCTTGAATTCTGAGTCTCTCTCTCTCCCTCTCTCCCTCTCTTCCTCTCCCTCTCCCTCTCTCCCCCTCTTTCTCTTTCTCTCTCTCCCCCTCTCTCTCTCTCTCTGTCTCTCTGTCTCTCTCTCTGTCTCTCTCTCTCTCTCCCCCCTTTCAATTCTCTCCCATAAGGGCCTGCTGGTACACCCTGCAGAGCTCTGAATACTTTAGCAAAAGAAAAAGGAGTTCTAATCAGTACACCTAGTACACCCACAGACACAACTATGTCCTTCCTCTGCCATCTCATAAATTCCAATAGGTCATTGTCATCTCTCTAACATCTTTAAATCTAACCTACCCTTTCTCTTAATCTCTAGTCCTATAATTGCCTCCTAGACACCTCCACTTAACATGATAGGAATCTTGAACTCTGTATTTCAAAAATGGAATTCGTATTTGCCCCCAAAATCTATTCCTAATACAAACTTCCCAATTTCTGTTGATGGGATCCTTCCAATTGCTCAGGTTTGCATTTTTATCTTCCTTGACCTTTCCATCTTCCTCAATCCTCTTATCCAATCATTTGCCAAGTTTTGTTGATCCTACCTTAACAATTTAGTCTGATTTCTGTCCCCCTTTACTCTTCTCACACAGCCTCTACTCTAGTCAAGGCTCTCATCATTTCTCACTTAGATTATGACAATAACTTTCTCATTGGTCTTGCTGTATGTACTCTCTTTCCTCTCTACTACATCTTCCACATTAATATTTCTACAACACAGATCTAACTGCATCACCTCCCATACACGTGCTCAAGTATTTTCAATGGTTGTTTATTGCTTCTAGGATTACAATACAAAATCCTTAATTTGACATTTAAAGCACTCCTACACACACACACACACACACACACACACACACACACACACTCACACTCACCTTTTCTTATATATTACTCTCCTCTACACATTCTACTAGCCAGCTGCACTGGTCTATTTGATCCTCAAACAAGTTATTCCATCTCTTGATTCCATACCTTTGCATTGGCTGTCTCCCTTGTAGGGAATGCTCTGTCCCCTCACCACTACCTCTTAATTCCTCTGGCTTCAGACTCAAATCTTCTACAGGAGGACTTTCCTGGTCCCCTCTCAGCTACTAGCCTTCCCCCTGAGATTACCTTCCATCTCCTTTGTATAAATCTTATGTATTCTTAATAAAAAGTCTTTAACACTGCCAGATGGTTCAACATCAGAAATTGATATGGTTTTTTCAGTGAAAATGACCCTTTAAAAGGAGGTGTTACCATCTGACTTGCTGCCACATCCCTAAGGATCACAGAATTCTTCTGACTTGCAGCTGAAACCTTCCCTAAGTGTTGTCTCCCTCATTACAATATGAATTCCCTGAGACGGACCCTCTGATTTTTCTGTCTGTATCCCCAGCACTTACACCTAGAAAATAGTAAATAAATGCTTTATTAATTTTTTCACTATTTATATGTTGCCTCCTTCATTAGAGTGCATATTCCTTGAGGTCAGGAACTATTTTCCCTTCTTTGAATTCTTAGCACTTTGCACAGTGCCTGGCACAAAATAATCACTTAATAAATGCTGATTATTGACATATTGATTCCCCTAGTGGAATGTAAGCTCCTTGAAAGCAGATACTGTTCTTTGTCTGTTTTTGTATCCACAGAATCTAACACAGTGCCTTATACATAGTGTTTTTCTTGTTGTTCAGTCATTTTTCAGTTACGTTGGACTCTTTTTGACCCCATTTGGGGTTTTCTTGGCTAAGATACTGGAATGGCTTGCCATTTTCTTTTCCAGTTTATTTTACAGATGAGGAACTGGGGCAAACAGAGTTAAGTGACTTGCCCGGGGTCACACAGCTATTAAGTATCTGAGGTCACATTTGAACTCAGGTCTTCCTGACTCCAGGCCTAGCATTCTATTCACTGTGCCACTTAGCTGTTCGTGGTAAGTACTTTATAAGAATTGCTTGAACTGAATAGCCCTTGTAGAACTGTAGTGAAGAAGTCAAGGTAAGTGTGCTTGAAAGCATTAGTGGACAATTAAAAACAACACCCAATCATATGTACAGTAGTATGCTTTCAAAATGTCAGGGAAACACAAAACAAGAAATGACAAATAAGGTTATTCAGATGAGGCTTTTCAAAGGAGATGAGTTATGAGATAATATCTATAACACGATAGCTACTCTATAGCCCCACTTTTGGTCTCATCTAAGACTATTAAACCATCAAAGCCTAGAGGAAGAAGGTAGTGTAACAAGGGATCATGATTCTCAGGGAATTCCACCATTTGAACTGTGACTTTGAAAATCAGTTTCCCTCTCTTGAACTTGCTTCTTCTTAAGAAAAAATGCCCTTACTAAGGTAAGGAAATCAATGCTTTGCCACAGGGCAAGAAATTTAGAGGTTGCCCAGAACACTGAGTATATCATCTCCATCTCAGCACATTCTCCTTCTCAAGGAGATTGCTTTCTCATCTTACTCTATGTTAAATAAAACAGCCTCATGTTGGGGTAGACTTCTTCCTCATTCAGCAGGTTGGAAACCTAATGCTGCATGAAAGTACACTCTCTCCTCCTGGCATCTCCACCCAAACTAAGCCTACGCCTTCATCTTCTAGGTATAAGAATTGCTAGTTACAGTTTGGGCAACCATGCTTTACCTACCTAAAGACAGGAAGCTAAATGAGATGATCTCTTAAGGTTCCTTCCAGCTCTAAGATCTGTGAGTCTAATTCATTTTGCTTATACATATCATGGCACATTCAGCAAACATGTAGTTAGGGCCTATTGTGTGCCAACTACTATGCCTAACATGCAGTAGGGAGATGGAGAGTACTGCCACTGGCGCCAAGTCTGCTATGTGATAGAATTAAAAGGGCACTAGTCTGACTTCAAATACTGACTCTGATGTTTACTACCTGTGTGACCTTGAGCAAATCACTTTTCTGAGTCTCAGTTTCCTCAGCTGTAAAAAAAGAAAGTCAAACTATGTGGTCTATAAAGTCCCTTCCTACTCTAGACTTATGATCTTCTAATTCTGGCTTTGAAGAAAGAAAGACCCTGTTTCCTATTGCCATTATCAAGACTACACAGTAATGACTTTTGATGGCTGCCGCACTTAATGAATCAATAACTATTGATTGAGTGCACCAAGTACTCTATGCAATGAAATAAGTCCTATAGGGAATATAGAGAAGCATAAGACCATTCCTTGCTCTTCTTCACTTCTCATACACAATAAATGTCAAGCCCTGTCCATTTGACCTCTACAAAATCCCTTGTGTCCATCCTCTCCTTTCTATTCATGGCCTTCCTATCACCCACCTGAACTATTTCACTAGACTTAACAAGTTTTCCTTCTTCCACTATCTCCTCCCATCGATGTATCCTTTATAGCACTGTAAGATGTGTGTGTGTGTGTGTGTGTGTGTGTGTGTGTGTGTGTGTGTGCATAAGACCTGAACATGTCCTTCTACCATCCAAAACCTTCAATGGTTTCCAACTTCCAACCAAATAAGGTCCTAGTTCTTTAACCTGATGTTTGAGACCATCCAAAATCTGAACCCATCCATATACTTTCTAGTCTAATAAAACTCTCCATTCTCATAATGCATCCTATGCTTTCCTGACACTTCCTCTGAGCACATGATTCCCTACACTACAGCATCCTCCACTCCCTCTCCTCACGTTGCCATTTCATCTTGTTGAAATCCTACTCATCTTTCAAATCCTAAATCAAATGTTACCCCCTCCATGAAATTTGCCATAATCACCCAGTGTTGTTGTTGAGTCATTTCAATCATGTCTGACTTTTTGGGACCCCATTTGGGGTTTTCTTGGCAAAGATACTAGAGTGGTTTGCCATTTCCTGTTCCAGCTCATTTTACAGATGAGGAAATTGAGGCAAATAGGGTTAAGTGACTTGCCCAGGGTTGCACAGTTATTAAGCGTCTGTTGCCAGATTTGAACTAAGCTCTTTCAATCCCAGGGCCAGCTAGCTGACTCTGTTCCGCCATGTAGGAAATTATATTTTTTTCCTCTGAACTGATATAACACTTTGCACCTCACTTATTCACCTATCATAGACTTCAGTGCTCCAGTGGCTCCATGATCTTATCGATTAGGTTACTCCCTCTAACAGTACAGATCAAAACCCGTCTGTGCCTTTTCAACCTCTTGTTGAACAAGACAATCTTGTCCATGTCCTCCCATAAATCCTCCGTTATGATGGCCTCTACATTCCCTTCTAAATCTACGATCCTATGATTACACATGGAGGTAATCAGAGATTAGCCTGGATGCTTGAACAATTAAATTGTAGTGATACAGAAATAGCAAAGGAAGGGAAGAGAGGAAGAGAAAGAGAGAGAGACAGAAACAGAGACAAAGAAAGACAGAGAGAGACAGAAACAGAGAGAGAAATTGACTTAGAAAGTCAGAATAATTCAATTTTAGACATTGTTAGTCTGAGTTGTCTGTGAGATAGGCAAGCATTTTTGGAGCCTTTTCTATACTCTCACCATTGTCTGTGTTAGGGTGCCTTTGCCACTACCACCAGCATCTACCAGGTATTTCATATCCCAGTACCACCTTAGGGCTACTACACCATTTGGAAGCTGTGTTCCTGGGAGCTCACTGCCACAGCAAAATGTCTTTGCTTTTTTTTTTTTCCTCTGTCACTGCAAAGTATACCATTCTGCTTGATACTGAATGCCAAACTGATTTAGGAATCCATATTAAAGAAATTCATCCCACATTTTTGGCTGTCCTCCTTCTCTTGTGCTATGTTCCCATACGCCCTCACCAGACGTCCAGAAACCCTTGGGATTTTTTGTGACTTAAGAAGAAAAAAAAAAGAATGTTTGCATAGTTTCAAATTCCAGAGGAGAAAGTTGTCAATGTTATTACAATACTGCCATCTAGTGAACTATATAAGAATCTTGAAAGAAAACAGGCTTTTTCTGCTGCTAAAATATTGTGTTCTTTCATTTAACTTACTACAGCTCAGTAAAATTTTTATCACAATGGACCTGCAACCCATAGAATGGCTTGTACTGTGATAATGATGAACCAGCTCCCTATAGAACCTGCTCCCTGTACTTCATCTAGGATTCACAGAATCTCAGAGCTGGAAAGAATCTCCAAGGCCAACTAGTCCAATCCAGATCTGAATAAGAATCCTTTGGCTTTTTTGTTTTATTTTATTTTTACCTTATGGAATAAAACAAGCATTTCCACAACATAGTACAATAAAAATGATGATTATACATGAAACTGGAAAGCGACTATGCACAATTTGCTCTTCCTTTCAAATATACAACAGAATTCTCTTGTAATTTTTTCTTTTTTTCTTCCCCCCCACCCTAGAGATTGGCTACCATTAGACATAAATAAGTGTGTGTATGCATATATATATATATATATATATATATATATATATATATATATATACCCACATACATATATGTGTGAAATTATTCTATACATACTTCCATTTATCAAGTCTTTCTCTGGATGCAGATAGCATCTTCATACGTCCTTTATTTAATTTAGATATTTATTATCGACAAAATAACTTATTCACTCAAAGTCATTCTTAAAATAATATCGCTATTTATTTTGTTTGATTATATTGCACTTTATTTGTTATAAGGCAGGGCTTCCTAATGTTTTCCCCCTCGCTCATCCCCTCCCCCAACCAGGGAAGACTGCTGCCAGAGCAGTTCGTGGATGGTGATAATAATGCAAAATGAAGGAAAGAAAAAAGTAGCACTTGAAGAAATGTTAAAAGAAATGTTTAAAGTTGCAGAAGTCACTTCAGAGTGGACGTAGGGTAGTAGCTGTATTATGGTGTTAAAATAAATATATACTTTTTTAACTGCGCATAATCAAGATTCACAGCTTCATATGCAATCTTCTTTTTTTTTTTTGTCTATGAAAATGTTCATGTTTGTTGATGTGAATGTGATGTAAGGCCAAAAGCCCATTTGCTTAAGACCCTCTTCATTGTTGGAAACTGATTACTCAATGTTCTGCACCTGATGAGGAGTAGAGTTGGCAAGATCTTAGAAGAGAGATCTTGGTTCTCTGCCTTCCAATTCTGAAAGCTTTAAAAGAAAAATTCTACATTCTCATCAGGTCTTTGAAAGGAAGGACAGATTCTGGGAAGAAGCCGGCATACAGAATAGCTCACATCTCAGGCATGTCACTCCCTACAGCCTATACTATATGAGCATGGGAGAAGAAAGATCCTAATCTAGCTTTTTTCCTGTCTTTCTCTCCCTTCAGGGATCTGGAGAGAATCTAGAACCTCATATCTTCTCTTTTGAAGCTGGAAGCCAAAAGACCTGGAACTTTCTTCTCCTAAGATCTAAACAACTATACCCCTCACTCAGAGAGGAACTTTGAATAAACAATTTCCATCAATGAAGAAAGTTTCATCCAAATGGGCTGTGAATATAGGATTAGATTCAATTCATAATTTAAAAAAGGAAAATGTTAAAATATATATAAATATATATATTATATATATATATATATAAATAATCAATCCTTAACTTTCAATCAAATACACAATATTTAGCCAGATGGAAGATGAACAAAAGTTCTGAAATAGAATAGTTAAGAAATAATATCTCAGTGGAAAACCTTTCATATTATCTTATACAAATAGTTTCTAATTTCTGACTTTTCCCAAGGAACTTCCCCTACAGTGAATGATGTACACTTGGCACATTTTACATGCTCCCACATTCTAAAGTGTCCAGCTTACTAGTTAAGGGACATTCAAACTGAGTTCTTAAGGAAGCCAGAAAAGCCATTCTAGAACACAGAGGGAAATCTAACTGTGAGTTATGTAGGAAAAGAAAGGAAATTAATGGGAACGTGTATTTTTCTCTCTACTTGTCATCTGAAATTAAGCAGTAATAATCTACGTTGTATTTTCCTAAATTAAACGTGTTCAGCAATTACACAAAGGATTTCTGCTGACCTACTTCACTTTCATAGACATAAAATTAATACCTCACATTTTGTGCAACACTTGAAGTTTTCATTACCTACATTATAAAGATCTGGCTCAATTCAACTCACTTTTCAGCAGGTACCAAATGCAGAGTACTGTACTGGGTGTTGTGGGATCTGCAAAGCTTAAAGAAGAGCGGAGCCCTATTCTCATGAAGCTAGAGTCTATTGGGGGCCACAAGAATATGAATATTCATTTTAATATGTTCTCTGATATCATCGCCATGAGTACTCCTTGCAGTGGTGAAAATTCCAAATCATCCATACCTTCTCATCCTCTATAATTCTTGTTCCTATGCTCCACAATGGATAGAGCCAAGGAGATGAAAGCCTGCATCTGTGAAAGCAACTGAGACATTATGGCAGAGTGGACAGAAGGCTGGCCTTAGATTCATGTAGTCATGGGGTCAGGTCCCATCTCTGATACATACTGGGGTCATGATGTCACTTAATTCCTAAATGTCTCTTAGGCTATAAGTTGCAGCAGGTGTAGATCTGCATTGGAAGAGAGAATTTACTCAGTGGGAATCCCCTATATCAGTGGTTCTCAATCTTACTAATGCCGAGACCCTTCAATACTCGTATGTGGGCGTATCTGCATGTGGATGGACCTGCCTGGAGATGGATAGAGGAGCAGTGTCTCGGTTCCTAAGACCATCAGAAATATGTGTTTTCCGATGGTCTTAGGGAACCCCTGTGACCCTTGCAAAAGGGTCGTTCAACCCCCAAAGGGGTCACCACCCACAGGTTGAGAACCTCTGCCCTATACCAATGAAATCATAGATCCAGTCCCAAAATGTCAAAGGCACTCTACAATGTACTGGGATACAAAGAGAGAAACAAAACAGTCTGTGCCTTCAAGGAGCATGTGTTCTGGGGACTTGTTGGGCTAGAGGGGAGCAGTTACAAGTATAACACAAGGGAAATTGGCCAAAGGAGCAGCTAGGTGGCACAGTGTATAGAGCCCTGGGTCTGGAGCCCAAGACTCATTTTCCTGAGTTTAAATTTGGCCACAGAAACTGACTAGCTGGGTGACCTTGGGCAATTCATTTAACCCTATTTGCTGCCATTTCCTCATCTGTAAAATGAGCTGGAGAAGGAAATGGCAAACCACCACAGTATCTTTGACCCCAAATGGGATCACAAAGAGTTGGACAAGACTGAAAAATGATTGAACAACAACAAAATTGACCCCAAAAGTTATTGGGGAAGGGAGCAGTGTGGAAGGGAACTTTTACAAAGGAAGTGGTACCTGAGCTGAACCTCAAAGAAAATAAAGAATTCAGAGACAGAGTTGAAGAGGGAGTAATATTCAAGTTTAGGAGATGGTTGGTGAGACTGAATGGTGTGGAAAATGTAGCACTGAATTTAGAAGACAGCTAGTAGTCCAACTTGGATGCAACATAGAGTTTCACGTAGAAGAAAAAAGAACAAGGAAAAGCTTTAAAATTTGCTAGAAAAATATAACATGGGAGGTAGCATGGTATAGTGGCTAGTTGGCTGCCCTCGGAGCCAGGAATATCTGGGTTCTATTTCCCCCCTCAGTCACTTACTGGCTATGTGACCAAGTCATTTAACTTGTCATAGACTCCATCGCCTCATCCTTAAAAATGGAGAGAATAATAGCACCTATGTTAGAGGACCGTTGTGAGGATCAAATGAAATCATACATTCAAACTTTAAAGCATCCTATAAACATATAATAAAATTATTATTATTGTGGTGGTCATTAGATATCGAGTGACAAGTTTATACTTTGTTCTAATTCAAATGGTATAGGGAGCCACTGAAGGTTTTTGAGCGGGGGTATAACACAGTTAGAACACTAGACTAGAAGTGCTTGACCTTTTGGAGTATGAGATTCCTTTGCGAACATCAAATTCACATACAATCTGACACATAATGGTGATTATACCATTAATATCTGTTGAGAGAGACAAATACATAATGACAAAACAATAATACTTGGTAGACAGTACTGTGAGGCAGCTAGGTGGCACAGTCAATAGAGAACTGGGCCTGGAGTTGGGAAGACCTAAATTCAAATCCAACCTCAGACACTCACTAGCCATGTGACCCTGGGCAAGTCACTTAACCCTGTTTGCCTCAATTGCTCACCTGTAAAATGAGCTGGAAAAGGAAATGGCAAACCACTCCAGTATCTTTGTCAAGAAAACCCCAAAGGAGGTCACAAGGAGTTGGACACAAATGAAACTACTGAACAGCAGACAACACCAATCTCTTACAGTGACACCACAGCCCCCTCAAGGTCTTTAGTACATAAGCTGGCAATCACTGCATATGTTCTTTAAACATAATGTGGATATCAGTACATCAAACAGCCTAACCATCTGTTATGCTTCACCCTGAATATATTGCCAACCCTAGCTCCTTTCCAATGATACACTTCCTAAATGATATCTTTAAGTCTACTACTTCCATTCAAGTAATTATTGGCAATACCCCTACCACGATCTCTGACTATTGTTCGCTCACAATTTTGTTTCTTTGAACATTACAATATTCTATGATCCTTGAACATACCCTATCACTAGAAAAATATTAATATTTTTAAAATTGGGGTTTTGTGGGAAGGAGCACTTTGGGATCATTGAAAGTGCTACTCAATTTTCCGTGTGTAATCAAGTCTATTCTGCTCCTTCTGTTCAATTCTGGGCCCGATTCATTGTCCATCTGCAGCATCTGTCCAAGATATATTTTCTGATAGACTAACTCAGTTGGCAGTCCAAATGCATGTCATAGTCTGGGCAATAAACATCTTTTTTTCCCCTCTATATGGATCATTAGCTCAACCTCTTTTGACTGGTTGTAGATCTCATTGAGGATTCTAAGGTTCAATGTAATCAGCATTATCTTCAGTAAACAGGAGCATTTGAAAGGCATAACCATGTATAGGAAATACTTTCCCCATTTAGACTGTCTAGGACAGTGGTTCTCAACCTTCCTAATGCTGCGACCCTTTAATACTTGTATGTAGGCATGTGGGAGGGCCTGCCTGGAGATGGATAGAAGAGCGGTGTCTCAGTTCCTAAGACCATTGGAAATATGTGTTTCCCTATGGTTTTAGGTGACCCCTGTGAAAGGGTCATTCAACCCCCAAAGGGGTTGCGACCCACCACAATAGTTGTAAGCACTTGGAAGTTTCCCAGTTTTATGATTCACTTGATATTGATAATCAGGAGGATTAAGAAAGTTTATCACTATGATTGTATCAGTCAAGGGATTTTGATATGCGTAAAAAACACATTAAGGTCAGTTTTTGCTTCACCAAGTCAAATGCTGATTTGTTTTAATAGACAGCAAACAATAAACAACATGGGATCTCATGATTTCTATCCCTTTCAGTCAATTTTGAGACTATAAAGACGCAGTCTACTGTAAACAACCATCTGTGAAAGCTTGTCAGTTCCCTTATAGTTCATCAAGGATCACTTTGATAAATGTGTTGGCTCATTCTCATAAAGATTTTATAGAAGCAGATGGGCTGGTAGTTACTAAAATCTTCTCAATTATCCTTTTTTGGGCCTCCCTGATTAGATTAGGAGCTCCTTGAGGTCAGTGACTGTCTTTTGCCTTTTAGTATCCCCAGCTCTCAAAACAGTGCCTGACACATAGTAGGTACTTAATAAATGTTTATTGATTAAATAATTCATGCCTTCCATGTTTTCCCTCCATTTTTTTGTACTCTCCTGCAAATGTATTGAAAGTCAATCCTTTAATGCTCTTTAAAAATTATGTTGCTTCCAAGATTTTTTCTGTGTATACAGGTATGCCTCAGAAATATTGTAGATTTGGTTCCAAACAACCACAATAAAGAGAACATCACAACAAAGTGAGTCATACAGATTTTTTGGTTTTCCGAGGCATATAAAAGTTATGTTTACTGCAGTCTAATAAGTATGTAATAATATTATATCTAAAAATGTACATATCTTAATTAAAAAAAAAAAAACTTTGTTGCTAAAAATGTTAACCATCAACTGAGTCTTCTGTAAGTGGTAATCTTTTTGGTGTTGGAGAGTCTTGCCTTGATGCTGATGGCTGCTGACTGATCAGGGTGATGGTTTCTGCAGGCTGGGGAGCTGTGGTAATTTCTTAAAATAAGAAAACAATGAAGTTTGCCTCATCAATTAACTCTTCCTTTCACTTGAACATTTAGAGGTTATAAATTGACCTAATTTCAATATTATTGTGTCTCACAGAATAGGGAGACCTGAGAAAAAAGAAAGAGATGGGGGAATGACTGGTCAATGGAATGGTCAAAATGCACACAACATTTATTGATTAAGTTAACCAGCTTATGTGGGCATAGTAGGTGGTGCCCCCAAATAATTACAATAGTAACATCAAAGATCACAGATCACCATAACATATATAATAATAATAATAATAAAGTTTAAAATATTGCAAGAATTACCAGAATGTGACACAGAAACACAATGTGAGCACATGCTGTTTGAAAAAATGTTGACATTAGAAAAAATGTTGACATTCAACGCAGGGTTGCCACAAACCTTCGATTTGTCAAAAAAAAAACTACAATATCTTCAAAGTGTAATAAAGTGAAGAACAATAAAAGGAGGTGTGCTTGTACTGGTCCAACATTCTTCCCTACATCTCTTTCTTATGTATCATTCCCACAAGCACTGATTCAACAATGCAGAATAAATTAATAAATTAGTAGAAGCTGAGTCTTGAGGGATAATTGTTACCAAGTGAGAGGATAAAGGAAGGTTTCATGCAAGAGGCAGCATTGACATTGGGTCTTAAAAAATGGAAAGGAATATAACAGATGAAAGGTAAGGGAGGACATTCCAAGCATGGGGAACGGGGCATAGAATAAGGAAAGCACATGGTATGTTTGGGACTAATAGATAGAATGCATGAAGGGAACTAATATAGTACAGCTAAGTCCAGAAAGGTGGGATGAAACCAGTTTGTTTAGGGCCTTAAAAAGTCTATCCAAAAAAGTTTGAACTTCATGTCAGTAATACATACAAGGAAATATAATGCATGTTTGACATTGTTACTAGACTGTAAGCATAGGGAAATGTAGTTAATATGTGTAAAGGCAAAAGTTTCTTACAATATGCTTGTGGTTGAGACTGAGAAATGTTGACAGAAGGACCAAAATTGGTTGAATGGGCAGACCCACAGAATGGTGATTACTTATGTTATCCTGAAGGGACATTTCTAGTATTGCATGCAGGGCTCTTTTTTGGCCCAATTCTGTTCAACATTTTGACCAATTACTTGAATAAAAATAGTAGGCTAATCAAATTTGCAAATTAACACAAAATTGGACTGGATAACTAAAATAAAAAATAACAAAACTGGAATCTGAAAAGATCTTGACTTGATAGAAGAATAGGACTAATCTAATCTAGTGATAGGAAATTTAATAGAGATAATGGAGTACCTTACTTAAGGTCATGGGTTTTGGGGTTTCTTTTTAATTAATTGTACAATTACAAGATATAGGAAGTCTGACTAGACCAGTTCATGTTCTAGGACCCTCCATTATGTGGCAGTCCCTCCACCACAAGTTAATGTGGTCTTGGACCATTTTACTATTAAAAGTATAGTATTCCAATGAGAGACTACACCATAATACTCTGCTCTAGTCAGACCACATCAGAAGTATTATGGGCAGATCTCCCATATTTTAGGAAGGACATTGATAAGTTGGAGAATGCTCAGAAGTGAGTGACAAGGATTGTAAAACTTCTGAAAAGCACAGAGCATGAGGATCAAATAAAGGAACTGGTGATGTTTAGCCTAGGGAAAATCCGGGAAGGTGAGAAGAGAAAGGAATAACTTTCTCTGTCTTCAAATATTTGAAGACTTGTCCTAAGGAGTCACTTAACCCCAATTGCCTAGTTTTCCCCTTCCAAAAAAAAAAAGTTTAAAAAAAAGAAAAAAGAAAAAAAGTTAAATTAAATTTTTAAAAAAAGAAGAGGGACCAAAATTACTCTGTTTGGTCCTAGAGAGCAGAACTAAGATAAGTGAATAGAAGGAGAGACAGATTTTGGCTCAATGTAAGGAAGAAATTCTAATCATTAGGGCTGGAACATGACTGCTTACCTCTAAGATACCTTTCAATTCTGGGACTATGTTATTTTATTTGTTAGTGATAATAATGGCTAACATTTATATAGCATCTACCATGTAATGGTCACATATTACAAATTACAAATATTAGCTCATTTGATCTTCACAAAAACCCTGGGAGGTAGGTAACATTATTATCTCCATTTTATAGTTGGGGCAACTATACAAAGACAGAGGTTAAGTGACTATCTTAAGGCCACACAGTCCCTGAGCTAGGATTTGAACCTAGGTCTTCTTGACTCTAGGCCCGGTACTCTATACACTCTGCCACCTAGCTGCCCCCACATGTTATCCTATGTTGTCTTCACAACAACCTAATGAAGCTGTTAATGAAAGTGTTATTGTTATCATTTGATAAATGAGTAAATTAAGACTCAGAAAGATTCAGCGACTTTCCTGAGGTCACATTGTTAATATAGAGTCAAGACGAGAACCCAAATCTTTTCTGACTCTGTGTCCAATGCTTTTTCACTAGTCACTGCCCCAACCTCTGACGCTCCTGGAAGAGAAGGATTGGTTCAGAGAATGGGTAGAATACAAACTGATACTGAGGGGAGAAAATACAACCAAGAAAACAATGAACACAGCAATCATAACAATATGGATAAAAACAAAACCAGAATATTGTGTCATAATGACCAATCTTGGCCCCAGAAAAGAAGTGAAGAAAGTTCATTCGCCTGCCTTCTTTGAAGAAGTGGTGAGGAAGACAGACGTGGAAAACCCCAAAGATGGTCAGACTTGGTTGATTTGTTAGTTAGTTTTACTGAAACGATTTTTTTTTCCCCTCTTCTTCTTTTTATTCTTTTTTACAAGGTGGGGAGGGTCATTGCTAAGGATGACTGAGGAGATTTGGGGCCCAGGATAGGATACATACATATACATATACATATACATATACACACATATACACATATTTAATGTATGTGTGTCTATATGTATGTTTATATGTGTATACATGTGTATTTGTGTGTATACATATGTACATACACACATACATACACATATGGATACAGAGATAAAGATAGAAACAGAGAGATGATATATAGACATAGAGAGAGAGAGAGACATAGACATAGACAGATATAGATAGATATGAACTCAGGTCTTCCTGACACCAGGCATGGCACTTTATCCACTGTGCCACCTAGCAGCCACATGAATGAATTACTTTGAGTTTATTTTATATTTACTTATCTGTATGCATGTTACTTGTATGAAGGCTCATTGAGGCAGGGTCTGTTTAATTTTTTTTTTTATCATTGTATACCTAGTGCTTAGTACATTGCCCAGCACACAGAAGGCGATTAAAACACGCTTTTTGAATCAATCTTGGATAAATGGATGGTTTTGGGTTTTTTTGTCTATGGTAACCCTGCAGAGAAATATCTAGTTATTGCCATTAAACAAGACCTGCCTGAGGGTGACAGTGCCTAATCAATCTGAAAAAACGCAAGAAAGGATATAACCCTGAAACTAAACTAAGAGTCCCCAAAGAAAGATAGTAATCTTGCATCACATACTATTGTACAGTTTGTAAAGCCATGAAGACTTCCAGCTGAAAAGCACTATTGAAAGACAAGACACTATGAGAATTATTTTTATTACTCATAAATGTTATCTATCTTAGAGAATGCCATCATCATGAGAATTTAAGTAAAAGAAAGGGAAAGAAGACATAAATAATAATCAGACTCCCAGACTTCTACCAATTACTTACCCCAATTATTTCCAAACCTTATTTCTGACATGTTTAAACTCCCTCTCCTGCCCTAACAGACATCTTATATGGGAAAAGGCTGGTTAATCTGCTTCTCAGAAGAGACTAGTGTGTCCAATTTAAATAATTGGAAGATTACTTCCATTCCCTCTTCCTCTTGTAAATGCACTTGAAAGGGATATGAGTGTCTGGTATTCATGCCTTTAACTTGCTTAGAGATAACTTATTGACCTTTTTTGTAGCCCTTTCTCCAAGCTCTGTTCTGGCGTCAGAAGTCAATGAGAATTTAAAGCTATTGCTCAGTAATCAATAGACAAAAAACATATCCACTGACTTAACTTAACAGTCTTTGATCTAGTAAATCACCAATTATCACTATGTATGTTAACCTTCACATTAACAGGGCCACTTGGTAAGACTTGTTGATTCTGGAGGTAGTTAAGGACAGAGACATTGTAGATTTGTGCTGATAAAGGAAACCTTCAATGAATTCAGAGCTGATATCTAGACCCAGGTTCCTGTAAAGTGGTCTCCATTTTTCTAGGGTCTTCAAACACTACTGTTCATTTGAAGAAATGATCTGGACCAAAAATCTTGCTTCTCAAGTCTTGGGGACAGGAATCAATGGGCCTAGGCTCAATAGTTCTAGATTCATCCATATCATAACTATTCTATACACAATGCTTTAAAATTTGCAATATGTTTTTCATACAGTATCTCATTTGAGCCTCATAATAACCCTGGGAGCCAAGTACTGTGAGGTATTATCATAATTTTACAGATGAGGAAACTGTGATTTGCCCATTGATATGCCCATTTGGTAACTGTCAGAAATGAGATTCAAACATAGGTCTTCCCCAAAAAGTCTAGCACTACAGCAACTAAGTCATACCATCTTAATAGGACACAGGGCAGGGATGGAGGTATGCAAAGATGATAGAATTTATTGTTGTTGTTCAGTTTTGTCTGACCCTTCCTGACCCTGTGAACTATTGCATTCCAGTACTGTTTAGGGGTTTTCTTGGCAAAGGTACTAGAGTGGCTTGCCATTTACTTCTCCAGTGGATTGAGGCTAAGTGACTTGTCCAGAGTCACAGAGCTAGTAAGTGAGGTCTGATTTGAAGTCAGGTCTTCCTGACTCCAAGCCCAGTATTCTATCTAATGAAACACCTAAGCTTCCTCTCAAATGTATTCAACATTCAAAAATCACTCATTGTACATATGTAATAATCTGAGAGCTATAATGATAAATAAGAATTTATCTCTAACCTTAAGGATCTCATGAGCTAAAAGAGAAGATATCAAAAGTTCATGAATAACTAAAATAAAACTGGTTATGAATATAAGTTCCATAATAAATGTTTAAACAAAATGCTATAGGAATTTAAAGGAGAGAGAGACAGAGAGACAAAGAGAGAGAGACAGAGAGAGAGAGAGAAACAGAGAGAGGGAGAGAGAGACAGAGAGAGAGAGAAACAGAGAGAGAGAGTATATTTAGTTTAGGTAATCAAGGAAGACTTCATACAAGAATTGACATTTGAGTTGGTCCTTGACCAACAGGTAGAATTTTGACTGGGAGGCATTAGACAGAGGACATTCTTGACAGAGAAAATGTGGAAAACAGGTAGACAAGTAAAAACGAAGAACAGTGAAAGAAAGAAAACAGAGGCAGAGAAAGAAAAGCAAGTGTGAAAATTAACAGCATTGGGAGTAAATAAACGGAAGAATAATATTATAAAAAAAGAGGAACCTGGAAAGTAGGGGAGAACATTCTATTTCTAATCTCTCTAATTGCTCTAATTTTGATCCTGTCCTCTTTAAAGTCTTCCTTTTTACTTATCTTCCTCCATTTTGTCTTTTTTTTTTAAGTAAATAAGGATTTACTGATTACCTATGGAAGACTAATTTTGCTCTTTGACTTTTCTCTCTGAATTCAGACTAAGTCCTATTTACCAGCATTCTAATAAGTCCCTGAATTTTAAGAATTTGTAGTCATTATGAAATTGCTGTTTTGTCCTCTATTCTCTATCCTATCACTGGATTTAGAATCAGAAGACTTGGTCCAAAATTCTTGTTCTACTACTTACTAACTGTGAGACTTTGAGCAAGTCACTTAAACTCTCTAGGCCTCATTTTCCTCAACTGTAAAATTGCTGAATAGGGCTAGATGGTCCTTAAACTCCCTTGAACTTTAAATCTATGATCCGAAGATCTCTCCATATGTCCCCTTCCATCCCCCATTCCACTTATTCTCAAATTTGTGACCCCTTTGACAGCACCCAAGACCCCAAATGCCAACTTAAGCCAATTCACTCTTCACCATTCTTCCAATAACACATAGAATTAATGAGGCAAATATTGCTGCCTTTGATGACACAGCAATTAGATGGTCTTTCTATTAAATTAGTTTCACAAACTACACCAGAAATAAAAACATAGGCTTTATCATTATGATTGTCACTGTCGTTGTTCAGTTGTGTCAGACTCTTCTTGACCCCATTTGAGGTTTTTTGGGCAAAAATACTGGAGTGGTTTGCCATTTCCTTCTCCAGCTCATTTTATAGATGAGGAAACTCAGGTAAACAGGGTTAAATGACTTGCCCAGGGTCACACAGCTAGTAAGTGCCTGAGGCCGGATTTGAACTCATGAGATGAGTCTTCCTGACTCCAGGCCTGATACTCTATCTACTGTGCCACCTGGCTGCTTTGTGTATATATTTGTGTGTATGTACATATATAAACATGTTCATGTATATACATGTGCACCCATGTACCTGTGTGTATACATACTTGCACATAGGACATGTTTGTGCATCTCTATATGTGTGTGTACCTGTAGCCACCTGTTGGTATTGGGGTTCAGTCATTTCATTGTGTCAGACTCTTTGTGACCTCTTTTGGGGTTTTCTTGGCAAAGATCCTTGAGTAGATTGCCATTTTCTTCTCCAGTTCATTTTAAAGATGAGGAAATTAAAGCAAATATGGTTGGGTGACTTGCCCAGGGTCACACAGAGAGCGAGTACCTGAGCCAGATTGGAATTTAGGAAGATGGGTCTTCTTGATTCCAGGCCCCCCCACTCTATCCACTGCACCACCTAGCTGCCCTAATTGTTAGTACTACAAAACATTCACTGATAGAGGGCACAGGAGGGCTATCTGGATCATGATTCATAAACCAGATTGTCAATGCCCATCATCATACACATTCACTAGGGGCCTTCTATGTAGAATACATTGTACATCTCTAAAGCTTTTTCCTGATTTTGCTTTTTGTGAGTTTGTTTTGGTGAGGGAAAGAAAGGGAGGAGATGGACCTATGATTTCACTAGCACAGGACATTCCCCTCTACTAATGCAGAGTTATGTTATTTGCAAGAAACAAACAACTTTTTGCTTACCTGCGGCCTCGGGGTCATATGTGGCCCTCTAGGGTGAAGTCTGGATTTAGTCAAAAGGCTGCAATTGAGGACCTAGAGGGTCACATGTGACCTGGAGGCCACAGGTTCCCCACAGCTGGTTTAGACTTACGATTTAAGCTGTATAGAGAACTCCTGGCATGGAAACTCCTTTCACCGATGAAGATCAGCAGCTTTTAATTGTCTGGGTCATTGAGAGCTCAAGTAATAATGTCATAATGCTATGCTAGAGGCACAACTCAAACCCAGATCTTTCTAAATGTGACTAGTCCTCTAATCCCTTTGGTAGAATGTCTCTAAATTAGTTGAATCATTAATAATAAGAAATTAGACACAAGTAAACTAGCATATGCACTCGAATATGCATATACACTCAAACCAACAGCCAAGCAGGAAATTCATGCTGTTTTCCCTTCCTCCTTGCCCCTTTATGGTCATTTCCATTAGGTTTGGTCATATCACGGTGTGTCGGAGGCAGCTGGACCAGCCTATTGTTCAATGTTCTGGGCGAGCACGCCCACCTCACAAATGATCAAACACTATAAATCAGGGCTTGGTTTATTTTTAATTTATTGCTGGTTGTCTAGACTTAAGAAAGTGATGGATAAAATCTTAATCATATAATACAGATTCGAGTTAAAAGTATATTGTTCCTGCATGTTTTTCTGGACAGCTGGTTGTTAAACATTTACAAGCACGTCCTTCTTTTCATTACATCTAAGACCAATCAAAAAAGGAAAACTTTTATTAAGCATCTACTATGTGTCAAATTCTGTGCTAAGCACCGAGGATACAAAAAAAATCGAAAGACAGTCCCTGTCTCAAGGAGCTTGCAATCTAATGGGGGAGACAATGGGCAAACACATGCATATATAAAGCAAGCTGTATACCAATTAAATAGGAAGTAATGAACAAAAGGGAGGCATTAGAATTAACAGGGATTAGGGAAGGTGTTTTGAATTGGCACAGTGGATAGAGTGCCTTGGTCAGGAGTCTGGAAGACCAGAATTCAAATCCAGCCTCAGACACTTCCTAGTTGTGGACCCTGGGCAAGTCACTTCCTCTCTGCTTGCCTCCATTCATCAAATGGAGAATAATAACACCAACCGCTCAGGGTTCTTGGGAGGATCAAATGAGACAGTAATTGGAAAGTGCTTCACATAGTGCCCAAGCAGCTAGGTGGAACAGTAGATAAAGTGTGGGGCCTGAAGTCAGGAAGACTCATGTTCCTGAGTTCAAATCTGGCCTCAGACACTTACTAGCTGTGTGACCCTGGGCAAGTCACTTAACCCTGTTTGTCTTAGTTTCTTCATCTGTAAAGAAAAAACCCATGAGCTGGAGAAGGAAATGGCAAACCAGTCCAGTGTCTTTGCCAAGAAAACCCCAAGTTGGATCACAAAGAGTCGGGCACGGCTGAAAACAACTGAACGAGCAATAGCCGCAACAACAAGTGTCACAGGGCCCGGAACACAGTAAGTACGATACACATGGCAGCTATTATTATTATTAATCCAGCAAACTTCTGTAACAAGCCTACTATGTGCAGGACACTGTTCTGCTCTAGATACTAGGAACACAAAGATGAAACAAAGCACTTCCCATCCTTGGCATTTTCACTGCCATTTTCTTTCCTCTATTACTGGACAGATGAAAAAGAAGCATTCAGAGTCAGTCATAACCACACACAGGGCCTCTAAAAAAAAACCTAGTAAATATTGTCACATTCATACTCTTCAAATATGCTTAGTCCCAGACGGGTAAGAGAAAATGTCAGAAACTACATCCCACCAAGAGCATCCTTGAGGGCATCTCCTTTGCACCTCCTTCTGTAACTCATTTTGCCAGCCATCAGCGTCTCCTGAGCATCTCTGTTAAAAATCAAGAAAAAATTAATAGATTTGAGGATAAACTATCTCAAGACCGTCATAATTGCTCCTAATTCCCATCATATCTCTCTCTGAATCACTTGAGGCAGCTATGTGATGCAGTGGATAGACTGTTGGGTCCAGAGTCAGGAAAACCTGAGTTCAAATCCAAATTCAGATACTTACTGTGTGATCCTGGGAAAATCAGTTAACCTCTGTCTGCCTCAGTTTCTTTATATGTAAAATGGGGGTAATAATAGTAACTACCTTACCAGGTTATTGTGAGGATCAAATGAGAAAATAATTATCACAGCTTATTCCCTCCTCTTCCTCCATCCTGATACTTTGTCACCTACTTACTCACAGTAGGGGATAGAGACTAGACCTGTGATGTCATCACTGGTATGAGGAGTTCCTAGATGAGGAAACTCCCTATACCAACACAGGTTGGTACCTTATCTGAAAACTATAGTCTTATCTGAAAATTTTAGTGTTAAAGAATTGCCTAGAGCATTGAGAGGCTAAGAGACTTGCCCAAGGTCCCATAGCCTTTACGTGTCAGAGGTCCAGAGCTTAGCCCAGTGCCTGGCACATAGTAGGTTGTCTATTGATTAATTTGAGAGGTAGAATTTGAATCCAACTGTTCCTGGATCCAAGCCCAGCTCTCTATCCTTTTTATGACATGCTGCCTTTACAATGAGTGGCACATCTATTAAAATATCTTGCATTATTTCCTTAAAAATTCATCTCACTGACTGCTGAACTGCCTCCTATAAATTTTTCCAAGGAGGCTCAGCACTGATTATAGAGTTCTCAGAAGTGCTGTTGTGGTTTCATGCTGTGTTGTGGCAGCACGGTCTCAAAGAATTCAGAGTCAGACCACCTATAATCGAAGTACAGGCATTTATTGAGATTGACGCCCCTCAGAAGCAGGCTAAATTCCAAGAGGAACCAGCAACTTCAGAGAAAGCAAGATGGATTTTATAGGGTAAAAATTCTGATTATACAACAGAAATTATGAATATTAAAAAGGCAGGCAAGATTTGTTAAGGGATTAAGTAACAGGCAGGGGTTCCTTCTCTGATTCAGTGGTCAAACATCCTGATCATGCTGCCCTCTGATTGGTTACCTATTGTGGTTCTGTCTGATCAAGATGGATAGTTAGGTATTGTGCTCTTGTCTTGGGCTAAGTGGATAATGTGACCATGGTTGAGTACAAGAACACACCTTCTCAAATATGTGAATTGGATCTGGGGACAGTGGCTAGCTATGGGTAGTGGCTGTATTGAGTCTGGGGGCCTGTGGTGTGGTTAAAGCCTGATTATGTGGTTAAATCAGGACACGCCTGCTGTTCAGTGGGACCCATAAGGAAATTAGTTAGAATATTTGGGGCCAAGGGTAACTTTATTAGGATTCATCAGTGCTTCTTGTTTTTTGTTATTGTTGTTTTCTCTTAAAACCTCTTCAGATGGTTTTATTTTCATCTCTCTAAGATGCTCAACCAAATATAATTCCTGTCAAGTGTTTTGAAGTTAAACTGAAAATGAATTTTTGGGTATTATCCAAGCTAAAGTACCTTGAATCTCTGGGCTGGATCTTGGGCTATAAAATCAATTGATCAACCAATTAACATTTATCAAATACCTACTATGTGTCAGGCACTGTGCTAAGTGTTAGGGATGGAAAAAGAGGCAAAAGACAGTCCCTGCCCTCAAGGAGCTTATAATCTAACAGGAGAAACCGGTTACATGCAGACAAATACATTAAAAGCAAGCCACATACAAGATAAACAGGAAATCATTAACAAAGGGAAGGCACTAGAATGGAGAGAATTATCAATGCCATTTGTGAGGCTGGATGGGAGAAGAAAAAAAGAAGCATAAAGGTGGCACACTCTCTGGGAAATGGTTCCAATAGTATTGTCATATAAAATGTTCCTTAATTAATGGTTTAATCATAACACCATTTGTAGGGCCCCTTACAGTTTATATAATACTCCCATATTCTCTGTGAGACTGGGAGGGCAAATGTTATCATTTTCATTTAAAACTCACAGAGGTTTATTCAATTCAAAAAGCATTTATGTAGAACCTACTTGTGCAAAACACTACTGTATGCTAGACACTGTGACTACAAAGACTATAGTATTATAGATTTAGAGCAAAGAAGAACCTTAAAGGCCATTGAGCCCAGCTGCCTCACTTTGCAGATGAAGGAACTAAGAAGTTAAGTGATTTGCTAAGAGTCACTTTGCCATCACATGTCTGAAGCAGGATTCGAGCTCATGTCTTCTTGATTCTAAGCCTAGAACTCTACCCACTCTGGCCTCTGGATATGTCTCAGAGTTGACCCAAAGTAACACAGCTGACAAATGGGCAAGCCAGGTTTGCCAGTTTGATCTGTAAAGCAGCCTTTTAAATGCCATCATGAAATCCAAACGTTTTCAAACATACTTATCTCCAGCTTGGCAAGGAAAAGTGCTTTAAATAGGACCAACCGTCAGTACCAGTCTTCTGACAACAATTCCAGTCCTGTTTTCACTACATTGTAATACTTTTCTCTTTTATACATGAGCTGATGCTAGATGCAGTCCATCTGAGTTAAATCGATATAGTCCCTGTCCACCAGAAATCATAACCTAGGATGCAGCATATGGATTATTCCTATTTTCCACAACAGAAATTTGAAAAAACAAAAACTCAGTTCCAGAGCCACCTTTAGTTAAAATGCCACTGTAAGCATGTCAAATAATTCCCTGAATTAGAAATTATTGTCAAAGAATATCACTGAAGCAGGGTAAAATCATTAAGTAAGGCAAAAGGAATCTTCTCCTTGCTTGCAAGTTAATGAGATGGCAGGCAATACTGTTACACAGTGAAACAGACTGGGACCATTAGAAAACTGAGATAAGGCTCAATTCATTTTTAATGAACTAGCTAGATTGGAAGAATTGGTCCCTCCAGTCGAGGGGGTGAGAGGACGACACTTTTATCCACAGTGCCAAAGACTCCACAAGAAAGAAGTTTTACTCTTAAATTATTAAAGCCAGAAGCAATAAGTTCCTTTCCTATATCTTTCCTACATTTCCAGGGCTAACTGGGCATGAAAGACAGGCAAATGTGTCCCTGTGTGAGCAGGTGATGACACTAGAACCCAATTCATTAATCAATTGTCATTAAAGAACCAACTGAAACAAAACAACTCTTTAGGGAGAGAAAAAAGCCATTACCTATGACATTTATAATAGCATTAAGAGTTGAAAAACACTTTACATACATTATCTCATTTGTAAATGTAACACTGTACAGAAGAATATATAACCTTTCTGGAGGAGAGATGGCATGGTTTGATGATTGGGTATGAGGTTAAAATTTAGAAAGGCTGGGTTCCTAAGCCTGTCTCAGCATGAGATTGTATGTAAATTACTTCTCCTCTCTGTTACTCGGGTAACCGATAGCAACTGATGCCTGGCTGTTGCTGCATGGAAGATGAACATCAAGGGGTCATATGCAGCCTTAGTTTAAGAAAGAATATGGATTAATGTGCAGGTATTAATAGAACCTATATTTGATTGCATGCCACCATGGGGGGATGGGGGAGGAGAGAGAGGAGGAGGAAATTTGAAACTCAAGAGATTATGGAACTGAATGTTTAAACTAAAAGTAAATAAATAATTTTTTTTAAAAAGAAATAATATGGTATTTAAACCTCCTTTGTACTGCCTTCAGTGCTGGTGTACCCTCATCAAACCAGACCATCCTTGTAAGAAGATCATGGTGCAGTAAGTGGAGAAGAGGATGTCAGGTAAGATGCCAAGTTATGGTGGTCCAGGTTTTCTCTTCCCTTCCTCCTTGGAGTTATAAATAGTCTGTATTTCTAGGAAGTAAAATAAAGAGCTCTTCTCTCATCTCTATGTCCGCCATTATCTCCCCAAGTATTTCCCATGGCCCAATGGTAGGTTCTACTCTGCTCTAGAATCAAGATACAGTACATTTAAGAGGAAATTTATATGATATTCATATAATCTGTAATCCTACATATTCAGCCAAAAAGTTATCTATCTGATTCTTCATAACTGATCTCAGGATCCATTATTGGGAAGGGTTGTCCAGCATGTTTGTAATGATTGTATATCTCTTCAGGGGAAATAAACAGAATCTTAAAGATTCCAAAAGTTCATTTTTCCACCTTCCTTCCACCTAGACTGGCATACAAAACATAACCCAGAAGAAGCAATCAGTTCCCTTCTGAGAGTTTTCAGTTGTTTCCAGTACCACTTGGGTCATATAGACAGGGTCTCCATTTCTGCAAAATGAGAATGATTTCCTATCACTTGCCTTCAGATATAAGCATTACACAGACAAATACAGTAGGTACTTTGAGCTACTCAGAGAAAGACATTATGTAAATACAAGTGATAATTATTGCAAGCCAGCAGGTGTCTGAGACATATATTTCATTCTCTTTAATCATCAGAATGATGCCAAATGTCCCAGGGATGTGTAGTCACACAGACCATCATTATTCATAATAGAATCAGAGATATCAAGCACAGGTGTTGTAAGAGGGAAAACAAGCACTCACTGAGTTTGTTGTCACCACTGTTGATAGCCAAGCTGGCACAAACCTTTCTGGGCTACTAACCAGCTCAAGTTTCAGGGTTTTCTTGCATCCACTCCTCTTATAGTGACATGCACTGCTGAGTGAGGGCCCCTCTTCTTCACTTCATGACAGCCAAGTATAAAAAGGAATGGACCTCTTCTCCATCTCCCAAGCACATCCAACATCATCATGCAAAATAAGAGTTAAATATTAATCCGTTCATTGGAGTCTTTTCAGCACAAAATTCACCCCAGCCCAACAGTACTGTAAAGAATTGCTGATATTTCACACAGGTAGCCTCATGAGTCTTGTTTTTCTTCAGCGGTAACTAGGGCAATAAAAAAGGGGAGATGGCATAAATATTTAAGGGCAAAAATAAATCTTTTAAGGGTTGAACAACTGTGTTCTGTTATGGGAAAACTAGAGAGTGGCCCCTGGATGCCAGCTGGTTTGTACAATGACAAAAATGAAAGACCCTCACCATCCCTCCCTTACTTATTATTAACACTAACAGTGTGTGTGTGAACTTTGTAATAGCCTGGTTGTTATTAGAGTCCACAGATGGCCTTTTTATGACTGTACATAAACAGGATTAGGTCATTTTAACTCTTTCCAAGTTCAGGCAAGTGTTGTCTGTCTCTTATATTCTAAGGTCAACAAGCAGGTTTGAGGGATTGTACTTTATCTCTCTCAACTTTTTCCTCCTTTATTTCACAATGTATTTTCAATAATTTTTATTTTTTATTCCAAACTTGAAAAGCACCAACAAAATGAACATTTCCTTTTACAAAGAAGAGAGAAGAGAATTATGTAAGAAATCACAAATCTATTACATACAGTTTGCTTTTGACACATTATGTTAGTTTCAAAGCTCTCCTGCCTGTCTGTCTCCCTTTGAACTTCATTCTATTCTCTTCTGTGCATTTTTAAAATTCTTCAATGACTGTTTTCCTTCTTTTTTTCCCTATTAGCATCACTATTAACAACACTTCTCTGTCCTCCAAAGCTCCCCCCTTCAATTTTTTTCATAACTCTCCATTGTGACAAATAAGTGTATTCAAGCTGAACAAATCCAACCATAAGTTTCCATGGATTCAACTATCACCCCTAAGCTGATGATGTTCCAATCTATTTATCTAACCCAGGGGCAGGGAACCTGAGGCCTCGAGGCCACGCATGACCCTCTAGATCCCCAAGTGCGGCCCTTTGACTGAATCCAAACTTCACAGAATAAATCCTCTTAATAAAAGGATTTGTTCTGTAAAACTTGGACTCAGGTAAAAGGCCATACCCAAGGACCTAGAAGGTCACAGGTTCCCCACCCCTGAAATACTAATCTCTCTTTGGACCTCCAGTCTCCTATTTCCAACTGCCTATTGGACATCTTGCGCTAGATGGTTGGAGAAGTGCATTCCTTGTTAATAAACTTGTTATTTATTACAGCCCAAAGTGCAGTATTTATTATCTAAGCTTTTTTTTGGTGCGGGAGAGGGAGGAATGTTGACCATTTTAAATTGTTGGCATTAAAGAGAACAAAAAGCAAAAAATAAGAATAATAATTCCCCCCTCCAAAAAAAAGGGAGGGCAGCTAAGGTGGTGCAGTGAATAGAGCAGCGACCCTGGAGTCAGGAGGACCTGAGTTCAAATCCAGCCTCAGACACAACACACTTACTAGCTGTGTGACCTTGGGCAAGTCACTTACCCCCAATTGCCTTGCCTTCAGCCCTCCAAAAAAAAGTCTAGCATTAAAAAAAATGTCCTATCCAAAACTGAATTTATTATCATTCTTCCAAAACCCTCCCCTCCACTTCTAACTTCTCTGTCACTGCCAACGGTACCACCATCCTTACAGTCACTCAGGTTTACAACATATATGTCATCCTCAACTTCTCATTCTCTCTTACTCCTCATATCCAATCTGTTGGCAAATCTTCTCAGCTTTACATTTGTAAAAATGTCTCATACACATCTCCTCTGATGCTACATCACTCTAGAGCAGGCCCTCATCACCTTACGTGTGAACTATTGCAATAGTCCTATGAGTCTGCCTGCTGCAAGTTTCTCCTGACCACAGTCCATCCTCCATTAAGCAGTCGAAGTGATCTTCTTAAAGAGTTCTGACCACGTCCGTCACACCTCTATTCAGCAAACTTCAGCGTCTCCCTATCGCCTCCAGAATCAAATATAAGATCTTGTATTTGGCCTTCAAAGTTTTTCGTATCCCACTCCCACACACACATACCTTTCCAGTCTTACCCTGTACACCCACTCGTGGCATACTCCTGATCCAGTGATGCCAGCCCCCTTGCTTTTCTTCGGACATCTCCAAACTCAGCATTTTCATCCACTGCCCCCATGCCTGCAATTTCCTTTTTCTTTATCTCTGCTTCCTGACTTCCTTCAAGTCCCAGCTAAAATCTTAACTTTCTATAAGAACCCTTTCCTCATCCTTTTTAATTCTAGTGCCTTCCCTCTGTTGGTTTTCTCAAATGTATTCTGTGTGTATGCACAGAGATAGATATATAGATAATAGAGACAGAGATAGAGATTAGACATAGATATAGATATGTATCTGCTTCACGTTGTTTCCCCCATTAGATTTTGAACCCCTTTAGAACAGAAATTGTCTTTTGCATTTCTTTGTATCCTCAGTGCTTAGCACACTCCTTTTTTAGTGGGCCCTTAATAAATGCTTATTGACTGACTGACTGAAACATCCTTCAACTTCTCTTACACATTCACCAAGGCTGGGTGTCAAAATATATTTTTTTTTCTTAAGAGCCAATAATGTGCTATTATTAGAAGTGCTAAAAGAAACTTTAAAAAAATTTTAGTTGAATTTTCCTCCCACAATTTGTAACTAGGGATTCCCTCATTGATAAGTAATGTTTGTTACTATCTGTTTATTGTAAGCATTTATTTATTGTCTGTTACTATTTGTTTATTGTTAATAATAATGCTATTATACTTATTTAATGTTTTATTTATTTGATCCTTCCTCTAATTTGATATTTATCATATATTTTGAATCTGTAATTCATTCACCTGCTTTATCAATCCCATGGAATTAAATTAGCAGTGAGATGTAGTCGACTATAATTTCCACATTGCTATAGATTTATTTTGGCAGCAGTAACCTACCACATGAATTCAAAGAGGAGATACTTCTCCCGTAACAACTCTATGGAAAATCAGGATTCTAAGAGATAGCCATTAGGCCCCTCCAGACCTTAGTTTCCTCATTTGTATGTAAGGATGAGCTCAAAGCCATTTCAGACTCTGTCATCATATTTGCCGATGAAAGGGCAAAATATGACTGGACAGGTAGAGGAGATCATGACCTTCTATTCTATTTCCCTTCCTTTAGTTTTGTCTTGGTGCCTGTTCTCCATATACTCATCTACATGGGAGAAAGGAGGAGACTTGGAATTAGAAAACTGGAGAATATGGAGCTGTTTGGTAGTTACTGAGCAAATATGCCTAACATGGTTTATAATTTGGCTTTTAGAGTTTAAAATAAAGAAACACAGAAAATGCCTACTATCAGTTAGGGTGAGGACTTTGACAGATAAACAAATCCCTAGACTGGAAAGTTAACTTCTACCCAAGAGTTTGTGAAAAGGAAGAGACAGAGTAAAGATGACTGAGTGAAGGAATAATAAAAGTCAAGAAGGGTTTTCCCCTCGAGCTGTTACTGATCTTAACAGTTGATGGAAGGTCAGCTGCTTTTCTGAAAGAGATATAAAACTCTTCTAGGTTTTGAAATGAAAGAATATTGTAGAGATGGTCTTGTAGTCAAACTCTAGCTAAATCCAGAAGCTAGAAACAGATAGAAGTCAGCGGGGGCTGTGCTTGCCTGCCTCTGACAGATATCGTGTGTCCAGCAAAGCAGCCTGTGTGGCAGCATTTACTCCACGTCCAGCAGAGAGGGACAAATAGGAATAGCCCAAGGGCATCACCTGAACACATCAGTAAGCCTGAAGCATCAGATGCATAAGCTGCCCCTCCATTTGCCGTTATTATATTTCTTTCCTTTTCTTCAGGATGCCTGCTTTGGGACCTCCCTTCCCCCTAATGACTTTACAATTTAAAAAAAAAAACTCATAGGACCTCAATATTTCCAAAAGCTCCAGTCCTTCTCCTTATCCTATCTAATAAAACGCATAGAGGTTAACAAATGCTAATTAACTAACTGATTCATAAAGAAGATAATGTTTTCTTTTGTTGTTACTGTGATTCAGTTGTTTCAGTCACATCCAATTCCTTGTGGTCAAAGATACTAAGAGTGGTTTGCCATTTCCTTCTCTAGATGATTTTACAGACGAGGAAACTGAGGCAGATAGGGTTAATTGTAGCTAGTAAGTGTCTTGAGACCAGATTTGAGCGCAGATTCTGAGTCCAGGTCTGGTGCTCTATCCACTCTGCCATTTTTGGGCTAGTGTAAATGGCTATGCTAAAGGACATATTTTTTATTCTTTTGTAGCAACTTAATCTAATAAATTACCTTTTCTGTCTATCTGTCCTACCTGATCTTAACCACAACTGCTTTGTAAGAAACATCTTCTCTCCGGGAACTTTCTCTAAGTCACATAGCTCAGGAGGAGAAAATATATGCATACACACACATAGTCATCTGTGAAGTTATGAAATACACATGTCCATCATCTACTGATATATATGTCCCACTCTTACGTGAAGAGATATACTGTAGTTTACCTGGCTGTATTCTTTCCTGGTTTATTGGGGCAATTGCAAGCAACAATTCGGAAAATTCTCGCAACAAAGCAAAGATTCTAGTCATAGATATTCTGTACATATATGTCAGTCCACATATGTGACCTGGTCACACATGTTCCCCATATTTACCTCCACATGTATGTTCTGACCCTACATGATATTGTCCTCCATAGATATTCTGTGGATATGTGTATTTCCTCACATATGTGTTCGCTTCCATGTGACTGACCTGACCACACATGATCCCTATAAATGTGTGCTTTTGCGTCTGCACATTGGCCATAATTCTTCCTTGTGTGTATGCTCCTTGATAGTTGTACCAGAGCTGTACATTTTACAAGAAACAAAATTGCATCTTTGATTCACAAAATGAAGAAGCCTTTAGGGAAACTCATAAACCCCTAATAGGAAAACACTGTCAGTAAGACCAACAGTAATGGCCCAAAAGCACTTTTCAAGAGCAGGAAGTCTGAATATCAACTACTCTTCAATACCCCAGGAATCATCTCAACCCTCTAGCATGAATCAGCACCAGTCTTCAGATAGAGGTTTCTTGCTCCCTTTCTTCCACTGCTCGGTCCTGCTTAATCCATATGAGATTCCCCCCAAACTCACCCTATTTTCTCTACATTTGGCATCTAACTTCATGTAAAACACTAGAGAACTGCACTGTGTATCTCCCCTCAGTAAAGCTCATTTGTTGCACTTTCTCTCCCCTCTCTTCATGCAACCTACATGTTGGCTTTATCTGGGATGCTGTGGCTCTCAGTCATTCTTGTTGAGCCACAGTCTTTTGACTAGGTAACAAGAGCAAGTAGTGAATCAGGAACCACAGACCTCAAGGACAGAGCTCCCCTTCTTCTCCCCGACCGCATAGCTGTGACTAGTGCCTCTGTCCTGAACAGCAAAACACTGCAGTTTTTCCCATGGCAACATAAGCAACAGATAAAGGAGATGGACACCTTTCACTGTAAGGGACTTAGGTATTCTGAACCTCCCCAGTTAAAACACATGCTCCCTACGTTTATGCCTTTATAAGTACATCCCCTACATATGTCTACTCTCTGCACTGACAGCATGTATATTTGTGTAAGCATGTGCCTCAGGTTTATGTAGCGAATTTTCAATGGCTACTTTTACATTGCCATTTCATTAAATAAATGTCTTTGCTGTGAACTGTGTTCTCTGAATACCTATTAAAGATAAATGCATTGATGGGGACAAAGTTTAGCTAAGATATGCTTAGACTGATATAATAATAGAGCCAGAAGGCACCTTAGAGATCACACAGAATCACATTCAAAAAATCTTGTAGAAGGAATAAACCTCAAAAGCCACGACCAAATCCAGACTGAACTTGAATAAAAATCCCCTCCATAATACACTCAATCACATCTAGCCTCTTTTTGAAGATGTCCCAACAGGGAGAATGCATTACTTCTGAAAGAATTCCCATTCCACTTCTGGAGAAATCTAATTGTTGGTAAATTCTTTCTTCAATCAATCAAGCAACAAGAATTTACTAAATTCTTCTATCTGCAGCTCTGCTTGGCCTGGACTCTAAGGACAGTATGTTATCCCCTCTTCCCCAGTAAACTGATCACTAGAAACCTCATCGCCCACCTCATCCTCTCCCCTAGGATTTAGATCAGCGGTTCTCAACCTGTGGGTTATGTTCAATTTGTAACAATGAAAATACATCCTGCATATGAGATATTTACATTACGATTCATAACAGTAGCAAAATTACAGTTATGAAATAACAACAAAAATAATTTTATGGTTGGGGGTCACCACAACATGAGGAATTGTATTAAAGGGTCACCAGATTAGAGGATGGAGGATGGAATCCTTCCCGAAGCCTCCCCTCACAGTCTTGCAGGTAACTTCGTTTTCTGTCAGTGGTTCTGCTTGGTTTCCAGTCCTATAATGGTCATGTGGTTTTGCTTAATGGGAAGATATTTCCCAACCATTAATAGGCTCGTGTGACCAGATTAGGTCGCATGAGTTTGAGTCACATGAAGCCTGTGGTGGGAGGAGCTTGCTAAATGGATGGAGCAGGAAGGGTGGAGCAGAGCCGAAAGGAAGTTGGTCAGAGCAGTTAGAGCTGAGGGACAGAGAGGAAGCAGGCAGTGAGCTACCAGTGTTTGTTTGTGGGAAGGCCCTAGTAGGGGGAAGGCTTGGGCATGGTGATGCCCCCTACAGTGTTATTATGTTTAGATTTCTTTGTTGCTATGATGTATTTGGCTTTCTGGTGTTGGGATTCAGTTTTCTGGTGTTTGAATAAATGTTTTGATTCCGTCTTCCATGTGGAGAATCTGTTATATTTTGCAATTCAGAATTATGCTGGCATATTCATAGTCACCATAGGCACTGTGAATATTGCATTGGTGCAACAACTCTGTGGAACACCAGGCCCGCAGTACTCTATGGTGGCTATATCTCCTTTTTCAGTTTCCCTTTGTATGTCACTTACCCCCATTAGATAGATTATAAGCTCCTTGAGGGCAGGGAGTGATTTTTTTTCTTATTTGTATACCCAACATTTAGTAAGCATTTTCAATTCAATTCAGTAAATATTTATTAAATGCCTACTACGTGCCAGACACTGCTAAGTATTGAGGATAAAAAGGTAGAAATCAAATAATTCCTGGCTTCAAGGAACTAACATACTTTTTTTTAATGAAATTTTATTTCTTTTACTTATATCATCTATATTTCCCAATGTATCCCCTTCTTCTCTCATCCATTCCCAGAGGGTCATTTCTTATAATTAAGGCTCAAGAACAATTTCAATACCCATTAAGGAAAATAACTAGCCCAGTCATCATAGTGGGGATGTGGATAGATAATCTCTTACCATAACATCCTAGGAAGGGGCTGTAGAAAAAGCATAGTGTCATATACTGAAATTCCCAGATTTGGTAGTAGAGTGCAATGAGTCAGAAATGAGAAGTCATCCCCAAAGAACATCCAGGCTCTTCATCTACAGAAGCAGCCTCTGACACAAAAATGACAGGAGGGACAGTTGGGAGGAATAACTTTCTTTGGGGGAGGGATGTGGAACAGAACTCTTTTTTCCATGTTTATTTAGTCTCCATTCAAAAGAAATCAGTAAAATAGTCTAAGGATGCTTATAATGCTGCAATGCAGAGCTGAGCTGAAAGCACTCATCACTTGCAATAGTAGTACTCTATTGTATTTCTCCTGTACTTTTCTCTTAGGAGCTAAGTGCTTTGCAGACAATGTCTCACAGAATCATTTATTTTCACACCAAGATAAGGAAAGAGTCAGGTATTCAGCAGGATGAATGAGCTTCTCAAGGTCACAAAGTTGATTAATGGCTATGGTTGCAACAGAGTTTGAGTGCCTATCTCAGATGGGTGAGGGGCATAATTTAAAAAAAAAAAACTACCTGCCAATTTAATTGCATTAGGGACAATGTAGCAAAAATTTAATGTGTAATGTTAGTATCACTTCATAAAATCTAAATAAGCAAATAAATTAATTTTCTATCCCTTCTCATCTCCTTCTTGATCTTTGGACTTCCCTTTCCTCTTCTGTAAAATGGGAAGAATAACACTTGAGCTCTCTCTCACACAAGATGGTTATGAAACTCAAATGAGATAAAGTATGTAAAAAAGCAGGTAGGCAGCTGACAAATATTTATTGTGTATTGTGTGATAGGGACTGTGCTAAGCACTAGAGACAAAAAATATTGTTCTTTTTTTTTTGAGAGGGGAAAGCAAAGCAATTGAGGTTAAGTGACTTGCCCAAGGTCACACTGCTAATAAATGTCAAGTGGCTGAGGCCGGATTTGAACTCAGGTCCTCCTGTGTCCAGGGCAAGTGTTCTATTCACTGCTGTTCATCTTTTGTTTAGAATAGGATCAATGATATCACTGGTGTTGTCTTGACCAGCCCCATGAATTGAATTTGAATGAATCAGAGCTGCAAAAAGTCGTCAGCCTCACTTTCTCTTCCAGAATCATTCAAGTCCAGTGGCAAGACAAAAGTCAGGATGACTGGTGATGGTCTGGGATACAATGAATGACCTTGGTGTCTTCAATGTCTGACCAGCTCTAAGCACTCCTCAACACCTGCTTCAGGTACCTTCATGGCAGTCGGAATAAATCATTTTCATCCACCCATTCCGTCATGGGAAGTCTTCACATGCTTATGGTAGATAGCCCCTTAATTCAAGACAAGTTTGAGGCCTGTTGGTTATCCTGAACCTGGTTTAGCTCATCTGCTAAGATTGTTTTACCATGGTTTGGCTGTTTGGTCATGCTACAGTTTCTTGGAGTATTGGGTGAAAGGGTGTATGAGGTATTCAGAAAGGACTAGCACCTCTGGTGTCAGGGATTTCTAGGCCCTGTTTGGGGATGTTCATTCACTTGTGGTGTCCACCTGTCACTCAGGAATAGAAATACCAGAAAAAAAGACAGTACCTGCCTTCAAGGAGCTTACATTCTATTGGAGGAGGTAAACACACAGAAAGGAACTAAGAAGCAAAGAGGGGGGAGAGGGAAGATCTAAGAAATTTGGTACCAGGTTTGGAAAGAGGCAGCAGAATGAAGAGTTACTTGCCTGGGCCCATCTCCTAAATGGAGGCTCTAGGAAGAATTTACCAAAGGGCCCTCTGAGATGTGAAGGAACCCCCTGAAATTATTTTCTTGAGTTGCCCTATTTTACAGAGATAAAGCTTCCCTGAACTAACATAACAGTGATCTTTTGCAACTGAACTCTATTAACTCTCAGTGTCCTTGAAGTAGAGTTAGCTACAAGCCTGGCTCTGGTCAGCCTAACTCAGACTGATAAACCATTTGTGCAGCTGAGACTCTTCAGATAAGCAAGACCACACTACCTTTATGGTCTAGCAGTTCCCAGGAGGGCCCTAGTCATGTTTTACTTTTCTCATGATTTGACTCTAAGGAATTTCCCCTTTGCCCCCTCCTCCTCCTGCAACCTCCCATTCTCACTATTACATATAAAAACCCACGGTTTTGCCTGTATTTGGGGCTCCTTTGTACTTGTTATAAGGAGTTCCCATGGGTATGTGCCTTTCTCTTGTAAATCAAGTTACTACTCATGTCTTGTGGAGTTGTGATTTTTGGTTAACATCACCAATGGGAGAAAGGGCCAACATGGCAAAGGGTGAGAAAATGCAAGAAACAGATGTTCTAAAGGGGAAGAGACTCCAGGCACTAAGGGAAGTTCCAAGTGAAGAAAGCATCTGACATATGGTGGGGGGAGGGGGAGATGCTCTGAAACTGTACAATTGCTAAAAGAAAAACTCTTCATTCAGGCTTTCACTCTGATTAATGAGACAAAAATTAGGGAAAAGAGAAGTAAAAATTTATTTTCAAAATATATATATGTCAATATAGCACCAAATTGACTGGCTGATCTCTAGAGTTCAGCACTGGATTCTAGATGGAGCCAGCTTTTATTAACTTTGGCAATGAAATAAAGATAATTAGGATTAGTTCACATTAGCAAGAGGAAATGGGCCATTTCATCTCAGCTCTTCCCCAGTTGTCTGTATGTTTTGACTAACTGGCAGCTAAGTGGTGAAGTGGATAGAGTGCCAGGCCTGGAGTCAGGAAGACTTATCTTCCTGAGTTCAAATCCGATCTCAGGTACATACTAGTTGTGTGACCTTGGGCAAGTCACTTATTCCTGTTTGCCTCAGCTCGTCATCTGTAAAAATGAGCTGGAGAAGAAAATGGCAAACCACTCCAGTATCTTTGCCAAGAAAACCCCAAATGGGGTCAGGAAGAGTTAGACATGACTGAAACTATGAACAACAACAACAGGTAGGAGGTGATGTGGTACCGGACAGATAGCAGCAGGTAATACAAAAACTGCAGACTCAGTAATGCTTCCCCCAACTGATTGACAAGCAGGACTGGGAATACCAAGTCGACATAACTTTCAGCACAGTCCTATATAAATGCCAGCTATTATAAGATATCCATTTGATTTCATTATTCAGCTCTACCAGTTCAGAGATGGGTAGCTAGAAGGATAGACTCATGGACAGAATGGACTTTAAACATCTGATGTAGTCCAACCCTCTCATCCTGCAGATGAATATGTTGAAACTCAGAGGGGCAAAAGTGACTTAATGAAGGTCACCCAGTTAGCAAGTAACAAGGCTGAGAATCAAATTCCCATCTTCTTACTCTAAATCCAATACCCTTTCCGCTAAGCCATGATGCATTCTTTTATATATTCAGAGTCTTTCTCTATATATTCATCAGATTCTCCTACATCCATGCAGCAATAAATATAAAAGTTCCACTGAATACAATATTTTAAGTGACATGCCTGTTTCCATGTCTCCAGGTAACCTTACTGACTCTCCTATCATTATGTAACCCAACTTCAAGAGGACTCAATAGCTCTGCCACCTAAGTAGTACTTACATTAATAGCTGAAAGTTAATGGTTGCTCCTATCATCTTCCCAAAGCCAAAGTGCTCACTAAATCTGACATATACAACTCCCCAAAATGACTACTACAATGAAGTTGATGGAGGCAAATAGTAGCCTTTAGAGAGAACAGCATGAAATGGGAAATTGTATTCCCAATACCTAGAGATTTAGTTGATGTGAAATACAGTATTTAGTAGTGGGGCACCAGATAGCATGGGACTGAATTGGATAAATGAAATAAATGGTCATTCTGAGGAACTGGAAGCTGTGAGGTTCTAATCTTAATTCTGTTGATGAGAAGAGAACAGACATTTATTAAGTGTCTCCTATGTGCTACATAGGGTAGCTAGGTGGTGAAGTGAACAAAGTAACCCCGTTTACCTCAGTTTCCTCATCTGTAAAATAAGCTGGAGAATGAAATGGCAAGCCACTCCAGTGTCTTTGCCAAGAAAACCCCAAATGGGGTCACAAAGAACCAGACACTGAAAACAACTGAGTAACAACAACACCCATTAGGTTCTATGCTAAACACTTTACAGATATTAACTAATTTGATCTTCACAGCAACCCTAGGAGTTAGGTGCTATTATCATTCCCATTTAAGTTGGGGAAATTAAAGCAAAGACTAAATTATTTGCTCAGGGGTCACATAGCTACTAAATATCTGAGGTCAATTTTGAATTCAGGTCTTTCTGAGTTCTATATAAATGTCATTATTGTTATCATCAGCATCATTTTACTCATTTTTCTTACTGGGTACAGTAGGTCCTAGTTGTCAGCTATGCAATAAAAATAATCAGCACCCTTGGCAAGCTTACTAGGCACTGCACCTCAGTAGTCAGTAGTAGAGGGCAGTGGATGACCTTAGAAAACCTATAAAGATGAATCCCAGGAAGATGGTGGCAAAAAAAGGAAGGTAAAGGGAAGAGGAAGGAAGGGAGGAAGGAAGGAAAGAAGGAAGGAAGGAAAGAAGGAAGGAAGGAAAGAAGGAAGGAAGGAAAGAAGGAAGGAAGGAAGGAAGGAAGTAAAGGAGAAATGTAGGGAAAGAGGGAGGGAGGGAAGGAAGAAAGGGAAGGAAAGAAAGGAGGATGGAAAGAATGAAAGAAGGAAGGAAAGGAGAGAGGAAGGGAAGGAAGGATGGAGAGAGGGAAGAGAAGGAAGAAGGAGGAGGAAGAAAGAAGAAAGAAACAAAAGGAGAAACAAAAGAATGAAGGAAAAATTTATTAAGTGCCTACTCAGCAACCACAGAGCACAGAGAAATGACACCCAGAAGATAACAATATGAGGACATCTCCAGAGGACATCAGCAGCTGTGCAGTTTTACAGGTGTGCATTGTCGTACCCACAAACGTCCCTACACCTGGGCTCTCCTCACATGGCTTTCATACATATTCCTTAGCCACATGGGTTACTTTTTCGTGTGCTCTCCTACTTATGGAGGAAAGTACTGCATACGTGCATAGTGGGAATCTTTTCTTGTTTCTTTATTATGTTGTTTGAATGTTTCACCTTTTGCTTTGAACTGATGTGTCCTCTGGTTGACTGGTTAAAAACTCCAAAGACTCCAGGGGGCTTGTAAAATATGTATCTGAATGAGTGCTGATTCATGAAGTGCCATGAACTTAAGGTAGTTTTCTGAGGTCCCCCATGTAAGGAAATCCCTAGATGTTGCATCATTAACATCTTCATAATTACCCTTAACAGATAGTGCTTAGTAAGCACCTATTTGCCGTTCTTTAAGCCAGTAGTCTTTCTTCCTATCTTTACTTATTGAATATTCAGGCAATTGTCAGTTACTGTTCATTGCACTTCCAAAACATCTCTTGAATCAGTTCTATTCTCTCTATTACCATAGCTACCAACCTTATATAGATCCTTATTAGCCACCTGCCTGACCTGATATAACATCCCTATTACAGATGTCCATACCTTGTTCTCTTCCCCTTCATATTATCCATCTTTCATACACCTGCCAAATTAATCTTTCCTAGTCATAGCTCTGATCATGTCATTCATCTGCTTAAAAAACTCCTGGGGCTTTCCATTGTCTAGCAGGTATTTTTCCACCAATATGAATTGCCCTCAAGAAAGCTGATGGTTAACCAGCCAACATTACACTACCCCCTATGGCCCTAGGCCCCAAGGAGAATATAACATGATATAATGTAAAATGTCCTAGGTTTTAAATTCAGTGCACCCTCATCATCTGAGGACTAGTGCAGTTTCTAGGGATCCAGCTTCTGTTTGTCAGGTTTATGGCATGGTTGTTTCCCTCTCACACAGAGGTGTTCAGAGTCTTAATTAGATAAAGAGTGTAAAGTGCCTTGAAAGCTGCAGTTGAAAGGTGCTAGAGAAATCCCTATAGATTTTTGTCTGGTAGAGAAAGATAAAAAGAAAATTAGAATGGCTCTTTAAAAATGAGCTAACAGTTTACTCTTATGCTTCTTGGCTTTCCTCTTACATTTCTGTGTGGCAAATGTTTATAGCTTTAAAAAAAAATCCTAACCATAAATGTAAAAGTTGAAATCAGGCTCCAGCAGGGCAAATTAAATTCTATTTCTCCAAGACGGGTCTGTGGGACATAAACAAGGGAACAAATGGCTATGGGCTTGGATTCTTCCAAGCAAAAAGGGAAACCAGAGCAGACTCACATTTGGTTAACACTTCTGAAGGAAGTCTGAAATCAATACTTTAGCAGAGTGGTTTTTTTAAGGAAACACACGTTAAAAAGTATATTTCTAGACAGAGGCCCCCTTTCTGAATATCAGGCAAAACATGGTATTTGTTTCTTAAGAGAAGAAACTTTCGTTGAATTCAATTATACTGCCCTGTTCCCATTCCTCTCCTTTGAGGTTGACTACTGATAGCATGGTGTATGTAAGTGTAAATGGATCAAAGCCCTTTCCACTGAAAATGAAAGGAAATGAATAGAAAGCTCCGGTCTGCAGTAAGCCAAATCCTACAAGCAACGATTCATGCACAATTTGGGTAGGGAGGGGCAGATGCTGACCCCAGAGTTGTTTGCAAGCAACTGACTGCATATTTTGAGTGACCAGGGACTAGAAAGAATTGGAATTAGCAGCAACACTGCAAAAAAAATTCTGTAAAGCTTGACAGAAGGATATAGGAAGACAAGGTAAGTACTTGTCAATGGGTAGTTTTTAAATAATCTTTGTTCATCACCCAAATTAAAAATAGCATTAGCCAATATTCTCTCAGATTGTCACATTCAATTTCAGTTTTCTTAAAAGAAGGAAAAGGGATTTTTTTTAATGGATAATAATAGTCAGCTACACGTGGTTTTAAATTTTGCAAAGCACTTTACATATGTAAAAGGTGTCTTGTGCATGCCTCACTATCTAAGAAGTCATATCTCCATGTGGAGAGGCAAGCAACTGTTTCCAGGAGAATGGTGAGGACAAAGCTCTGCATGGATATTCTGTAACTCCTCTGGGTAGTGATACCACATGGTTGAGAAGAGTTTTCTTCTACTGGTTGTATAGCCAGAAAAAGTCGATCAGCACCAGATATGGCATTGATGAATTCCAGTTGAGGGAGTGAAGTGACTTTTTCACTACAGCTTCCAGTGAGAGAACCATGTTTTAAGAGGAAGAACTTTGGGGCTTTCCATCTCTGAGGCCATATGGTCCCTAAGAAATGGGCCCAGATCCATGGCCTTTTTCTTAGTTCTTTCCAGTTCTAGGAAGTAGAGTCTCTAATCTGGACTGGAACCATGAGTCACAGGGATCCTGGAATCCAGCATCCCAAACCAGATGTTGCAGCCAGTTCAGTGTCAGTGCCCTAAGGAGCAAGGATTCTCCAGCCCAACAGAAGGCAATGATGATGCCACTTTGGGATGTGAACTTAGTGGGACCAATGCTGTAGGCACTGAGCTAAATTGTAAATTTTGAACTGAGATGAGATAGGTGGAATTATGACCCCAAGTTTGGGGGGGAGGGGGAATGAATATATATTTCTTCTTGTTATGTCTGTGAAATAAATATTATTTTGTAAAAGTGAACAGTTAAATGGTTAAATGGAACTGGGGTTGCCATTCACTGGCGTCTTAATAAATGGGAAGGGGTATAACTAGTGGGGGAGGTTGCATCAGTACCAGAGAAAAGAGATATCCCAAACTCCTCAGGGTATCTGAAAACCCTGAGGTAAAATTATAACAGGTCTAGAGAATGGAGCCAAAATCAACTACATTACATACACATACATCATCCTGCTTGTTCTTTACAACATGATGTGAGGCAAGTGCAAAAACCATTATACTAAGTTCACTGTTGAGGAGACTCAAGTTTAGAGAGATCAAGTGATTTGCCCAAAGTCACACACAGTATCAGACTCAGGCTTCAAACCCACCTTTTTCTGACTTCTAATCTATCATTCTATCCACTACATCACCATGCTAGTCTCATACTTTCAAGCCAATTACAAAAGACTACCACATTCAGAATGCCCGTGAAACCTGCACAGTACACCAGTACCATGCCAGGAAACTGAACCGCTTCCATTTGAATTGTCTTAAGAAGATTCGGAAGATCACTTGGCAGGATAAGGTACCCTTCACTGAGGTCTTTTCTCAAACTAAACTGCCAAGCATTCAAATTCTACTGCAGAGAGCACAACTGCAATGGACTGGCCACATTGTTAGAAAACCAAATAGACTTGCCTAAAAGACTATTTCATGGAGAACTCACACAGGGTAAGTGCTCCCAGGTGGTCAGAAAAAGAGATACAAGGACACTCTCAAGGTCTCTCTTAAGAACTTTGGGATTGATTGTGTAACATGGGAGGCACTGGCACAGGACCACCCAACATGGCTCGCCATCATCAGAGAAGGTGCTGTGCTCTACGAGCAAGCCAGAACTGGAACAACTCAAAGAAAATGCAGGATGCACAAATTTAGAAAATTGACCCCAAATATTCACACAGACTATTTGTGCCCGACCTGTGGTAGAGAATTCCAAGTTTGAATTGGTCTGATCAGCCACAGTCGGACACACTGAAACTTGACTCTAACATAATGGTGTCATTTTGGTCCTCTTCAAGAGCAAAGGATACCAACCAACCAACCAATAATAATAACACAATACATTTGTGAAGTTCTTTGAAGTTCGCAGAACAATTTTTTCATAGCATCTCTCTGAAGAAGGTAGCACAAATGTTATCATTATCACTCAAATTACAAATGAAGAAATGGAGACCCTGAGAGACTAAGGGACCAACCCAAGGTCACAAAGTAGTGTCAGAGCTGTGATTCCAACCCTACTCTCCTGAATCCAAATCCAGCTACTGGGAAAACTGAAAAGTGGCCAGGCAGAAAAAATATTTAAACCAGGCATGATATGTTCTGATAAGCTCCAAATGGATATATGACCTAGTTGTTAAAGGTCATATCATAAGCAAATTACAGAACAATGGAAGGAGATGTACACAATGATAGAGGGTGGATCTTTGACCAAGCAAGAGATACAGAAGATCGCAGAAGTTTAAATGGTCAATTCTGATTGCATAAAATTGAAATTTTTTGCACAATTAAAAGTGATCAAGCTAGACTTCTACAGGAGCCAGTTAACTGGAGAAAAATCTTTCCAGCAATATTCTCCAATAAAGGTCTGATAAGATATGTGTGTATACATATATAAATACATATGTGTGTATACATATATATGTATGTGAAATTGATACAAATACAAAAGAGCAAGAGCTATTCCCCAAGAGACAGATAGTCAAAGGAAATGAACAGGCAGTTCTCAAGTGAAGAAATTCAAACAATCAACAACTAAAATCAAAAATTCACCAAATGACAAATAATAAGAGAAATGCAAATTAAAACAACTATTAGATTAGCAAAGATGACAAAAAAGGAAATTTTTAATGATTGGAGGTTTTATGGGAGCATAGGCACACTAATATGCTGTTGGAGGAGCTACAAACTGGTACATTTTGGAAAACAATTTGGAAATTTACCCAAAAGTCACTAAATTATGCTTTCCTTTTAACCCAGGGATCCCAATACGAGGCATATGTCTCAAAGATAATCAAAGAAAGAGGAAAAGGACCATGTGTCCAAAAATATTTAAAGTAGTCTTTTTTGTTATAACATAGAGCTATAAAGTGGATTCCCAACAAGTGGAAAATGGCAGAATAAATTATTGTATGTGAATAAAGGAATGTGATTTACATCACAAGGAGTAACAAAGTGATGGATTCATACAAACTAGGGAAGACTTGTGTAAACAAATGTAGAACAAAGTGAACAGAACCAGGAAAACTATTTATATAATGACCAAAATATTGTGCAATAAAACAATTTTGAAAGACATAAGGATTCTTATAAAAGCAACTAACTAATCACAACTACAGAGACTGTTGATGAAATCTGCCTTCTACCTCTTGGCAGAGAAGTCATGTGCTATAGATAAAGAATGAGACATGCAGTTCCAAAAGTGATCATTACAGCACAAGTTTATTTTGTTAGGATACATTTTTGTTACAAGGGAGAACTTTTTGTTTTTGTTTTGTTTTTTGCTTTTTGGAGGGGAAAAGCAGGGTTAAATGGCTTGCCCAAGGTCACATGGCTAGTAAGTACTAAGTATTTGAGGTCAGATTTGAACTCAGGTCCTCCTGACTCCAGGACCAATGCTCTATTCACTGTGCCACCTAGCCACCCCAAGAAGGGAGAATTTTTTTAAGGGAGAGGAGAGTTGGTGGAAAAGTGTAGTGATGCAAAGAAGAAGAAGGAGAAGAAGAAGAAAAGAAGAAGGAGAATGAGAAGAAGAAGAAGGATGAGGAGGACAAGGAGGAGGAAGAAAGAAGAATGTTAGTGAAACATAAGAATACAAAAAGGTGGTTGATAGAGTAACATGGACGAGTAACACATTGTTGATACTACCACATTAATTTAAGCTGCAATAGATTCAAAGTTTTACCATGTGGGGTCTTTTGTGTACGAAAATGTTCTTTTTTATTATTTTCTTGGTCATCATAAAAATCTTAAAGAGAAAAAAATCATGCATAGAGGAGGAGGAGGAGGAGGAGTAATAGTTAACAGAGAGAGATCCCTGAAGGGAAAGAAAAACTCTAGGAAGAAGCTGACTTGTAGAAGATTCCAGCACCTTGATGATCCCCTTATCCCCGGTTTACCACACTATAGTCTTCATGCAATTTCCTTTTACATGAAATTTAGGACTTTCTTTTGGATAAGATGAGATACTTCACTCTCGGTGGCAGAGCTCAATTACTCTCTGTATTGTCCGGTATAGTCTCATCTACACAACTTCACTGTTAGCCAGGCTGCTATCCTGGATAAATGGGTTTATTTGCTATTCTCCATGTGTCATCTTTGTGTAATTGGCATTTGGTGAGGAGAGAGTCAAGTCTTAGATATTTAGCTTGGGATATTCCCTCTTGTTAAGGAATTGTGATCAGGAACTCAAATTGAACCTAAAAATCATTTCCTCTAGACTAACAATACTTAAGGGAAAGGCGTAAATAAATACACTTCTAACCCAGTCCTCCCTCTCTGAGGAGAACAGTGTCTAGCCTCATGGCTGCAATCTTCTGTTCCCCTCCTGGCAAGCATCTGTCTCCCTTGGAGAAGGGTAGGCAGAGAAATGTTCATGCTCCATTATGAATCCATCTAGACAGACTCATTTGGACATGCATTGCCTACATGGGCAACATACACATACACATGCACATCTTATTCATAAAAATAAATTTTGCCACTGCCTACCAAAGGGTTTGATATGAACAAAGAAATATATTAAAATCCTTGGATATGATCCATTCGTCACAAACCATAAGTGGTTTCTTTTTCACTACGTTGGTTTCCATCAGCCAATATCTCTTATCATACATAATAACATTCCACTGTGATGCCTATGCTGATTCACTCCCTCCTTCCATGAAATAGTCAAACGTGAGATCCTTGAAGCTGTCAAAGTTGACCTCCATGCCGCTCTCAAAATTCAGTATAATATCCTTCTGCTTAAGAACAGCCTCACTGCTCAAAGCCTTTAGGGGCCAGCTAAGACAACTCTATGATGTTTTCCCCTGCTGGCAATTCACAGTTCAGCTCACCCAGGTAATCCCTTGAGGGGTTCCTCCATTCAGCGAGTAAAAATCATAGAACTAGGGTTGTAAAAATAACACTCTAGTAAATGATCAAGCAGTTTGTAAAGTTCCAGGTAGATATAGGTGGCATTAAACAAGCTGTTGTATATTTCCAATTCATTCTACAAATGCCTCATTTGTACTTAACTGTTTTTTTGTCTCTCCCATTAGGCTATGAGCTCTTTTTGAACATCGAGTGAGTTAATAACTGTAAAGCACTTCACCAGTACCTGGTACATTGTATGTATTACATAAATGTTAGCTATTATTGTAATGTATATGATATCCAAGGATTATGGTATCCAAGTATCCTGTGGGGCATGAATGGCCTGCTTACAGTAATGACAAAATTCATGTTGGATATTCAATTATCTCTTTTTCTTAGGCTATTCTACAAGTTCGACCCACTCACTCTAATAAAGTCCATAGCATTCTAAATCAATCAAGGGTCCAATGTGATCCTGACTCTAGGCTATATTTTTTAAATTTTCAGAAATGACCTTTGCTCTCTGGAAACTCAATAGCCTCTTGTAACTTACTCTAGTTGATGAATGAATGGCTTTGATTTCCATACACATCAATCTTCCATGCTATGCCAAGATATCCAGCTCAATTTTCTCAAGCAACAGCTGCTAAAATATAAAGAATCTGTCATAAGACTTTAAATCTTGTGCAATAAATCTGAACTTTTAAAATTTGGCAGTTATGAGGGGGTTTTTAGGTGGCAACTGAAAGTCACACCCTTAAATTCCTAACCTTGGTGGTACTGGTATATAGTTCACTACATAAATATTATTTAGGATATGAATGCCCTGTCTATTACATACACTCAAAGTCATATATAATGTATTTTTCAGCAGGTCCAGATTCTCTGATGAATCCCAGATAGCATAAATGTTTACCATCTTTTTCAACGTAATGTGTCAGATACCCTTATTCTTAGGGTTTTTAGGAGATACCTATTATAGCTATCACAAAGTTTCCCCGCTTTATACTCTCTCTTGCACCTAGAGTCTCATGCCATACCAAGCAGGTGTCTAAATAACAAAAGAGGGAGCAGGTAACAATTGATAGTTTTATGTTTTCCTTTTGGTTATCAGTTGGTGACTTATAGCTCTGGCAGAAATGTAATTATCTGTGGTTCTGCTTATGCAAAGTGATAACAATCACAGTAGTTTCCACAGTTTGTTTTGTTTTTATTTGGGAGGGGGGGGCTATCATTTCTTTGGTAAAGAGAATTATCGTTGATGAAACTCCCACTATTGATGCAGCTGGTACTTAATCCTGCAAATTCCAAACTTAAGGCATTGCTTGGAGCACTGAGAGATCTTCTGAGTCTTTCCAGATATAGATGACTGGGTTTAACTTTCTCCATTAAATCACCTCCCTTACCTCTCTGTATTGCAATCACTGTCAGCCTCAAGATCCTACCTCCAAGAGTCTTGGTATTACTCTACATCATTTTAGCAACATGATCTGGAAACTTCTCTGCATCCAGATCACTTTCTTTCTATCCTTGTAAATCAGGGGTGTGTATAAATCCACACAATCCAATTGCTGTAGTTGTTCAGTTGTTTTTCGGTCATGTCTGACCTTTCATGATCTCATTCGGAGTTGTTGGGTTTTGTTTTGTTTTTTAGCAAAGATACTAGAGTGGTTAGCCATTTCCTCCTCCAGTTCATTTTACAGATGAGGAAATTGAAGCAAACAGAGTTAGGTGACTTGCCCAGGGTCACACAGCTAGTAAGTATCTAAGGTCAAATTTGAACCCATGAGGATGACTCTTCCTGATTCCAAGCCCAGTGCTCTATCCACTGTGCCACCTACCTGTCTTTATACAATCCAACTAGATCACTACAAAATCATAAAGGCTGATATCCCTTTGGACTTCACTGAAGATATGATATGGTTACAGGGACAGTCAACAAGACCTGGCTAAGGGACCTAATACTATCCATACTTTTGGCAAAGCAAAATTATTTGTAGTCCTTCATGGCCCTGAAACGAATCCCTTATATTCCTCAACTCTGGAAGGGAACTACTCTCCTGATTGGTAGGCCCGAAACAGAACTGGTATTTCATGAAGGGCCCCAGCCATGCTGCCTTTACTCTCAGTTCAACTCATTCTTTAGACTACTCCATCTCTTCACTAGGAGCCTTGCCCCTATGTGGGTAAGCCCCCACCACCTTCCAGCTCCCTTTTATGTTTTGTCATCCTCTATCAGAATGTAAACTCCTTGAGGGTAGAGACCATCTTAATTTCTAGGATTTGTATGACCAGTTGGTACAGTGTCTACAAAGTAATTGCCTAATAAATGTTTTGTCTATGTCTATATCTATTTTATATCTATAGCTATCTATCTTTCATCCTTCTACCTGTCTATATCTAGCTGCCTATTTATTCATCTAACTGCCCTTTCTATTCATCCATTTATCTATACTTATATGCAGCTTTCTGCCTATTTACCTATTTATCATCTATCCAGCCAGCCATCTGTCTGTCTGTCTTCTCACACTATCGTATTACTTTTAGAAAGACTTCAGAATCTAAGGTCCTACCAGAAATTGCAGAGGCCTCAATGTCAGAAGCTTGTGAAAAGGACCATGAGATATATCAATTTTTTGTATATTTTTCTGAATTCATAGGACTTGGGTAAGGATCTTCCATCGCTAACAGGGTTTCTTGAACCCAACTAGAATGTGCTGTGGTGATCAGGGGCTACAAAAGCCTCAACATCAAAAGTTTAGCATAGGGATTGCTGGATCCCTTGGGATTCAGAGGACTGGGATGAGAGATTGGGTGGAGGAGGTGTCCAACTGTTCAGAGTCCAATTGCTCTTAGGGGTTCCTGAACTCAAGTAGAGCATGTCATGGTAGAGTGGTCTATACTAATCATTTCACCTCTGCAGTAGAGGCCCTGTCAGAAAAATGGGTGAAAAAGAATTGACTCTTGGTTCCAACAGGTTGTGTAAAACAACTCTTAATTCTATGATACCAGAGGCAACTGGTGGCAGAGTGAAAAGAGTGTTAGTCCTAAAGTCAAGAAGACCTGAGTTCAAATTCAACCTCAGACACTTACTACCTGTGTGAATCTAGGCGAGTCACTTAACTTCTGTCTGCCTCAGTTTCCTCAACTGTAAAATAATATTACCACCTACCTCACGGAATCATTAAGAGGATTAAATCAGATATTTGTAAAAATCACTTAGCACATAGTAGGCACTATATAAATGCCCACTGTCTTCCACTAGAAGGTTAGGGCATCTCTAGAGATTATCATTTAGACTAGAGACACAAAACTCATTTGATTCCTTCTCTTTCCTATACTAGTTTACTTATCACCAGTTAACAAGGACAGATGATAGGCCTGGTGCAAGTATTCACTCAGTCTCCACCAGTTCATGATAAAGAAATATCTCCTCTGGTACCAACTTCATTCCCTGCATGAACATGAAACCTGTTCTGGAGTGGCTAAGGTTTCTCAGTCAATCTTTTGCAGTCGGTAACAGTCTTCATCAATTACCTGTCACTGGAACTTGTTGGTAGATCTCCCCGAAGGCTCAGGCCCCTAAATAAATAAAAATTTTTGCTCCCTCAAGTCTCTCTCTCTCTCTCTCTCTCTTTCTCTCTCTCTCTCTTTCCCTCTTTTCAGGTATATATGTAAACCATAAATTTATTTATAAATTATATATAGATACTGCTGTACTATGTATATTCTAAAATACATAAAATGAATTTTAAAATGAAATATTTTAAATAATTTTATTATGGTACATAAAATCATTTTCTTTAAAAATATTTATAATAGGGGCAGCTAGGTGGAAAAGTGAATAGAGAACCAGCCCTGGAGTCAGGAAGACCTGAGTTCAAATCTGGCCTCAGACACTTAACACAAAAAACTAGCTGTGTGACCTTGGACAAGTCACTTAACCCCAATTGCCCTGCATCCCCCCCCAAAAAGCAAAATAAATAAATAAAATGAATAAAAATATATATTTATAATATTTTACAGAAAGCGTTGAAATTGAAAATTCTTCATTATTTTTGAAAATCTTGATTTAACACTTTGTGATATGGTGATTCAAAGCTTTCATTCTACATGTGGTTTATTTTGCAACTAAGTTTTAATGGCAGGCAAAGCTAAAATAAAAGATGTCTCACAAAGATAAATAGATGAAAACTGAAGAAATTCAATATAAGCTACACTTATTAAACCATGATACTCATTTTTCAATTCCAGCTACCAATTATGCAAAGGTTTTTGTTGAAATTCAGCTATTAAATTTTCATTTTACCTGATGTCATATCATTATCCTCACAAAATAATGAGGTGTTTCATTTTCATATTTTTAAACAAATGGGTTCAAAACCTGCTGAAACTCGTCATGTGGAAAATTTTTAGCAGGTTAGAAAATTCTCTTTCCAAGTTGTTGAGTGCATTTTTAGTGGGCCAATATGAGCAAGGCATTTACATTGTATTAAAAAAAATTTTTAAGCTTAGTTTTTAAATATGCTAATTGTGATGGCTTCATTCTATCATTCCATTATTAGCTAACACCTCAAGACCCAGTACAGCAGTTTTAAGCTATTAAAGCCATGACTTTTGGGATACCTTCTATGCATAATTATGAAGTTCATTGTTAAGAATCTTGGATATAAACCCAAATTTTGGTTTCTTGGTAACTTAATATTTTTTTGACTGACTTCTTGTCAGATCTGATTATATTGTCATTGTTTTTGCCTCATGATGTGGCTGAAAAAGAAAGCTTTTCTTAGAAATTTTCTCTTTTCCATTTTTTTCTGGTTTACATAATATTATATTATCTTCAACCTGTGGTTTCTTTGCAGGATCTTTTTAACCCATTTGTCCATTCTGTGATGGTTAGTCTAGATTAAAGCTAGATAATACGTAGGTTGCCTCTGCCAGGCACAAGCCAACTACAACATATCACAATGTACTAAAAGAAATTGAATGAGGCGTGGCTCTCAACCCATCCACATGGGAAAAACTCTTGTTCTTCCCTCTATATATCTTATAAACTATGCATGTCACATGACCATTTGATTTTCCAAACTGAATGAGGGGGCTAGTGTCAATCTAGAAATTAAAAATTAATAATGCTTAATTTCTTATTTTAGGCAAAAAAATATAGTAGTTAGACATTCTAATTTTTTTCCTATGTCTCAGTGACTCCTCTGCCATAAACCACTTCCCCACACCCAATGTAGTTATTTGTGACATACTCATCTTTGAAGTTAACTAATAGAGTTTGTGATCTACTATTGATACACTTATTCATAGCCTCAGCTAATTCATGGTGACCAACAAGTTCTCCTGAGGTAAATAGTCATATATCTATTTAATATGCAGGTATACATAATATTATCATATATTGTGATATTGATTATGTAATATATTGCATAATACAGTATATTTTAATCATATGTTATTATGCTTCCATATAGTTTAAATAGATATAAAGTATATGTTATAGATACATATGCGTATATGTATATATGCATACATATATGTGGATAGATAGATAGATAGGTATGGGTGTGGTTATATGTATATATGTGCATGCCTTCAGGGTCACCACTGAGCATTTGACAATCGGATATATTACAGGATCTTCTGAGAGTTCATATACCATCTGTACCCTAATCGGTTTGTAATACTCATTCTTGGTACATCTCTCCTGATTAAGGCAGTATTTTTGGCACATGTTGTAAAAACTCCAACTTTCAAAGCCTCTCACAGACTTTCTGGGCCTCAAGCAATATTATCAGAACATTGCAAGGTTTTAGTGTACTTGTAGTTACTTTGGGTACATATAATGGATACTCCAAATTGTTATCTCTGAATTTGGTTGTAATTGGGGTGGGATTAAAACAAAGATCAAGATTTTTTTACCAATTTTTTACTAAAGTATCACTTCCATCCACATATTCTCTATACTTTGTTTTTAAGTCACATAATTAATTCCAGGAACCATCTCTCCATCCTCAGTCCAACAAAGTACAAAAACTTTACATATGTTTAAATCATTGCCATCCAAATCCTTGATTCTCTCTTCTCTTAGATGGCAGAGTATACAATTCCAAACCAACATGGTGTGAATAAAAGAACACTAGATTTGATACTGTATGACTTGGGTTGACATCTGTCACTTACCGCTTGTGAATTGTTGGACAGGTCATTTATCCTTCCTACATCTCAATTTTCTCATCTTTAAAATGAGGGTATTCAAACAGATAATGTCTGAGGTCTCTTCCTGCTGTAAATCTAGGATTCTATAACCATTGGATTTTAAAGTTAAAGAGTATTTTGCTAACAGAAAGTTTTACAAGAAAAAATATTCCTTTCAGATTTCTTGCTTTGGGTGTAGTTTCCATGCCGTAGCTTCTGGTCAAGTCAATGCAAAGGGAATTTGCCTTTGCAAACTCACCCTGAAATACATGTTGCTTCAGAAATATGAAGTATTCAGTTTTTGCTGGTAGAAATTGGGAAAGCTGGCCTCAGGGTTGCTTTCTGCAGTAGGGTGGATTGGTGTCCTAGTGGAAAACTATAGGATATATTGCTACATCCTCTGGTAATCAGCTTGTTATCCTCAGTAATAATCAACATATCTGTTCTGATAGACAGAATCTTTTTGACTGTTGTAGGGTTAAAAAAAATTTTCCTTCCAGCTCTATTGGTAACCAGTATAGACCAAAAAACCTAACCTTCCCTGACTGCTCTCCTTCCTTCTCTATCTCAACCCATTGTTGAATCAGTTCATCTCAGCACTCTACTCTATTAAAGTACTGATCATGCTTCACCAAGCCCCAAAATTGATTACTCCTATCATCTGCTGCCTTTGCTCCTATTCACATACTGCCAAACTAAGCAAGACAAAAATAATATAAATCATGATATCTAAGTTCTCAAAGCAGCAAGAGAATTCTTTTATACCTCCCTAATCGAGTCAATATTCCACTCATCACAGCAGCTATTTCAAATCTCTTTCGTCCCTCCTCCAGCTTCCTATAGCATCTCCTTTACCCTAGCTTAGGATTATGTCTCATTTTTCACAAAAAAAATAAAGCTCTTAGCTAAGAACTCCTTTTTCTGTCCTTCTACTCATCTCACATCATTCAAATGTCTTCTCCCTACTATCTTCTCCTTCACTGCTGCCTCAGAGGAAGAGATGGTCCTTTTCCTTGCCAAGACAAACCCCTCTTCCTACAAACTTGATTCCATCATACTCATCTTCTCTAGCATATTGTCATCTCTATCATCTCCATTAATTCACTCATCATCAATCTCTCCCTATTTACAGGCTACTTCCCTGTTGCCTACAAGCACACACATATCTCTCTCATCCTTAAAAAAAATAACCTCCATGTGATCTATTCATTCTTGTTGGCTATCATTCTATAGCTCTCCTCTCCTTTGTGGCTTTCCTTGAGAGAGTTATCTACTATCCATGTTTCCACTCGTTTTCTAACCTTATCATTCAAATGAAACTTTTCTCTCCAAAGTTACCAATGATCTCTTAGTTTCCCATTCTAACATCCTTTTCTCAATCCTCATCCTTCTCTGAAGCCGCTGAAGCTCTCAGTGCCTTTGACATTATCAGGCACTCTCTTTACTTTATCCTTTACTCTTTCTAGATTTTCATGACACTAGTATATATCTCTTCTCAGTCTCCTTTGCTGGATCTTCATCCAAGTCATGCCCACTAATGATAGGTATACCCCATAGGTCTGAACTAAGCCCTCTTTCCTTCTCTTTCATTACTATCTGGCCAGATGATCTCATAAGCTCCCACAGATTCAATTGTTATTTCTGTGCAAATTATTTTTGGATATATTTATACAATCCTAATCTCTCTCTCCTGACCTCCATTCTAGAATCTCTAACTGCCTCTTAGACATTAAATTGGATATGTAGACATCTCATTCAATATATCCAAATCCGAACTCATCATTTTTCCCATAAACATTCCCCTCTTCCAAACTTCCCTATTACTATTGGGTACATCTCCCAGTCACTCAGGCTTACAACCTCAGTCTCATCCTCAGCTTCTCGCTCACACTTATGCCACAATTTGTTACCAAGTCTTGTCATTTTGTTCCTTCAGAACATTTCTCTTATCCATCCCTTTCTCTCCACTAATGAAACCACCACGTTGGTGTAAGTCCTTCTTACTTCATGCCTAGACTCGCTGCCAAAGTTATCTACTTGGTTTTCCTGCCTCAAGTCCCTCCCCTTTCCAATATAATCCCTACTCAGCTGCCAAAGTGATCTTCCTAAAGCACAGGTCTGACATACTCATTAAACTCTAGTGGTTCCTTATCACCCAGGATCAAATATAAAATCCTATTTGACATTTAGAGCCATTCATAAACTGAACTCTTCTTACTCTTTCAACCTTCTTATACTTTACGCCTATAAATCTCAATCATCAATGCAGGGCCCCTAGCCATCTTACTGCTCCTTACACATGAGACTCCATCTTCTGACTCTAAACCTTTTAACTGGCTATCTCCCATAATTAGACTTCCTCCTTACCTCTGCCTCATATTTTTCCAAGCTTCCTTCAAGAATCAGCTCAAATCCCACCTTCTGCAAAAATCTTTCTGTCTCTCCTGACTACTTCTGGCTAACTCTTCCCTTGGAGATTTCTTCCAATTTATACTATGGGTATCTTGAATGTAAATAGTTGTTTACATATAGTATCCACCCCACCTCACTCCAAATTAGGATGTGATCTCCTTAAGGAAAGTAGTGTTTTTGCCTTTCTTTGTATCCTGGGGCTTAGATAGTGCCTGGCATTAAGTAGCACTTAATATATGTTTTTTTATTATTATTTATTACTCAAGAATTTATCTTCAATCTGTACCTGCATTGGTGAAAAGCCAAAAAGTTGACTCTAAGCATGTGGCATTTAAAAACCAGTACATATGTATAGAAGGCTAAAAAAGCTGACCCAGTTGCTGATTTTGACTTTCCTTCTAGCTATAAGATAGAAGGAAAACACTGGGCAAGTGCGGGTTTCAACATGTAACAAGATGAGGTCACAAGGGGCAGGGATAAGGTGATATAACCAGTAGAAGGTGTTAATTAGCTAAGAGATTCACCTGGGATTCTGGAGGTGAAATCAATAGCATTACAGGTTGGTCAGGCCTGAGTGTAGACAGCAATGATGCCAAAAGGTGGGTGGTGCTTGAGTTTGATAGATTGTCATGGATAGGGTTTGGACTTTTCAGAGATAGCATTATGCTTTACTACTGGTTGATTTCCCTATATTCTAGGCCAGAGGTGTCAAATACATGTTGACAGTTGGGTCACATGCGGCCCATAGTTGACAAAATAAATAAAAATACAATAAAACATACATAATGTTAATTTGTAGTTTTCTATATCAGTATGCTACCTCCAAGGATCCCTCAGTATGGTTTGACTATGCCATTTTTATTTGTTTGACACCATTCCTCTGGGTCTTGCTTTTCTAGATCAATAATACCTTCCAGATGCCACCTGTCCAGCTATATTCTGGACCTGACCCATCATGGCTAATCCTCTCCTGTTGCTACCTATGCCCCTTTGTGATAGCTAGGAAAAGGAAATCTATTTGAGAGTCAGAAAGCCACAGTTATATATATATAATGCCTTCTTGGTTTCTAACCTCCTGCCTGTCTTCCCATTTTGCCTTACAAAGAACAACATTTCTTGAACTCACTATCTATTTAATTCTTAGAGTCTTCACAAGAAGGTCTTAAAGAAAGTCAATATTGGGTGTATTCCCATACTTCCTTTGAGACTACAGAGTGTAGATTTTCATACAAATACAGATTCAGTAAGAAGATGCTTCTAGCAGACAGAATTTTCAGTTTTCATGGTAGTCTGAATCATTACTTTTTCACTTGTTAATCAGTTGTTAATAAGTGGCCATGGAGCATTGAGATGGAGAATTGGCCCTTGAGTCAGTTCTGACACATTCTGACTCTGTTATGCTGGTCTAGTCAGTTAATCTCTCAGTGCCCTCGGGCAACTCTCTGAAGACCATAAATTGCAAAGCAGATGCCACTCTGCATTGATAGATGGCAGTTCCATAACCAGTGAAATTGTAAGCTTTGTCCCTGCAAAAAAAACAAAAAATCAGTTGATCAATGGAACTGCCAACCAGATGATTTCATACTTTCAAACACAAGCAAAACCCACATTCCTATAGTAACCATGTACTTATTAATTATTGACTGCTAGACAATCAGAGAGGGAGAGGGCAAGTAAAGACATGGAAGCTTTCATGATAGGCAGAGAGGTCTCAGCTGTAGCTGTGTAATAAGAATCAGTGGAAAAGTATGTTTAAAGATCAGAACATCATTGCCACTTCTGTCTACCTGGGCTTTAATGCTCACAAAATGACTGCTTGTTTGATGATCTGTACAGTTACAAACTAGAGTGACCTCCCAGCTACCACAGTGCTGCTGGTGGGACACCAAGCCCTGCATTCTTCCTCTACATGGCCCTGCCATCAGAGGGAAAGACCGAGGTCAAGGAACAATTAGGGAAGGTGGAGACTTGCCCAGCCTTTCAAAGTGCCTGGCCCCAAGTGGTCCCTCCACCAATGGCTCTTGGTTGTACTGGACTTTTCTGTACAGATCTGTTAACAGGCTTAATTAACTGGTGTGATATGAACCCATTGGGAATATGGCCCTATACAGAGATATAAATCGAAAGGTTTCTCTCTCAGGGTCAGGAATGAAAAGTGTGGAGTGAATCGTACAGTTTGGGGCAGAGGAGAGGGAGGGGAAAATGTCAGATCCAAAAAATTATCTGTGCCCTTCACCTTCAGGCTCAAACAAGTACATCTGTCACTACTTTCCTTATTTAGAGTTTGTTTCCTTTTTACTCTGTGTTGACTCAAGAGGCTGACTCTTCATATGCCCCATGAGTTCTATTTCTACATCTCTAAACATTTTGTCTACCCTTCATAACCTCTACCCAGGCATTTAGAAAATATTCTTGGAGCAGCTAGGTGGAGCATGAATAGAGCACCAGCCCTGTAGTCAGGAGGACCTGAGTTCAAATCCAACCTCAGACACTTAACACTTACTAGCTTGGTCAAGTCACTTAACCCCAACTGCCTTGCTTTCCCTCCTCCTCCAAAATTTTTAACAAAAAATATTCTTGTAAGGCATCTTTAATTGGAAACAAAGACTTAAAATGAAGGTAATGTTGTCAAGTCAACAGACATTTATTTATTAAGTGTCAGGAACTGTGCTAAACACTGCAGACAGAAAACAAGGCAGAACACAGAAAAAACAACCCCTAGCCCCAAGGAGTTCACAGTCTAATAGGACAGGGATAAGAAATCTGGAGACTGGGACCTGTCCCACACTAGAACTTTAGGTAAATCATCTCACCTTCCAGGATCTCAGTTACCTTATCTATAAAATAGGAATTATAATGTACTCCCTATCTCACAAAACTGTTAGGATACAATGAAGTAACACGAAAATGTTTGGAAAACGTTCTCCACAAATTTTTGTTGTTCAGTCATTTAAGTCGTATCAGACTCTTCGAGACCCCATTTGGGATTTTCTTGGCAAAGATACTGGAGTGTTTTGCCATTTCCTTCTCCAGCTCATTTTACAGATGAAGAACTGAGGCAAATAGGTTAAGTAACTTGCCCACGGTCACATAGCTAGTAAATGTCTGATGTAGATGAGGTCCTGAGTCCTGATTCCAAGTCCAATGTTCTAAACACTGTGCCATGTAGAGGCCCCTTCTACACAAATATGATGTGACAATCTGATATGCCTGATCCTCATAGTCCTCCAAAATGTCTGAGCATAGAGCTTTTTGTCCTAAAAATTAAGAGCCCCTTTGTATGCAATTGACACACTTTCTCTTCCCACCACATGCAGAACAGCTGTGAACAATCCTCTGGGTTTCTATGCTATAGGTTCCCTGAGAGATTTGTTGAACTCTGCTGGAGTCTGAGCCAAAATAAGTGCACCAAAGAATACTCTTTAAGTTGATTTATTTTGCATTTTCCTTCAAAGAGATCAGATTACCCAGATATTATCTCATTAATTTACACAAATTTTTTTGAGGAAGAGGTCAGACAACAAGCATTTATCAAGTAATTACTCTGTGCCAAGCACCATGCTCAATACTGGGGATCCAAAGAAAGACAAACCATATAGCCTGTGCCCTAAAGGAGCTCACATTCTAATGGGATACAATATACAATTATGTACATGCAAGATATATACAGCGTAGATGGAATGTAATCTCAGAGGAAAAGCACCAGCAGCTGAGAGACTAGAAAAGCCTTCTGCAGGAGATGAGATCTGAGCTGAGTATGGATAGGATCCAGGGAAACTAAATGGGAAATGTGAGGAGGGAGAAAATTTTAGGCATGGGAGACAGTTGGGACAAAGACACAGAATCCACAGATTAAGAGTTGTGTGTGAGGTTAAGCAAGTATGCCAATTTAGCTGGATGTAGGGAGCTTGGGGGAAGAGGAGGAGGACTAACAGATAAGAAAAGTAGATAATAGGAAGGGGCCAGGTTTCAAAGGTCTTTAAATGCCAAACACATAGGATGTCCTGTCTGATCTTGGGGGTAATAGGAAGATAGTGGAGTTTATTTAGTTTGGGGGTGGTGACACAGTCAGACCTGCATTTCAGAAAAATCATTTTGGTATCTGAGTAAAGCATAGATTAGAGTGAGGAAAGACTTATGTCAGAAGTCTATAACAATAATGCAGTGGCTGGAGATATTGTGAAAGCATAAGGTGGGGCAGGAGGAGAAACACAAGCATTTATTCAGGATCTACCATGTGCCAGGCATTGTGCTAAGCCCTTTACAAGTATTACCTCACTTGTATAAACAACTAGATGTGGAAATAGACTGGAAACGTAAGGTGACTGCAAGTGAGTCCTAATGATTATAAGGACGTTGCAAGCTTAGGTGACTGGAGGATGGTAGTAGCCTTGACAGGAATAGGAAAGTTATGAAGAGGACAGAGTTCGGGAGTTAAAGATAATGTTTTGTTTTCTAGTCTGTTGAGTTGCAGATATCTCTGAAACAGGCCATTCAAGGAGTCCAAAGGGCAGTTGTGACTAGAACTCAGACGAGAGATTAGGACTAGATATATGTACATCTAGGAGGCATCCGCACAGAGATGATTATTGAACCCATGGAAGCTGATGAGACGGTGAAGAGCAAAAAGAGAAGAAGATCTGGAATGAAGCCTTGGAGGACAAAGCCATTGTTAGTGTGTAACCTAGATGAAGATACAACAAAGTAGACTGAAGAGTAACCTAACGGAGAAGAAAACAAAGAGAGAATTGTATTACAAGTCTAATGAAGAGAGTGTCCAGGAGGACCTTAGATTTAAAACTGGAAGGGACCTTGAAAGATGTCATAATCATTAGTCAGAGACTGCAGAGAGATCAAGAAGGATAAGATATAGAAAAGGCTGTTAAATTTGGCAAGTAACAGATGAAGGAATAGATATTGCCAAACTGCCAAATTTGGCTGCCCCAAATAAAGGCAATTCTCCTAAAATGAGTTGTTTTTGAAAGGAAAAAAGTACAATTACTGAAAAATAAAAAATAACTCACTGTACTCTGGTTTTATAAAAGTCAGATTTGGGAGGAAAATACATTTTATATACAGAACAATAAGACATTAAAGGGGAGGGGGGGAATGAGGCATAGAGAGAAAAAGTTATTCCTTCACAGTCATCTGTCAGCAGCCGCAGGAGGTAGGTTTGAGGGTCAGTGGTAAATGGTGCTTACCATGTATAAGCACATTCACACAGGTCCATAGCAGAGAGGGGGAATACTTCCTGGTGTGGATTCAGCCTTAGAAGATAACTTCAAAAGATTGTAGTAGAAGGGATTAAGGTGAAGCTTGGTTCTAGGAGGCAGTCTTGTCTATATGCCAAAAATGGTTCACCTGCAGGAGTTAGAAGCGGCTCTGATCCTTCAACGATGTAGTAGTGAAAGGAAAGAACCTAGGAAGCATTGCTGAGGATTAGGAAGTCCTGGTTGAGAATGTAAAGACAAAGGACACAGGTGTTGTTTTCATCACTGCTGCCAACGGAAGGTAGGAGTTTCAGAAGAGAAAGACAGTTTTGGGGAGTGTTTCATTGACTCAAAGTATAGTGTCTGAAAAAAGGAATGGGATTTATGAATCATGGCTTAACACACAGGAATAATGGGCACTTGGCCAAGGAAGGAGTTTTGATAAAAATATTTTTTCATGGAGTCTTTCAAATCTGATAAAAAAGACCTCCATTGGAAAAGGGAGGGAGAAAGAGAAAATTGTCCCTATAGACCTTCCAAGCCTAGGGCCTCCTAGGAAGAATAGTAAAAGAATGGACCAATAATTCATGAGAGACAGTATCTTAGAATAAAGCCAGAAATAAAATCCATGGCTTCTGATGTCTATATAAGAAATGACAAAATATAGTTAATACTTATAAACCTGGTAAACTAGAGATCCTAACACCAGGAAGACAATTCTACCTTCTGTCTGCCATAGATACTTGGTAGGATGGGACTCATGACTGGATATTGATTTTACAAAAGGGAAATCTAAATCTAAAGGGGAAAACCAAGACATGTGGTACTTTGGTGAAGAGCTGTCCAAAATGGAATGAGCTTCCTCAGACAGAAGGCAATGATTTCATCATCCCTGGAGGTGTTCAAGCATGACCATTTGTAAGGGATTTGGCAACAGTTAGAGGATTAAGTTAGATGGCCCCTAAATTCCTTTCCAATTCTTAAAGTCTATGAGACATAGGAAACCCCTACAACCAGACCACAGAAGCAAAGGAATAACAAGTGTTATAAGGTTTTTCCTGGAAGAAGGTGGGGAGCAAACAGCTGAGCCTGATCCCTTCGCCAATCCTATTATTATTTACAGTAGCAACTATTTCCAATGGAACCAGGGATCATAGCAGCTCCATACCACCTGGCATTCTTCTTCATTTCAAAAACCCTAATACGTCACTGTCAGGGCTCTGGATTAGTCTTGTGCTGACAAAGTAGGTTTTCCCAGAGGACTCTGTAATAAGAACACAAATGATAACTACTTATAAAATTGAGTTTGGAAAATCACATATCACAAAACTATATCAGAAAACAGGATCAATGGTAGATTCTCCTTCTGTGGTCTATACTCTCCCCTGTTAGCTATCACTAGACTATTTCTTACTGTCCAATTCTAGTCTTTGCATCTCACATTTGGGATTATTTGTTTGTGCAGGCACAGGTGAACCTTACTTTGGCAAAATCGAAACATAGAAATATTTCTTTAAGTTTACAACATCCCTTTTTCAGCATTTCATCCTTTGCAGAACCAGCCTTTCCCCACTCAAGTCACAAAGGCCATGCCCAGAGAATCCCAGGTAGAGAAAATTACATCTGCCATTATCCTCAACATTTTTCATATTCTCTCAGGGGTAGAAAGAACCTCAAAGGTCATCTAGTCCAGCCAATGTTTGATATTTGTTGCATAAATACCTGTTAGTAAATGCCCTCCTTAATAAATGTTCATCTATCCTCTGCTTGAAGACCTCCATCAACTTTCCCAAGACACCCAATTTCATTTTGGGGGCAGCTCTCACCATTAAGATTTTTCTTATTGTGAGCCAAACCTCCTCTCTTTATCTTCAGTCCATTGGTCCTAATTCTGTCCTCTAACAAAGCAAGTTTAATCCATCTTCCACATGACAAGCCTTCAAATATTTTCAGACAACCACCATGTTCTCTGTAAGTCTTCTCTGACCTACTCTAAATAGCTTTCCTTCTTTCATATGGCATATCTTCTGGGGCAGAGCCAAGATGGTGGAGTAAAAAAAGCAGGAACTTGTTTAAGCTCCCATACCAACTACCTCTAATACCTGTAAAATGTGACTCTAAATAAATTTTAGAGCTACAGAACCCAGAAAGCAATAGAGAGAAACAGATCTCCCCCCTGAAGACAGCCTGGCAGACCAAAAGGAAGGGTCTATCACACCAAGCTGGGAGCCAAGCACAGTCCCACATAAGCTACACTGAGCCTGGGGCAGCCCTGACTAGTGGCCCAGAATGGTCAGAGCAGACTTCAGGAGAGTGAATCACCTGCAGCTGTGGCAGTTTCCAGACTTCTCAACCCATAACCACCAAAGAGAAAGTAAAAGGTCAGTGGGGAACTCTGTCGGAACTGAATGAGAGAAGAGCATGGTCTGGCCCCTGCCCCCAGGGTGAGAGGTGGTGCTGGCATGGTGGCTGCAGCTGCTGCCATGTGGCTGCCTCCTGAGCTCCTGGCCTGAAGATCATAGGGAGACCAAGTGACCATTCAGAGGGTAGTTGTTCTTGCTTTGACTTGCTTAGATCTGGGTCACAGTCTTGGGAGGTGGTCCTGGGATGAGAAACACCAGTGTGCCAGAGCTTGTGGTGGCTGTAAAGAAGGCACACTCCTCATAACTCTGGCAACTGCAAAAACCCCAGCAAGTTGGGACACAGCTCTCTCCAATCTGGAAGCAGAGTTATGAGGTGGCAAAGAGTTCAAAAGTCAAGTAATTGTCTGGCAAGATAAGCAAGCAGAGGAAGTGCAATCAGACCATAGAGTCCTTTTCTGGGGACAAAAAGAATCAAAACATGGAACCAGAAGCAGACAGCAAAGTCAAAATTCCTGCATCAAAAGCTTCCAAGAAAAGTGTGAACTGGTTACAGGCCATGGAGGAGCTCAAGAAGGATTTTTAAAACCAAATAATAGAGGTGGAGGAAAAATTGGGAAGAGAAATAAGAATGATGCAAGAAAATCATGAAAAGCAAGTCAACAGTCTGCTAAAGGAGATCCAAAAAATGCTGAAAAAAATAACACCTTCAGAAATAGACTAACTCAAATGGCAAAAGAAGCCCAAAAAGCCAATGAGAAGAAGAATGCCTTAAAAAAGTCAAATTGGCCAGATGGAAAAGGAATTTCAAAAGCTCACTGAAGAGAATAATTCCTTCAAAATTAGATTGGAGCAAATGAAAACTAATAACTTTATGAGAAATCAAGATACTATAAAACAGATCCAAACAAATGAAAAAATAGAAGACAATGTGAAATATCTCATTGGAAAAACCACTGACCTGGAAAATAGATCCAGGAGAGATCATTTATTGGACCACCTGAAAGCCATGATCAAACAAAGAACCTAGAAATCATCCTTCAAGAAATTCTCAAGGAAAATTGCCCTGGTGTTCTAGAACCAGAGCGCAAAATAGAAATTGAAAGAATTCACCAATCGCCTCTTTAAAAAGATCCCACAAAGAAAACTCCTAGGAATATCATAGTTATATGGCATAGCTTCAAGTCCCCCATCATCCTAGTCACCTTCCTCTGAACAAGCTTCTCCTTATTAATGGTCTTACTAAAATATGGTACCTAGATGTGATCTTACTAGGGTGGGATAATAGTAATAATAGGTAGCATTTACATTTAAAGCTTGCATTTACTTTAAAGTTTTAAAAGATTTTACATATGTTATTTCATGTTGTCCTCACAAAAATCCTGTGAAGTAGATGCTGTTTTTATACCTGTTCCTCAAATGAGGAAACCAATTCTGACAGAGATTAATTTGCCCAGGTCAAATAGCTAGTATCTGAGGCTAGATTTGAACTGAGGTTGCCTGATTCTAGGCCCAACATTCTATCCACTATACTACTTCATTACCTCACTGGATTAAGCAGTACCCAATAGACTGCCCACTTGCTTTCCCCTTTTGTACAGAAAACTCTCATCTCTGCCATAGGTTACATGTTTCCATTTTCCAATTCCCAGAGATCCTGGGAGTGTGAATGACTAAATGGGATGGCAGGCATAAGAATAAAGTATTCTCTGGTTGTAGAAATCTGTTATCTACAGTTTTGGAAACTAGGGTACTACAAAAAAAAATTATTTCATTCAGGAAGACATGAACATTATCATAAGTTTTAGAAACAGAAAATGATCAGCAGTTTAGGCATAGAAGGCAAAATATTGCCTAGAAATACATTGCTCAGACAAGCAGGAGAATAAACAATCAGTAGGGAATGAACTCCTAATAGAATACCCTAATAAGTCTTCCTTATCTCTAAATAGCTTTGATCGCTACCAAGACAAGTGGCATATTCTGGAAAGAAATGAGAGTCTTTGTTTTAGCAGAGAAACATAGAGATCTTCAAGAGGGTCCTCATATGAAGGAGAAAAGGACCAGTACTCATCAACATAGTGGGAATAAATGTGTCTATGCATGTATAAATTACATATAAATATATATATACATACACATATATATTTCTATGTAAACATATAAATAAATGAATTATATACAAAGCAATATAAATTATATATAAGTGATACCCATTCATTCAAAAAGATAGCATTTGCAGTTTTAAAGATCTGACTAGCAGATACATTCTTATATACATTATGAAAAGTGGTGTAATAACTACAAAACAGACTTTATGGAATGTACCATGGCAGCAAGTCAAAGTTTAGCTGGCACTAACACAGTTCATTGAGCTTGAAATTCAATTAAACCCCCAGGGTTTTTTTCATATATGCTATAACCATGTCCATCCATTGCTATAAATTGCACAACTAATTTTTTAAACACAAATATATCAGTTTGCATTTATTGCTCTTAGAGTCAGTCTTATTCAGTTCAGCCCATTATTCCAGGCTGTTGTGATTATTTTAGAGCCTGCTTTTGTCGCCTAATAGATTAGTTGGACATCCCAGATTCACATTGTCTGCATCTCTTCGCTTACTCATTTCTTCCCAATCATTTAAAGCCAAACCACCACTTCCTCAGACTTCCAGTAAGTAATAACTTCCACCTCCACAGATTTCATGTGGCACTTTCTGTACACATCTCTTATGCAATTATTAGTTACGCCTTTGAATTTGAGTTATTTGCATGTGTCGTTCATATACCCTTAATGAAATTCAAATTTCACAAAGGCAAGAACCATGGCTGAGTTTCTAATCTAACATCTAGCCCAATCTATTTAATAAATGTTTATCAAATTTGAATTGTACGATCTATTTAATAAATGTTTACCAAATTTTAATTTAAATCAGCAAAGTTTTAAAGCATGCTCTCTATGCCCTGTTCTAAAGTATTGATAAAAATGTTGAACAGGACAAACATAAGGCCCTAAGACATTCTCCCAAAAAACTCCCTGTAGGTTTCTATTAAGTCATCCATCATCAGTCTTTTGAGTCTAATAATTCAAATAGTTCTAAATTCATCTACCTTTATTACCTAGTCCCTGTGTCTCCATCTAATCTTCAAGGATAACATAAGAAATTATGCCATATGCTTTGCTGAAATTCAGATGTATTAACCATATCTATGAAAAATTCATGATCTGTTAGACTGATAACTCTATCCAAAAAATTTAGATTGTTCTGGTATAATTGGTGAGGTATAGTATAGGCATAGTATAACTATAGTGTACTATATATACTATATACTATATATACTATATACTATATATACTATATACTATATATACTATATATACTATAACCATAGTATAACTAGGAACTGCCCATTCTGTTCTAGATAAGACTGAAGCAGGTAAATTAGATGACAGTAGAGTTAGATGGACTTAGAAATGGTAGAATTAACAAAGTAGACATTAATATTTCAGAGTCACCTTGGCAGGAAATCTTTAGTGGAATGCTCCAAGGATCTCTTTGTCCTTATGCTATTTAATATTTTTTATTGATGGCATATTAAATACAGATGACATGTTTATTAAGTTTGTAGATTCCCCAAAGCTATGAAGTTAGGAGATATGTTATATGTCAGGACAAGAATCCAAAAAGATCTTGAGAGTCAAGAATGTTGAGCTCAATCCTCTAAGACAATATTTATTATAGATGAATGTAAAGTTTTGCATTTGGGTTCAAAAACTCAACTTCCCAATTACAAAATGGAGGAAATGCATCTAGGCAGAAATTCCAAAAAAGACATAGGGATTTTCATGAAATGCAAACTTAATTATGAGATATGACAACCAAAAATATTCAGGTAATCTTATTCCTCATTAAAAGAGGCATTGTATGCATAAAGTAATATCTCTAATATTACAGCCAGTTCTAGATATCAAAATTCAGAAAGGACTCTGATGTGATGGACATCATTCATAAAAGAGCAACCAAATAATGCAAGTTCTCAAGAACATGCCATATAAGTATCAGCTGTAAGAAATTGGGATGGGTGTATTTAGCCTGAAAAAGATGGGCAGCTAGGTGTCACAGTGGATAGAGTACTCAGAGTGCTGAAGTCAGGAAGACATCTTCCCAAGTTCAAATCTGCCCTCAGACACTTATTGGCTGTGTCACCCTGGGCAAGTCACTTAACCCTGTTTGCCTCAGTTTCTTCATCTGTAAAATGAGCTGGAGAATGAAATGGCAAACCACTCCAGTATCTTTAACAAGAAAACCCCAAATCGGGTCACAAAGAGTCAGTCATGGCTAAACACAACCAAACAATGACAAAAAAGCCTGAAAAGGAGATTCAGTGTATGTGGTAGCTGTCTTCAAGTATTTGAAAGGCTTATCTTAATAGGACTCTGCAAGGTTTCTTTAATCTAAAGAATAAATAAGATAGAGACTTAGGTACTCACAGGACCATGTTTTTGATAAATTTGTCATTCTGATAGCCTGGTAAAGTTTCCACAAATCTACAAGTAAGCAACTACTTATCTCTCTTAATACAGCTATCACTATACAAAACTACACCTAGGCAAATTAAATGTGGGTGAGGGGAAGGGACATGGTGGAGGAGACTTGAAGCACTGTGGTGAATAATAGGGGGGAAAGGAAAAAAGAGACAAAAGGAAAAGGTGTAGGTTTGCAGAGAAGGACTATCTCTACACAATCACACCCACATTCTCTCAGGGTCCTAGGTAAACCCTGTTGTAGAAGAATACAGTCCGCCTACTTAGCACTTTAGCTCTAAGCCCCCACTGACACATTTCCATGAACCAACTATTCACAGTAATGACACTTTTAAATCTTAAACATAACCATATTGCTCCAGTATTGCTCCAATATTATAGCTTGTCACATTTGAAAAGCTAAACTGTCACAGAATTCTGAATCAAAGTACCTGTTAATTTTAAAATTCTGAGAAGACTGAAGTCAACAACAAACTGTGCCACATAAAAGGACAGTACCTTACACTCATAATAATTACAATAATAATAAATTCATATTTCTACCAAATTTACAAAGCACCATCCACATAATTACCCTGGGAAGAAGAAAGTGAAGGTATTATTCATTCTATTTCATGGATAAAGAAGTATGTTTGGTGAAATTAAGCTACACACCTGAGATCACAAAGATAGTAAGCGGTTTAGTCATGACTTGAATCCCACACCTGTGATTCCTAAGCTGTTACTCTTTTCATTTTCATCAAGGCCTACCATTTTAAAATGATCTTTAAAGCAAAATGAAAAATTATTATTCTTAAAATGTTTTGGTCACAAAATACAAGTAAGAAGATCATACGAGAATCTGACCAAAGGTATGACTACTATCATAGTCTCCTTTTCCAACTTGGACTTGGGATACTACATATTTTGAGAAATAAATTCCAGAAAGTAAATATATATTTTAAAAAAATAATGATGAATGCAATTCCTTCCTGAAGGAAAGAAACCCCAACCTTAAATAGTGATCAATTTGCATCAATTCTGCTATGTCCACACAAAAACCTCCTCCTGTCAGGGATTTGAAGAATCACATTTTTAGCATCTGTATTAAAGCTGTATCCATAATTCACAAACTTCCAGGGTTCTTACTAGAAATTTGTCAAAATTCATCCACTTTCTTCAATGAATAAAAAAAATCCTGAAAATTTAATGAGAATTAAAATATTATTTGAATAAATTGTCTAGGCCAAAGTCTTACCTTCAAGCCAAGGGCACTTAGAGAAATGAGAATTCTTTTAATGGCTGTTCCAAGCTTTTGGAAGTTTCTGTATGTGCCCTTGATTAAAATGTAGGTATTCAGGAAGAAAATAAGATCAGAAAAAGCCTAGAATTATATAAATAGCTGCTCTCTGTTGCTGTTCAGTCATGTCTGACTCTTCATGACCCTAAGGACCATATGTCCATGGGGTTTTCTTGGCAAAGATACTGTAGTGGTTTGCCATTTCCTTCTCCAGTTTATCTTATGGATAAGGAAACAGAGACAAACAGGGTTAAGTGACTTGCCCAGGGTCACATAGCTAGTAAGTGTCTAAAGCCAGAAATGAACTCCAGGGCCAGCACCCTAACCACTGAGCAATCTAGCTGCTACTTTTATTGACCACATAAATGTCTTCTTCTTCCCCGTTTCTACTAGCCTTTCTTTTAACTTCTTTCTCTTATTCTCCAACCTCTCTACATGTAGTTTGTGGAATTGGATTATGAAGAATCTAATTTTGGGGGGCAAAGGAGGGGAACTCACACATACTCAATAAGGCCATTCATGTAAGACTGATCAAGATGAACTAAAGACCAGATGGAAGTGCTCAGGTCTAATCATAAAGCTCATGGATGGGAATAAAAGGATGCCATAGCTGAATAAAGAAGAAATTAGTAATGACTGATTCTAAACATCAATAAAAAAATCTGGGAAAGTAAACATCCCTCAACGATTCATAGAATTTTGAAGCTAGGAAGGGCCTTTAGGATGATCAAATCCCTTCTTAGAGCCTCAGTTTCATCATCTGTGAAATGAACACTCTAGATGATATGTAAGGTCACTTCTCCTTCAAAATCCTATAAATACAACTTCCTGCTTATACTTATGGGTATAGAGGAGCTGAGCAAGCACTGTTTTTTTCTTTAATATGGGTAGACAGAAATAGGCATATTGACAAATACAACACAAATTTCAAGCATATCTTTTCTCATCAGCTTATGTTAAATTGGGACAGAAAGAACTGTAAAGTATAAAAAGATTGTTTTTAATATCTTTAGATGCTAGTTAATTTCCCTTCATAGAACTCATGTCTTCAAGAATAGATTTGCCCTTCTTATCAAAATTTCATGAAAAGATTTACAAATTCATTCACCTGAAGGTATAAATTACTGATAATATAAACATATTACCTCTCCAAGAGCATTTGTATCTTGTTTAAGTAGCCAATATAATGAATTTCTAGGTTCAGAATTTTCTGCCTTTTGGGTCTGTGTCTAGAATGCCATCCCTACACTACTCCATCTTTGAAGCTCTCCTCATGCACTCATCTCTACTTTTTATAATTCTTCCCATCTTCTAAAATCCAGCCCAAAATATACCTATTTCATGAACCTTCCCCAAATACCATACTCAGAAATTGGCTTTTCTTCCTTTGGTCTTTGGACTGAATTTTGTATCTCACTTACAATACAGGCATACTGTTGTGTGTATTATATGTACCATATTTCTCCTATAAGACTATAAGCTCCATGCCTTAATTATTTTTCATTTTTTCTACAGTATTAAGCAGACTACATTCCACATATGTCAAGGATCTGATTTCCTCAATACAGAAATTCTGACATTAATATCTACCTATCTATGACTTGCTAGATAAATTTTGGAGAGTTGCCTGGGACCTAGAGATGATACATGACTTGCCCATAATTACAAAGCTAATATATATGAAAGGCAGAACTCAGGTCTTCCTAATACTCTAATACTTTTAATAGTGCATAGTACAACATTTAGTAAATAGCAAATTATTGGACTAAATTAAATTGAATTATCACATCAGAGAAATGTAGACACAGTATTCACAGATTTCAGCAAAACATTTGTCAAAGCCTCATTTGGAACAAGATGGAGAAAGATGAACCCCACAATTGTGCCATTGGTTGAATAAGTGGACTCAAAAAATTGTAACTAATGGATTAAAGTCAATATGGAGGTATGTCTCCAGTGGAGCACACCAGATCAGTCCTTGGTATTGTTCAACTAAACACTTTTCTCAGTAATGTAGATAAAGACATAGATAGGATGGAGGCTCCAGGTCTCCTCGGTTGTATTCTGGTCTGTCCTCCAAATAGGGAAAAATGAGAGAAAGAAGAATAGAGCCCAAAAGGGGGGAAATGATGCCTTTGACTAAAGATTTCCTTTTATAGGACAACATAAAGCAGGTGATTCTTCCTAAAATAGCTTTCCCCAGGGGAGTCTGATCCATAATCCCTGAGATTCATCTTTTAGCAGATATCAAAGAGCATGAGTTTTACTCACAGAAAGAACTAGTTAAAAGTCCCTAACAAACATACTAGTTATTTCATAAAAGTTATCTGGTAACTCCCTTAGAAAACACACACACACACACACACACACACACACACACACACACACTGTACACACATACACATTGTATACACACACACACTCACCCCAGAAGATGTCCTTAACCCTTTGGTGGAGTATCAGTGGACATACCCATATCCTCTTTACTGAGATGGTCTCAGAATCACAAACAAAGGCTCACCAAGCTGTCACTCATCAAATTGATCAGACAACTCTTCTGATCACCCTCCTACACTGTTGAAATTTGCAGAGAACATGAAGCTGAAAGGAATAGCTAGACTGCTGAGCTAGATCTAATAAGGTAAAGTTTAATTGGGTTAAATTAAAGTTCTACTCTTGGTTTCAAAAAATCAATTGCACCAGTATAAAATAGGAGAGTCCTGGTTATATAACAGTTCAAATGAAAAAGATTTGAGGGCTTTAGAGGTCTGCAAGTTCCATATGAATCAATAGTGTGACATGGAATCCCAAAAAGCTAATGCAATCTTGGGCTACACTGAGAGAAGCATAGTTGTCATATGACAGATGGAATGTGAGTCTTCAGCAACTGTGGTGTCTGAATAACTAAAAATGAGTCTCATTGAGGCCAATGGTGAGGTATTATGATGGGTGCAAGGAGGTTGCAACACATAACAAATGAGGAATTATAAAGAAGAATTAAATTATAATGTCATCAAAGAAATTTGAGAATGAATAAATAAGCCTTTGTTAGGCTATTACTCTGTGCAAAGCACTGAGTATGCAAATAGAAGGATAAAATAGTCTTTGTAGTTAAGGAGTTCACATTCTAGCAGAGAAAGGCAACATGTATATATATGAGGGTTCAGCTTCAGGGCTGATGGAAAGACCTGGTGGTCCTTATGGTGGAGTGACAAGGAAGATGCTGATACATTTTCTTTTGTGTCATCTTTATTGATAAAACCATGTCAATTTCTGACATTGGAGTATTTGACAGCGTCAAACGCTTTGGTGGCAAGGACTTTCTTTTCTGGACCTTCATTAGTTGTGGTTGCCGATGAAGCAAATGTAAAGTTGAGCATCCATAGAGATTGCTCCCCAGGCTGGTGACTGTGAAGACCAGTATAGAAACTGGGCCCATTATCTAGGGAGTGGCGAGTTATGCCCCCCGGCTCTTGGGTTATCTACCTGTCAGCATCAGTTGGTTGGCAGTTTGTGTTGTCAAGTGTTGGTGGTGGTGTCAGGGATGAATGCCATCCCCACAGAGCTTGATCCTTTGGATTATGACTGTGAGAACTAAACTGAAAGTAAAGCCATTGATTAAAAATAGAAAATGGGCTAGCCACATGGTGAGTGTAAGCAGTAAACAATGGAAATCTCACATGCAGTGAAAAGCCCATATCCTCTACTGATGTCTTCTCAATATCAATATAAAATAATCCAGTGGATCTTCAGTCCATTGGATGGTCCCCCCGCATTGACAAACTTACAAAAAGATATGGGCAAAAGTGATGCAAGGTTGCCAGTCATGGCAGGGTTGATAGCTGCATCATTGAAGATAACAATTATGTTAATGAAAATCATAGCTCCATTTAAGTATTTCAGTAAAATGTCCAGGATTATGAAAATGCTTTGTAAACTTTAAAGTGCCATATAAATGTAGCTATTGTTCATATCAGGAGTGATAGTGGCAATGGTAGTGGTATTAGTAGTCTTGTTAGAATCTACACTGATCAGAGCACATCTGGGATACCGTTCAGTTTGGGAAACCACATTTGAAGAAGGGCATTGGCAAACTGAAGCACATCAAGAGGAAGACCATCCAGATGGGAGGGGAATTAGAGGACTGGCCATGTACAGCCAAGTTGAAGGAGCTGAGGTTCATTAGCCTGAGAAAGATAAGCATCAAAGGAACTGAACTGAGATCTTGGCTCATTATTTGTGTGACCTGAAACCAATCATTTTCTTTTCTAGCTCTCAGTTTCCTCAACTATAACTACAGGATCCCTTCCATCTGTAAATCAATGATTTTATAATCCTAAAACTTGAGGGGGTGACTAGATAATTGTCTTCAAATGTTTTTTAAAAGGCTGTCAAATTTAAGACAGATTAGAGTAATGCCCCAGAGGGAAGAATGAGAGGCAAACGAATGGAAGTGACATGAAGAAAAAAATCATTTCAATGTATGAGGGGAAAAGTCTTCCTCATAACTAAAATTATCCAGAAGTAGAATGAGTTGCCTTATGAAGTATCTGTGTTGAGGGCTGGGACTTGGGATCACTTAAAATCTTCAACGAGATTCTGTATGATAATTTGTCAAGGATACTACAAGGAGAGTTTTGCGGGTGACAAGTTGAATCAGGTGGCCTTTAAGAGCTCTCTTAAAAGTCTGAATTGAATTGTGGAACTCTATACAAAATAATCCTGACAACTTGGGGTGGCTAGGTGGCACAATGAATAGAGCACTGGCCCTGGAGTCAGGAGGACCTGAATTCTAATTCGGCCTCAGACACTTAACACTTACTAGCCATGTGACCTTGGGCAAGTCACTTAACCCCAATTGCCCTGCCCTGCCCCCTCCAAAAAATAATAATGATAATCCTGACAACTCAAAATTCTATACTGTTTTAATATTCACGAAGGGAAAAAATATGAATTATTTAGAATTAGGATAGAGGATAGAATTAGGATAGAGCTAGAAAAAATTAGGATAGAGCTAGTCCAATTCCCAAAGACAGCTAGTTGGTTTAGTGAATAAAGTGCAGGTAAATCTTGGAAACATGAAGAAATGAACTCACATCTTTCCTCAGACAGTAGTTGTGTGACCCTGGACAAGTCACTGAATCTCTCTGTGCCTCAGTTTCCTCCTCTTATAAAATGAAGGAGTTGAACTTCATGACCTCTAAGGCCCCTTCTAGCTCTAAATCTCTTATCCCTCAGTACATTTATAAAGGAGGAAATCAAGGTTCAGTGTGATTAAGGTACTCACCCAACTTTACAAAGGTAGTAGAGTCAGCTTCAAACCTAGGTCCTCTGACATTTTCTGATACTCATTTTCCATTATTATATAATGACTAAGTATAAAAAAGAATAGGCTAGGATGAGAGAAATATATTTAGAGTGTAAGAATATCTCCACCTGATTACAAATTAACACAGTCATATCTTCCTCTATAGCTTAAAAACATCTAGCTATAAAGGTAAAGTATTACTGGCTTCTTAATTTTAGTTACTAGAACCCTTGAGGTTCCTAGCCTCATATGTGAAAAGTATTCTAGAACAACTCAATCAAAGCTCTATTAATGAAGTTCTTAGATGGGCATGGATTATTTCAAAGAAAAAGAGGAAAGCCCTGGGAAACAAATAATTGCTTTTTTTCTTTTAAAGCTTTCAGAATCAAATGTAAAATTCATTAAGAAAAGTAATGGAAATTTTATGGCTGGTGCACAGATAAATTTATTGCTGCCTCTCAATTCATCAGGCACATACATGAGAGTGTATACCAAATTAATTGGAACTAACAATTTATGGAAATTTTAACCAGCTGCAGACTCTAAGTAAACTAGTTTAAACAAAATTTTAAAACCTTAGGGCCACAACTAACAATTCTACTGTTTGGGGCCAGGATTACAAAACATTTGTAGGGCAAGAAGCAAGAAAGGTACCCTGAAAATCAAAATTCTGAGACAAATTCAGTTAAGGAAGGAAGTCAGGAAAATACACCATTTTACACATCTTCCTTTTTAAGATATTATTACTAATCAGATGCTAAGATTAATTTTTCTGTTCTTCCAAAAAGGTACAAAGTCCCTCTAAGTACTGGCATCCTGCTCATCAATTGGGCAATGTCTAAATAAGCATATGATTGTGATAGAATGTTATCGTGCTGTAAGAAATGATGAAAAGAATGGTTTCAGAAAGATCTGAGAAGCCATTTATGAACTGATGCAAATTGAAGTGAGCAGAACCAGGAGTACAATCTACATCATAACATCAATATTGTAATGGTAATCAACCGAGAAAAACTTAACAACACTGAACACCTTAATGATTCAATACAACGCCAAAGGGCTCATGGTAAAAAAATACTATCCAACTCCACATAGAGAACTGATGGATTCTGAGTGTAGAATGAAGCATATTTTTTTTCCTCTTTCTTTATTTTTCTTGGAGTTTTTTCATACAACATGACTAATGTTGAAATATGCTTTGCCTGACTTCATATATATAATTAGTATCATATAACTTGTCATCTCAATCAGTGGGAGAGGGGTAGATGTAGAGAGAGAATTTGGAAACTCAAAATGAATTCTTTTAAAAAGAAAAAAACAAATAAATGTTGGCATTCTAGGGCATGACCCTTATTTCTCTGCCTATTTACAGATCTTTTGTTTAAATGCTAGTTAGGTCAGGTTTGGAACACAAAATCTTGGAAGAGGACTAAAATATTGCACCAACTATGTTCCTCCTTGCTGAGGAATTATCTCCTTATCATTTAGATCCGAACAGATTCATCAAAAACAGAACCAAATAGCACGGGGTGAGTAAATGAGCTCTGGATTTAGACGTCTGAACAGCTAGGTTTGGATCTACCACATATTACTAATATGATCTTGGGTGAGGCATTTCCCCTCCTTTGGGCCTTAGTTTGCCCAACCTTAATTTCTAAGTAATCTCTCAAATCCAGAGTCATAACAATGAATTTGGTAACTGGGTTAAGCAGTATAAACCTCACATTCAACTCAATTTGAGAAGAGAACAAAGCTCTATCTGCCTTGCCCTAGCTACAGTTTGGGATCATAAGTTCTTAGATGTAGAGCTGTAAGAGGCCTCAGGAGTCCTCAAGTCTCCACCCCTCATATTACAGATGATGAAACTGAAGCCAAGAGAATCTGGGCCTTATCTAAGATAACGCAGGTAGTAAATGTCAGAGACAGGATTTAAGCCCAGTCCTCATGGCACTAGAGCCAAGGTTCTTTCCACTATACTATGCAATAAAGTCTTTTCTGATTCTCTACTATTTACTTGAAAAGCCTAGATGTTCTCTGCCACAAGATGTTAGCTTTTTATTTCCAATTGTATCAGAAGTATCTGGAATACAGTAACTATTTTTCTGTATCTAGCATAGATCATTTTGATTTAATTCAAATGTTAGGGAAATTTTCCATATTGGGCCAGATGATGTTCGGTCCAAAGCATCATATTTTAATTAGAATTTCCCATATAATCTGGAGAATCACTTTGCCCCACTTATCCAGAAAATTGTTCCAGTTTCTGTTTGCTATAGTCAGTAACAGTTGATAAACATTTATTAAGAACCTACTATGTGCTGGGCACTGTGCTAAGGCTTAGTGATATAAATAAAAGTAAAAGACAATCCCTACTCTTAAGGACGTCACAATTTAATAGGGGAGACAGTATCCAACAATTACCTACAAACAAGCTTTACACACAAAAAAATGGGAGAAAAATCAATAGAGGGAAAGCACTAGAATTAAGAAGGAATAGGAAAGGTTTTCTTAGAAGGTAGGCTTTTAGATGAGAATTGAAAGAGTTCAGGAAAACAACAAGGTAGAGAGGAGAAAAGACAGTATTCCAGGAATAGGGGAACAGATGGTAAAAATGTCCAGAGCCAGGAGATGGAGTTTTTGTTCAAAGAACAGAGAGGAGGTCATTGTCACTGGATTAAAGAGTACATGGAAGACACAGAGTATGAGATGTTAAATGACTGGAAAAGTAGAGGGGGAAAGGGCTTTGAATATCAAACAGAGGATTATATATTTAATCTAAGAAGTAATGAGTAGCCACTGAAGTTAATTAAATAAAGGGTAGGGGTAATATAGTTTAACCTGCTCTTTAGGAAAATCACATTGGTGATGCACTAGAGTAGGGAGAGACTTGTGGCATATATGCCAACCAGCAGGCTATTGCAATAATCTAAGTGTAAGCAGATGAGGACCTGTGCCAGGATCATGGCAGTATCAGAGGAGAGAAGGGAGCATATTCAAGGGGAGTTACTAAGGTAAAATCAACAGGCCTTGGCAATAGATTGGATATGGGGGTGAGAGGTGGGGTGAAAGATAGTAAGGAGTCAAGGATGACATCTAGGTTGCAAGTCTGGGTAATTGCAAGGATGGTAGTATCCACTATACTCCAGTGACAGCAAGAGTCATAACTAAATTGGATCCAATGCATTGGATCTGTGACTAGGTGATAGCTTGGAAATAGTTTGGATAGCGAAGTTTAGAAAAGACAAGGCTTTGTTAGAGTGAAAATTGAGTTCAGTTTGGATATGTTGAGTTTAAGATGTCTACAGGACATTCAGTTGGAGAAGCAAAACCGGAGGTCAGCAGAGAGGTTAAGGCTGGATAATTAAATTTGAGAATTATCAGCATAGACATAATAATCGAACTCATGGGAGCTAAAGAGATCACCAAATGAAATAGTCAAGGGAAATAAAGGCTTAAGACAGAACCCACAGTTAGCCGGCATGACCTGGATGAAGACCCAGCAAAGGAAACTGAGAAAGAGTAGTCATAAAGGCAGAAGGAGAAATAGGAGAGAGCAATGTCCCAAAACCTAGAGAAAGTAAAAAGTATCAAGGAGAAAAGGTAGACTGACTGTGTCAAAGGATGCAGAAGGTTGATCTCCAAGGTCCCTTTCAGTTCTGAGTCCTATGATTACTTTCACTTATTTGTTAATTCTACTCTTACCGATTCAGAGTGATGCTTAATCCACACAGGTTAGTACAATTATTTTGGTAGATTTCAGGGTGGACTCTCAAGGAAAATGGCTTACATGGAACTGATACCTTTACAGAATACAAGTCTAATTAAGACCTTGGTGAGTTGCAGCCCTTAGGTCTGTCCTTTTTATTCCCTGAGTGGCTACTTAATTGGCCACTTACTGTTGAATTCCTGGAAAGAAAAAAAAAGAGTGTGTACATACAATTGCTGGAAAGTTTGCTCCTGGAGAGGTAACTGACCTTGAGATCTCAGCAGAGATAAAGGCAGATGTTAAAGCATCTCTTCTCTGTGCTCTCAAGAATCAACAGCAGACATTAGCACCTAAAAAGTGGGTAGGAAAGCCCAAATTCAGCAGAATGGAATCAACCCCGGCACAGCCTCAAGAGACACGCAACATAAAGACAACAAATGGCATTCACAAAATGGTTGATGAGAAAGGAAACAGTGGAATGGAGAAGGTTATATCTGTGTAATATAAGGACAGAACTGCACAACTCTATAAGGTTTGCAAAACAATTTATCTACTTCATCTTATTTGAACCACAGATGATGTTGATCTCAGTCTTAGTCAAAGGACCAGAGAACAGTTGTGACTAGGGAAAATGAGGGAGCTACTATAATTTGTCTCAGAATTATAACAACAACAATAATAACAATAGATTGTTTCAGCAGTTTAAGGATCCACAATTTCACTAGGGTGGGTATTCCCTCTACCAGAACAATATTGGAGTGGTTTGCCATTTCCTTCTCCAGCTCATTTTACAAATGAGGAACTGAGACAAAAGAGGGGTAAGTTACTTGCTCAGGGTCACACAGCTAGTAAGTGTTAGGCTAGATTTCAACTCAGGAAGATGAGTCTTCCTGATTCCAAGCCCAGTGCTCTAGAGGCATGTTGGGCATCCCCAGTCACCTGGATTTCTGTCTTGCTACTGAGCTCTAAGACTCTGGAGGAGAGATGGAGCCTTGTTCAGCCCTGCCTCAGCCAAATCCATTTACATTCAAATTAGGACATCACTCTCATGGTGTCATTAGTCCTCTGTGAGAACAAAGGACAAGCAACAACAAACTGCTACCCCACACACACACCTTAGTAGATGGGTTTTCATGAGTTGTCTTAGACAAAAAATTCAGATCATTGTGACCAACCTAATGGTGATGACCTTCTCCAAACAGCTAGACTTGTGTTTGGATAACAGATTCACAACATGATTGCTCAATTTTATACCTTAAATATCTCTATAATGTTAAACATATGGAGGCAACCAAAAAAGTTGTCACATCTAAATATTTTGTGTCACATCAAGCAAGCATTTAGATTTCTGTCTTGATTTGGTGGTTTTCATCTTTATTGGCATCATGAAAAGGAAAACTTTGTGACTTGGATTGCTCATTTAAACTTTCTAGTATCTTGGGATTTTTGTCTATAAAACAGTTATGATAATATGAGTCTACTTCATAAGATGTGTGAGGATGAACTGATTCAAAGTTAGTGCGTTGCTCATTGGAAACAGAAAATACCACAAAAATAGTATATTTCTTGGACAAATCATTTCTCCCCTTATGGTCTCAGTTTCCTATTCTATAAAATGAAGATTGTTAGATGGGTGGTCTCTAAGGTCTCTTCCAGCCCTAAAAGTATGCTTTTTGAAGAGTGGGAATAATTAGAGTAAGGAAAAACTTCTTTTGTAATTCAGATTACTCATTTAAAATTTCTAGTGTCTTAGGGTTTTCATCTATAAAATAGTGATAGGAATATGAAACTATTGATGAGTTATGTTAAGACGAACTGATTCAGAATGAGTGTAATATTCATTAGACACACACAATACTAAAATGTTTGATTTCATAACCAAGTCACCTCACTCCTCTGGTCTCTGTTTCCTCTTCCATAAAATGAGGTAGGGTTGGACTGGAAAGACTAGATTTAGAGCTACTTCTCAATCTCGTTTATATGCATGAAATGGGTAAAGCTTAATGTATCACTTTAAGTGAAGAAAAGAGCCACACAGGCACCAAGGGAAACCATTTTTCTGACTGACATCATTGTTTTTGTCTAAGAACAAGTTATTCTGATTGCCAAATTGGGTCCTAAATTCATGCTCAAAATCTCAAATTGACCTGTGATTTCATCTCTTTGGATACTTTCTCTAGTGATAGAGATCATAGCCCATCCTATACAACTCTTGTCCACATTAAACCATATGGTTGCTATAGAGGGTGCACTGAATATGCTGAGGGCATGGTTTTTCCCAATATAATGAGTATGACAGTGGAACACCCAGGCTGAATATTTATGGATGGCTTTTTTTGCCACAAAGCTAGCCAAGCTTTTTCTTTTTGTTTATACATTTTCCTGGTGATATCCTTCATTCCAGGTCTTCTTTGAAGTTCCTTATTTGTCACATGTTATAATCTACTTGCAACTACCATGCACCTCTCCATTGGCCTCGCTATGATAGCAACTTTTTAAGTCTTCAGAAGTCTCAGAGCCAGATCATAAGCTCACAAGAGCTTATTGTTCAATTTTCAATGTAAGCATTTATAACTCAAAAATCACCAAATGCTACAATTTGGGACTTAACCTATGATTTTGTTGATTATCAAGACTTAACGAGAATTTTTAAAATTATTTATTTTTAAGAAAATGCAGGGGCTAATCAAACTCCAGTGGCTCCCATTACCTTCTCAGGAGAGAGAGAGAAAGAGAGAGAGAGAAGGAAGGAAGGAAGGAAGGAAGGAAGGAAGGAAGAAAGAAAGGAAGGAGGGAGGGAGCCATTTTTATTACATTGACTCAGGCTATTCATGAGCAATTAATATTTCTCCGATTCTTTAGATATCTTTATTTATGTGAAGAGTATTTTATAATTGTATTCCTATAGCTCCTATGTATGTCTTGGCAGGTAGACTCCCAAATATTTTATACTGTCTGTAATTATTTGGAATGGAATTTTCCTTTCTATCTCCTCCTGCTGGGTTCTGTTGTGACTATGTAGAGATGCTGGTTGTGCGGGTTTGTAACTTCACTACAGTTGTTAAAGTTTACACTATTAGTTTACTAGTTGTTTCTCCATTTTCTTCTAAGAAAATCATTACATCTTTTGCACTATCATATCATTTGCAAAAAGTTTTGTTTCCTTGTTGCCTGTGCTTATTCCTTCAGTCTCTTTTTCTTCCCTTCTTGCTAAGGCTGGCATTTCTAGTACAATGTCAAATATTAATGGTGATAATAGGCACTTTTGTTTCACCCCTCATCTTAGAGAAAAAATGTCTAGCTTATTCCCTTTACAAATAACACTTGTTCTTGGTTTCAGATAGATACTACTATTTATTTTAAGGAAAACTCTATTGATTCCTGTGCTTTTAATGCTTTTAACAAATATGGATGTTATATTCTGTCAAAAGATTTTCCTGCATCTATTGAAATAATTATATGATTTTTGGTGGTTTTTGTTATTGAAATGGTGAATGTTGCTTATTATTTTCCTAATATTGAACTAGCCCAGCATTCTTGATATAAATCTAGCCTGGTCGTAGTATATGATGCTGTAATCTCCTTGCTAGTATTTTAGTTAAAAATTTTTTCATCAATATTCAATAAGGAAATTGGTTTACAATTTTCTTTCTCTATTTTGACTCTCCCAGGTCATTTGATACCTGCTTCCTTAGATATCAAGACCATATTTGTATCATAGAAGGAGTTTCCCTGGTTATAAATTTTAATTAGGTTGATTTTTGTTTTCACTTTGTCTGAGATCATGTTTGCAGCCCTCCCTTTTTAACTTTGGCTAAAGCATAGCAGACTCTGCTCTAACTCCTTATTTTAACTATCTGTATCTTTCTGTTGCAAGTGTGTTTCTTGTAACAATATGTTGTTGGAGTCTGGTTTCCAATCTATTCTGCTATTCTCTTCTGTTTTGTGGGTGAGTTCATTCCATTCATATTCACACTCTTTAAATTAATTTCCCTCCCCAGTAATTTTCTCTATTTTATGAGTTAAATCTGCTCAAAATCTTTCATCATCCTTCACTGCTAGATTTACAAGTGAGTTTATATGCTAAACTAGTATTGCTTTTCATGGTCATCTGTCTCCCTTTAGCAAGTAAGTGAAGTGTTTAATAATTTGCTGGGGCTCTTTTGTCATTTTTGTCATAGGAATTAATTTATATCAGCTAAATTTTGGTTGAAATTATTATATCCTGTTCTATAGCCTTTATTCTATCTGGTTATCCATTTTTATTATCAATAACATTCAAATCATTTAGAATTAAGTTTTTAAATTCTATGTCATGTCTCTTTTGCAATGTTATTTTTCCTTCTAGCTTTATACCAGTTTTGATCTTTGTTCTAGTAAGTTGATGCTCTGACTGTACACAGACAACTGATTCAGGAATAATTCCTATATCAATAGCAATCCATCTCATATCTTTTAAAATATATTCAATTGGGGGGGGTGGGGCAGAGCCAAGATGGCGGTGTAGCAGCAGCAACATATCGCAGCTCTCACATAGCCACCCCCAAATACCCATAAAACAGGACTCTAAACCAATCCTAGAACTCCAAAACGCACACAAAGATACTTCCCACTAAAGTCAGCTAGGCTACGAGGAACCATATAAGCACTGCAAACCAAAACCACCCTGCCCTGAAGCCATGGCTGTGCCCGGG
>CM053582.1:430353592-430375120 GCA_028627135.1 Pseudochirops cupreus
CCCCCAGGGCACAGCCGCGGCTTCAGGGCAGGCTGGTTTCGGTTTGCAATGCTGATATGGTTCCTCATAGCCCAGCTGACTTTAGTGTGTCCGTTTTGGAGTTCTAGGATTGGTTTAGAGTCCTGTTTTATGGGTATTTGGGGGTGGCTATGTGAGAGCTGCAATATGTTGCTGCTGCTACGCCGCCATCTTGGCTCCGCCCCGCCCCATTAGGGGTTTTCTTGACAAAGTTACTGGAGTGGCTTGCCACTTTCCTCTCGGGCTCATTTTACAGATGAGGAAATTGAGGTAACAGAGGTGAAGTGATTCACCCAGAGTCACTCAGCTAGTAAATGTCTAAGGTTGAATTTGAACTTGGGTCTACCTGACTCCAGGCCTAGAGTTCTATCCACTGAGCCACCCAGATGCCCCCTTTCATTTCTAAGACTAGTCCATTCAGTTTTTGATCTTCACCTGCTTATACCATGATCCTAAGCCTTCCTTACATACCCCTTATCCATTCAAGAATTCCTTGACTGCATGTCTTTTGTCCCAAAATGGGAGAGGGTTCAGACATTGTGATGGACCCTGTTCAGTCACAGACCTTAATAGGACAACAGAACAGAGCAACTTTAGCCAGTAATACCTGGCTAATGTTCAGTTTTGGAGAGAGTTAACAGAATCAGCCTGTTCATAAACTAGGTTTAGTGAGCACAGTAAATAACTAATCATTATTGCCGTTTCTAATTGAGTAATTTCAGTGTTATATATTTCTGTTTGTTTTCCCCAAATGGAGCTTTTGCTAATTAAGGAGATATTACCAGTAGAACACATGCTCCTTGAGGTCAGAGATTGTTTTTCACTTTTTCTTTTTAGCCCTATTACCTAGCACAGTACCTTGTACATAGTAGGGACTTTCAAAAGGGATTTGTTTAAAATTTACATTATGTTACATTATATACATTACATAGACATTAATTGTATATCATATATAGTTGTGTATTAGGGGTTTAGATTATAGCTATAATTGTATATTAGGGAAATGTGATTTTGAAGGCATATTTACTTGAAATTATCTTTGAAGTCAAGGTATGTTTTTACGTATACCATACATAATTAAAAAGGATGGCTCAGCTGGTTCTTAATGTCTTGTTGCCTAGAAATCACAATGCCATGTAACAGGAAACCATTCCCTATATGTGAATATTCCCAATGGTCTGGCATTGGCCTTTTTCCTTTTTCTCTTTATACTCTTTTCTTTAATAACTTCTTCTACTCCCATGGTAACTGGATAGCACAGTAATTAGAGCTCTGGACCTGGAGTTAAGAAGACCTGAGTTCAAAACCAGCTTTATACACTTATTAGCTGGAGCAAGCCATTTCAGTTCTGCCTCAATTTTCTCATCTGTAAAATGGAGATAATCATAGCACTTACCTCCCAAGATTGTTGTAAAAATCAGATGAGATATTTATAAAGCAGTTTGCAAACCTTAAAGTGCTGTATAAATGTGAGCTATTATGATTATGGCTTTAGTTTTTACCTTAATGTGAATGAGTGCCTTTTCTGGGCTGGACCTGACTCAAACCATGATACCCTGGTAATTTAGGTCTGAAAATGGAATGAAATGAGACACTCATATGTCATCCAACAGTTAACAAAAGGAGTTTACTTAACTTTAAATAAGGATAAGAAATGATATTCAACAATGACATGTATTAAGGACACTGTGAATTAATTCATCTGAACAAAGCCTCCCTGCCTCTAAATTGCCTGTGGTATTCTGTCAGCCAAGCATCATAGAAATCCTAGAACTTGTTGTTTATATTCAGGCAACCAGAAAGTGATGCCTTTAGTCTCCTGACACTATTAAGCCTTAAAGATAGTTTCAATACCTTTTATGGAAAAACTAGGCTGGCTTTCAGGGAGGAAGGGGATTAGGATATTGTTCCCAACACAATCCCAAACTCAACTCAGAATTGATGTCCAACCAGCATCCCAGACTCAACCTATCTCAAACTGAACTTATCTTCTCTCCAACTACTGGTCCTCCTTCTGCCTTCTTTACTTTTGTTTATGACACCAACATCATCATTTGAGCTAGTCACTCAGACTCAAAATCCTGGAGTAATCTTTTGCTTTTTACTAGTCCTCATCTCCTATATCTAATCAGTTTTGAAGTCCTTTCCATTTTTCCTCCACAACATTTTTCTCAAATCAGCCTTCTTTTTTCTAAGACTACAGGGCTGGCACCCTAAACCAGACACTCATTATCCCCTAGTCTTCCTGCTTCAACTCTGTCTCTGATCCCATTCAACCTATAGCACACATCTCTGCTCACTGAGCTTCTAATAATGACTAATAATATGGTCCCCCTTGCCTTGAATAATTTGATTGAATAAATCAATCCATCAATTAAGAAACATTTATTAAGTGGATTCTGTGTTCTAGAAACCAAAAACACAAATATGAAAGCAAAATAATCCCCGCCCTTAAGTAAAACAGTCCCTTTCCAATCTTGCTTTTATATCTTTGTCCCCCCAAACTGGAATAGACTACCACCATTCCTGTAGTCTCAGTCCCTCCAACCATGCAATGTGAAATAATGAAGGCAGCATTGCAGTTGAGTCAGAAGACATGGGCCAGTGACCCAATCTGTCATTTATGAGTTGTGTGACAAGTCACTTCACACATTTGAGATTCTATTTCCTCATCCACAGAAGAGGGAGAATAAATCTTGCACTGTCTATTTCAATGGTTTGTTGTGGGGAAAAATCTTTACAAATTGTTAAGCACCATAAAAATGTGATTGGTTGTTGCTAGAATTCTTTTCTTCACTAAAGGTACAACTCTGGGGTACCTCAGCCATAAAAACTTTGCTTTCTGTCCCCCACTAGTTGCCCACTATGGATCTGGAGTCAGGAAACTCTAAGATCAAATCTCACCTCAAACACTTACTAGCTGTGTGACCTTGAGCAAGTCACTTAGCCTCTATTTTCCTCAGTTTTTCAACTGTAAAATGAGGATTATGATAACATCTATCTCCCAGCATTGTTGTGCAGATCAGATGAAATAATATTTGTAAAGTGCTTAACACAGTGCCTGGCACACAGTAGGCACTATACAATTGCTTATTCTCTACCTCCCACCCTCATCTAAATTGAAGCTAGTGGCAGTCTCTCCTCTTTAGATTCATCCTAACTCTCTATATGGACCACTTTGTTTTGTACCTCTAGCCTAATTAATGTTGTAAATATTTATACATACATCTCATCTCCCAGTGGAAGCTCCTTAAGAACTTCCATGATTTCATCAATAAAGATCACCCCTGAAATGGAAACTCAATCCACTGGTTCAGATCAGGAACTCAGGGGTAAATTATCATCTGGAGGACTTCCTCAAGTACTGAGAGGCTAAGTGATCTGCCTATGGTCACACAGACATTATGTCTCAGCCACAGAACTTAAACCCAGGTCTTCCTACTGCTAAGGTGGACCCAACATCAGCTATGCCAGGCTGCCTCTCCTTCTTTTCATAGAAGTGCTTCATTAATGTTTGTCGAATTTAGTTGTTGAATCAAGGGATATTCAAACGTAATCCAAGCTAAAAGTTTCTTCCATCCACCCTTCAAGTTGGAAGATATGATCTTACTAGGGCTATGGCTAATTAACTTAGCTACTTAATAAGATTTTTGTCATTGACTTAAAATAAACTCCTCTCTTGGCAGTTTTCTCTATTTCAATTTGTAGTTCTTTGGAGGTTTCAGTAAGTTAGAATAACAGATCATGTCAGTTTGCCTGCGTACTGTTTCCTGAATTATCACAAAATCAGTAGCCTTAGGCAGATAATTTCCCCTCCCTAAATTCAGATAATTTGTTATATAGTGAGTGATGTCAGGATAATGGCACACAGTTCTAATTCAATAGAGGCTAAAAAAAAAAGTTTGTTTCTTTGTTTTATTTAAGCCAATAAACTTTAATACTGATACATACCAAGTTATTATCAAGGTAGTACCACAAGCCTATATTTAAATGTTATAGATTCAATAAATGCCAATTGCCAAGTAACCATTCGGGGCATGTTGTAAATCACATTTTTTTTAAATTGCTTAAATTTTTGAATACGACTCCCTGTGTTAATAGCCTAACAAATAGAAAAATGAAGCATCTGGCTGGCACAGTGTAGGGCATGCACAGACACATGAAACTTAACAGCTGTTGGACACACTTGCAAGCAACTCCATCTCAAAGACTTAGGAACTATTTAGAGAATTTTGCTTGTGTCTCATGGACCCCTTTGGCAGCATGGTGAAGCCTATATATCTCTTCATTTCACATAGAGGATAATGAAAATTAAAATATGATTCTTTTTTCTTCCATCTAAGTTCATGGACCCCTGAAATTTACCTGCAAGGGGTCTGTGGAGCCCCAGTTTCAGTTGTCAACCATTACTGAGTTTGTTCTAAGAAAGACAAACAAAATTAGGCTGCATGTGTAGGTTTATTTCTCTCAAAGCTTGTCAAACATGCATATAGAGATATGCATGGGAGTTCATCGTAGAAAAGGAACTCAAGGATGGACAAAGGAGACTTGATATCTTCAGAGCAATTCTCTCTCACCCCTCCCTCCCTTCCTGGCTCAAGATGCCTATATCAGACAAAATTATAGTCTCTGTATGTGTTAACCACAGTACGAAAAAGTAATTTCTTAAGTGGACAGATTGTAAATACAGTAAGATAAGAGAATGTCAAGGTGTCAATTGAAATTATAAATCCAAGATGTCTGTGTTTCTTCTATCATTAACATGAGTAACATAATGTAACATAATATGTGTCTATAGAATACCAAGATAAGAAAAGTTCTATTATTCAACATAGTGTCTAGTTCAAGACACCTTGTACTTGGTAGCCGTAAACAGAAGAATGCTCCTGGTCAGCTTCATCTGGCCTTGTAGTTGCTGACACAGAAAAGAGCATTTTTTTTAAGAAATATTTTATTTATTTATTTTTTATTTTTTTGCTTTTTGAAGGGGGAAAGATAGGGCAATTGGGGTTAAGTGACTTGCCCAAGGTTACAGAGCTAATTTTGTATTAAGTGTCTGAGGCTGGATTTGAACTCAGGTCCTCCTGACTTCAGGGCCGGTGCTCTATCCGCTGTAGCACCTAGCCACCCCCCAGAAAAGAGCATTTTGAGTTCACTCAGAGAACAAAGCAAAGAATGTGTGTTATGCCAGAGCATGCAAAGCATTTTGGTAGGTTAAGTTCAGAGTGGGCCAAAATATCTTTCTCCTGATTTGTCAATCCAGGTTTTAGGCCATTCTCAGGTCTTGGGTGTCCACACAGTTTAGAGAGTATGTAAACAGCTTCCCTTCTCCACCTTTCTTTCTGTTCAGTCTTCCCCTTCCTCCCTCCCTCCCTTTCTTCTTCTCTCCTTCTTCTCTCTAACCCTTCCATCATCATTCTGAAAAGCAGAGTGGAGTTGAAATAGCACTTATTACATTCTAATAATTGTACCACGTCCTAAAGCTACAAAGAGAATCATGATTTCAGGTAAGTTGTTGTTGTGTCAAGTCAATCTTTGTGACCCCATCTAGGGTTTTCTGGGCAAAGATACTGGAGTGGTTTGCCATTTCCTTCAGGGTTAAGTGACTTGCCCAAGGTCTCACAGCTAGGTAAGTGTCTAAGGCCAAATTTGAACTCAGGAACATGAGCTTTCCTTATTCCAGGACCAGCACTCTATACACTGCACCACCTAGTTACCCAGACAAGGCAGAAGCAAAAATAGACAAAATTTTAAAAGCTAAAGAGGGAAAAATACAATATACAGGGAATTAATATTAATATTAAATATATATGCACTGAATGACATAGCATCTAAACACTTAAAGGAAAAGTTAAATGAGTTACAGGGAGAAATAGTAACATAAAAAATAAATAGAGACCTTTGATGTGCTCTTCAGATCTAGATAAATCGAATCCAAAAATAAACAAGAAAGAAGTTAAGAACTTGAATGAAATTTTTGGCAAGTTAAATGATAGACCTCTTGTCGTTATTGAATGAAACAGAAAGGAGTAAATAGATTTCTCAGTTGTTCATGGCTTCTTTACAAAAACTGAAGGTAGGAAGGAAGTATTAATTAAGCATTTACTCCATGCCAAGAACCAAGGGAGCTGCGATTACCGCTGGGATACAAATAAAAACAAAAGAATGTTTCTGCCCTGAGGGATTGTACATTCAAATCAAGGAAGATAACACATAAAAGGCAGACAAAAAGGGCAGGGAGGGCGGGGAAGGGAGAGCCCCAGACTCGGAGCAGGGAACCAGATCTACAAGGAAATAAAGGCCTGGCCCCAGGAGGAACCCACCAATGAGAAAAGGGGGTAAGGGATAGAGAGGGATAGTCCCTGTTAAGAAGGCAATAGGAGTAGTTGGATGTTATAAGACAGCGGTTCTCAACCTGCGGGTCGCGACCCCTTTGGGAGTCAAACGACCCTTTCACAGGGGTCACCTAAGACCATGGAAAACACATATCCAGGCAGGCCCACCCACATGCAGATACACCCACATACGAGTATTAAAGGGTCTCAGCATTAAGAAGGTTGAGAACCACTGCTCTAAGATGAGGAGGCCCCAGGCACTGAGGGAAGTTTCAGGATGAGATGACGTGTTTTAGTAGTCCAGAAGCCAGGAAACACAGTCTCTTACTTGTCATAGGTGAGGCTTCAGAAGAGGTCTTGCTGTGGCTGGAGGGCATAAAATCCTGTCGACCTGAAAATTTGGTTAAAGGAGGCAAACAGGCTGGGTGATATATATTTATATCATTTATTCCCTTAAAGCTAGTAGAATACATATATATATATATGGAGCCAGATAAAATCTGACTGCCTGAACAAAAGAATGAGAAGGCTTAAATACGTTTTAGAACCATCCTAATTCAGGGTGGCTGTGTCACTCAAATTTATGATCTCCATATATGTTTAGCCATGATTTAAGAAAGGAGTTTTCTTAATTGAGTAGGTGGTAAATACAATAAGATAAGAGAGTTGACAAAGTGTCAGTTGAAATTATGACCCAGGAGATTTGTGTTTTCTTTACCATTAACATGCTATAACATGGTATATGTCCAAAAAATATTAAAGTAAGAAAAAGTCCCATTACTCAAGTTAGTGTCTTGGGTTAAGGGTCTCATCCTTAATGGCCATAAAGTCATCCCCATCTGGCCTTGTTGACATAGGAAGAAGTATTCTCTGAGTTTACTCAGAGAGCAAAGAAGCTGTTAGGTCCAGGTTCTTCTGGTTGATTACTTCAGGCTTTGACCCTTATTGAGGTTTTAAAATTGGTATTAAAGGATTATCAAACCTAGCAAGCAAATGCAGAAAAGCAGAAATATTAGACATATGTTTTATAGACCACAATACAATAAAAATCATGGACTAAGAAAAAAATTAAAAATTAATTAAAAAGTAAATCCTAAATAATGGGTAGGTCAAAGAACAGATCTTTGAAACAATCAATAATTTCATTAAGATCCACATACCAAAATTTTTGAAATGCAGCCAAAGCAATCCTTAGGGAAAAACTTATGCTTCTAAACATTTCATCAACTTTTTTTAAAAAGTTGTTCAATAAACTGGGAGTACAACTGAAAAAAAAAACCTATAAAGCCAACAAATTTTTGAAACCTAATTAAGCACCAAAGTAAAAATTCTGAAAATCAAAGGAGAGAAAATCAAAGAAAAAAAAAACAAGTTGAATTTATATATAAAACCAGTAGCTGTTTTTTAAAAAAGAAAATATAACCATTGGCTAATTTAATGTTTAGAAAAAGAAAGAAGAAAAAAATTACATACATCAAAAATGGAAAAATAATACACAATAACTGAAGAAATAAAGTTAATAATTAGAATTTGTCCTTTTATATACCAATAAAACCAGGAATCTAAATGAAATAGATGAATGTTTACACAAATATAAAATTTCTAAATTAAGAGATACCAAGAAATAAGGGATTTAATAATCCAATCTCAGAAAAAGAAACTAAACAAGCCATAAATGAACTCCCAAAGAAGGAAGAGGATGTGGGAAACAGGACCAAATAGATCTGGGGGGTTTTTTTCCATTTTTTTTTTGGAGGCAATTGGGGTTAAGTGACTTACTCAGGGACACATAGCCAGTAAGTATCTGAGACCAGATTTGAAGACAAAATGGATTTGTAGACAAATTCTCTCAAACATTTAAAGTATAATTAATCCCAATATTACAAAACCTGTTGGGGAGAAAAAAAACAGGAAAAGAAGGGGTCCTACAAAATTTCTTCTATGATACAAATATGATTTTGATATCTAAACTATGGAGAGTTAAAATGGAGAAAGCAAACTATTAGAAAAAAATCCTTAACATTGAAAAAAAATTTAACAAAATGTTATCGAGACTACAGAAAACTTACACAAAAATTTTACACTAGGACCATAATTGGTTTAATATTAGCAAAACTATCAACATAATCAATCATATCAGGAACAAGAAAAACAAAAATCATATAATCATATCAATAGATGAAGAAAAAGCTTTTGACATGATATAATATCTATTCTTACTTTTAAAAAATAGCATAAAAATAAATAAATCTTTCCTTAGTATGATAAGTAGTACCTATATAAAATTTTAAAACCAATCTTATACATAATAGAGATTAGAAACCTTTCCCATAAGACCAGGGGTAAATGCAAACAAATCAAATACAATAAACATTAGCTAGGAAACAGGTAACTGAGGGAGAAAATCTTTGCTGTAATTTTCTATGATGAAGGTCTCATATCACTGGATTTATGAATTCAGGTATTCCTGATTTCAGGCCGAGTAGATGTAACTAAGGCAACTGTATAGTTTCACCTCACATTCATTAGACTGGCAAAGCTGACAAAATAGGAAAATGACAAATGCTGGAGGGGTCATATGGGGAAAGATATATTAAAGCACTGTTGTTAGAGCTGTGAACTGGTCCAACTATTCTCTAATGCAATTTGGAACCATGCCCAGAAAGTTACTAAGCTATTGCATGCCATTTGACCTAGTGATAGGTCTATCATTCAAAGAGATTAAAAAAAAAAAGAGGGGAAAGTCCTATATGTACAAAAATATTTATAGCAGCAAAGAATTGGTGGCAAAATTGGATAACAAAGAATTGGAAACTAAAGGGATGTTCAAAAATTGGGCTAAACATATTAGTATGTTCATTAGTATATTAATGTGATGGAATTAGTAACTATTGTGCTCTCTCCATTTTAAATGTAGAAAATAATGAAGAGTTGGTTTAAGAAAAAAACAGGAAGACATGTATAAACTGATCCAGAATGAGGCAAGTAGAACGAAGGAGAATAATTTATATGATACTAACAGTATTGTAAAGATGAACAACTTTAAAAGACTTGAGCACTCTGATCAATGAAGTAACCAACCACGATTCCAGAGGACTCATAATAAAATATGTCACCCACCTCTCTGGAGAGAGGTGATGTACTGAAGGTACAGATTGAGACATTTGCATACATGTTTGTTTATGTGTGTGTGACTGTGTTTGCACATGTGTATACACCTACATATGTAGCCTCAGCCCTTTCTCCTTGGTGGATATCTTTTTTAGGTTTTGGAGGGTCTAGAGGATTTTGGATTTCCCATCTTCCCGTCAGTGTCCAAGTGCCAACCACAGCTGACAGTGGCTTCTTCATTGGGAGAAAGAGCAAACTGAACAAAGATTTAAAGTTCCACAAGGAATCCAGCAAAAAAGTTTCATCATACCTGAGGAAAATTTCATAAGCCCTGCACAAGAAAGAGGAAAGAAATCTGGATGAAAATTGCTGTCCACTTCCACAGAAAGAACTGGTGTTATCTGAATACAGACTATCTTCCTTAATTTTTTGTTCAAGTCTTCTTGACTTGATTTGACTGCTATGACTATTATGGAAATGTTTTACATGATTGCACATGTATAACCTATATCAGATTGTTTACTATCTTGGGGGGGAGAGAAAAGGAAGGAAGGAAGGAATAGAATTTGGAATTCAAAACTTTTTAAAAAGCCAAATGCTAAAAATTGCTTTTATATGTAATTGAGGGGAAAAAAATACAATGTAGTAAGATTTTTTTTTAAAAAAAAAGTTCATCACCTCTCTGTCAGGAAATGAGTGGTATGTTTTACCTTTATTCTTTTGGATTCTTGGTATTTATCTCGTTATTATCATCACATTATTTTATTATTACATAAATTGTTCTTCTAGTTCTGTTCACTAAATTCTGTATCAGTTCATAAGGGTTTTTCCAATTTCCTGAGGTTGTCCATTTCATCATTCTTATGAAATAATAATTTTCCATTATATTCACATAACATGATCTGTTAGCCATTTCCCAGTATAAGGATACTCCCTTAGTTTCCAGTTTTGGGCTACTGTGAAAAACACTGCCATAAATATTTTGGTATATATAGATTCTTTTCTTCTCTCTTTGATTTCTGTAGAGCCTAGGCCTAGTAGTAGTATAGTTAGGTCAAAGGATTTGCAGAGTTTGGTAACTTTTGGGGAACAGTTCCAAATTATTGGACTCATTCATAGCTCTACACTGGTGTACCTTTTTTCCCACAACCCCTTCAACATTGGTCATCTCCCTCTTTTACCATCTTTGTCAATCTGTTAAGTATGAGACACAACTTCAAAACTTCTTTAATCACTAAATTACTAGCAATTTAGCTAACTTTCATAGGATCATTGATGGTTTGGATTTCTTCCTTTAAAAACTGCCTGTTAATATCCTTTGATCATTTATCTATTGGGGAATTCCTCTTACTCTTATAAATTTGAATCAGTTCCTTATGTATCTTAGAAATGAGACCTTTGTTATGACCAAGCAAGATATAGAGAGCATTACGAAATGCAAAATGGATAATTTTGATTACATTAAGTTTTTGTACAAACAAAGACAAGGTAACCAAGGTTAGTAGGGAAGCAGACAACTGGGAAAGAATTTTTACAACCAGTGTTTCTGATAAAGGCCTCATTTCTAAAATATATAGAGAATTGAGTCAAATTTATAAGAATACAAGTCATTCCCCAATTGACAAATGGTCAAAAGAAATGAGACATTTATCAGAAAAAACTTGCCACAAACTTTTTTTTTTCCTAGTTACCTGTTTCCCTTATAATTTTTACCACACTTTTAGGTTTATGCAAAAACTTTAAAGTTTTATACAATCCAAACTCTGAATATTATCTTGTGTCACCCTTTCTATTTTTTATTACATTATTGAGTCACTGTTTTATCTAGCCCAGTTTTCCATTTTCTGTTCTGAGAGACCCCTTTTCCACTCTGTAATTCTTGTTTTATCTTCTTCAGGGACTTCAGCAGTCCCTATGGCCAAGGCATTACTTTTTTCTCTGAAACCGTACCTGGATTTGTTTGGAGGTTATTATCTTCTTCAGGTTTAATACCCTGGGCATCTCTCAAAAGTTGTCCTTAGTTCTCTAAGAAGGGACTTTGGGACCCTGCCTGGGTCTCCCTATCAACCCAGGGTTTTAGGACCTCTCCCTGCTATAGGTTCTTTCTGAGGTCATTCCCCACTGGTGTTGGGCTCAGAGATTATTTCTTATTTATGGTTATCAGGTTGCCAACAGCTTCATGGATTGCTCACATTCAATTTCGTCTTGGGGAGGCCTTTTTCCTGAAGCTTGACTGGATCCATTGGTGCTGCCCTCAATCCCCACCTCACCCCGAACACCTTGACTCAGGGCTGTGCTGTTGGAACGAACCAACTCCAGAGCCAATTGTCAAATTTTCAGTGAGAGCATTTACCCTCAAAAATTGTCAAATGCTTTAAATCAGGGCTTGTTTTATTGTTTTTATGAGTACATAGACTTAAGAAAGTATCAGCAATGCAGATTAAACTTTAAAATGTGTGTATATACTTTTTTTTTTCTGGAGAGTCAATCGTTAAACATTTATCAGCATACTCCTGCCCCTGAAACTGCTCTCTCTGCTAGGTCAGAACTAGGTTTAGGTCCTATAGCTATTGGATCATACTCAGGCTCTTTTTCTGGGAGTACTGGAACCCAAGAATACCAGTAGACTGCTCCCCTCCTGAGCAATGGAAGGGGGCTCTTAGGCTTAAGTAGGAAGTGCTTCAGGAGTGTACTACCTGGAACCAACCAAAGTTATCCTCCTCCAGCCCTAGGTAATAGGGAAGGCTTCAGCTTAGTTGGGCTTGGGTATTGTGGAGCTCAGGCAGGGGGTGTTGGAACTGACTAGTGAAAGAATTGAGTGAACCACATTGACTCCTTCTTGTGACTCAATTCTGGATCTACCTCAGTTCCCTTTCTATTCAATTATGGGTCTACAATTTCTGTCTTATGAGAAAATTATATTCAATTATGGAAATTGGGGGCGGGGGGAGAAACGCTTTATAGCATTGTTTAAACCTAGCCCTGAACGACTGGGGAGCTGGACCACCTCCATCTGTTGCTTAGAGTTCCTTACCTTGGGACCTAGGTTATGCTGACATATTAAATGACCCAATTAAATGTAAAGATTGATGCAAGGAGTTTTATCACAGTTATACATCTCAAGCAATCCATGTGTCTTATCTGAAAACTGATATCATACTGGTCAATCAGTTCCCTTCCATGTTCCCTTGATTAAATACCGCCACTAAGGGAGAAGCTTCATATGATCTAAGAAGAGGTGTTGTCACTGCTCTTCTGACCTGTGTGTTGGTCTGTGAGCAAACCAAAACTTCTTTTCCACCCAGGAACTGTGACCAGAGTCCCTGCTCCTCTACAGACACACACTCTAGTGCGCTCATGTTCCTCCTTGCCTTGGGACTGCAATCAGGAACAGTGCAACAGAGTCCTGCACCCTGTGCCAGCAAAAAGGAACCCCTGAGAGCTCTGATAGCAGCCACCCCTGACTCAGCTGTCCCACAGGGCCTGCTGCTGGCTTGCCTGTGTTGGACTGTGCTCCATTCTCACCGCAGGGAGACAGCCCTTTCCTGATGATCTCTAAGTTGTCTTGGGCTGGAAAATTGTTTCACCCAGTCCTTTTGTTAGTTCTGCTGCTCCAGAATTTGTTTTGAGGTGTTAATTTAAAGTTGTTTGGAGGAGAATTTGGGATCACTCTGGTGAGTCTCTGCCCTTACTTTGCCACATTGTAGGTTAGACTTTGAAGAAAAGAAAAAAAAAAGAAAAAGAAAAGAAGAAAGAAAGAAGGAAGAAAGAAAGGAAGAAAGAAAGAAAGAAAGAAGGAAGGAAGGAAGGAAAGAAAGATAGAAAGAAAGAAGAAGGAAGGAAGGAAGGAAGAGGGCGGCTAGGTGGTGCAGTGACTAGAGCACCAGCCCTGGAGTCAGGAGGACCTGAGTTCAAATTCGGCCTCAGACACTTAACACAAAAACTAGCCATGTGACCTTGGGCAAGTCACTTAACCCCAATTGCCCTCCCAAAAAAAGGCAAAAAGAAAGGAAGGAAGGAAGGAAGGAAAATGGAGTTTGCAAACTACAAATGAATAAACTTGATTTAATTCCTGGTAAAATCCTAGACAATATTGTTAAAGGAATGGTTAATAAACACCTAGATAAGGAAACAATAATCACAAAGAGGAAACATAACTCTATCATGAAGAGTTCACTACAGTTTAACCTCATTTTCATTTGCAACAGTCAATCCTAGACTAGTATATCAGGGAGATGTTGAAGAGATGGTTTACCTAGATTTTAACTAAGTATTTTTAAGTCTCTCTTCTTGTGAAAAGGTGGAGTGATACATGCTGGCTAATAATAAAGTTAACTGATTGAATGATAAGATCCAAAGCATAGTCATTACTGATGCAGTATGAATTTGGAAGTAATTCTATGGTAGAAAGACACAAGGATTGAAGTTTTCCTCTGTTCTATTGTGGCAGGTGAAAGATGAAATGACTTGAGGAAAACAATTTCAATGATATGAGCACATCAGTTTATTAAGTAATGCATGCCAATTGCCTAACAAAGCAGGACCAAACCTCCCCAACTTAGACCTGGCCTCTGAGTACTGGGGGAGAGAGACTTCTATACATTAAAAACAATCAAATAAGGCTGATTAGTTAAATGGAAACAGTATATTGCATAATCTGATTTCTAATTGGATGAAATATTATGAACTTTCCAGGTTGGAAGGTGGAGAGCGAACAGGTACAATTTCCTGAATGCAGAAAAAGAGGTATTCTACTCCCCAAATATCTGTAAATATGAGACATGGAAAAAATAATTGATTGATCAGTATGGGGTCAATTTTCAGATAAGACACATGGGTTGCTTGAGGTATACAACTATGAGAAAACTCCTTGCATGGATCCTTGGATCTGACTGGGTTTCTGGTCAGCATAACCTAAGTCCTTGGTTAAAGATTTCTGAACAACAGGTAGAGATGGTCCAGTTTCCCAAACACACAGGGCTAAGTTCAAACAATGCAGTAAGGTTTTCTCCTAATTCCCACAATTGAATAAAGTTTTCTCACAAGACAGAAGTTGGACTAAACCCATAATTGAATAGAAAGGGAACTGAGCTAGTTCCAGAATTGAGTCAGAAGAAGGAATCAGTGTGTTTCACTCAATTCCCACTACTATTTGCTATCCTAATCCCCTCAGTTCCCTCACTGATTAACATTTTTATCACAGACTCAAAGTGAAGTAAAGACAACCAGCAAATTGTACACAGTAACAGCAACATGGTACAATGATCAACTATGAATGATTTAGTTATTCTCAGAAACGCAATGATCCAAGACAATTCCAAAGGACTCATGATGAAAAATGTTAATCCAAATTCAGAAAAAGAAATGTTGGAGTCTAAATGCAGATCAAAGCATACTCTTTTCACTTAATTTTTTTGTGTGTTTTTTTTTCTTTTGGCCTGCTTCTTCTTTTACAACATGAATAATATGGAAATATGTTTACATGATTGCATATATATGTATATGTGTACACACACATATACATGTATATATATACATACATATATATATGCATATATATATACACACACATATATAAACCTGCATCAAATTGCTTTCTATCTTAGGAGGGGGCAGGTAAAGGAGGGAGGGAGGGAGAAAATTTGGAACTCAAATATTTTTTAAATGAATATTAAAATTTGTCTTTGCAGGTAATTGGAAAAAATAAAATACTATTTTAAAAAAACATTTTTTATCACTTACTTAAATATAGGCCCTTTGGACAACTCTTGATTTTAATTCTTCAAAAGTTTTAGGATTCCATTACTTGCAGCCTTAGAGCATTTTTAGGACATTATTGTTGTTAAAGATATAGCACTTTACTTCAGAAAGAAGCCTGGGGGTAACTAAAAATCCTGGGCAATTTCCCAAATGCAAACCAATCATTTTCTTCCTCCTCTTTAGGACAAATTTTGTCCCCTGTTTGCACTATCTGCCCAAGACATGTGTACTGATTAATCAGCTGAAGCAAGCCAAAGCATTTGATTTTGGAGGTCAGTTCACATACAGATGTCTTGGAGAAGCGGTTTTGGCATAGGTTTGTGTTAAACAAACTTAGGCGCTTTGAAACCTGCTCTCATTTGCATCATCTTTGTTTATGCCTTTAAAATGTTAACTGACTTCCAAAGACCTGTAGGATTTCCAAAGACTTTTGGTGCCTAGAATTCACAAAACTTCAGACACTTAAAAAAGACAAGCCTTTTATTAGATTTCCCATTCCTGTTTTGGTCCCAAGGTATAGCAGATTCAAGACAATGATTTACAAAACCTGGATGTTTAGAGATCTGCTCTGATTTGCATCCTCTTTGTTAATGCCTTTAAAAAACTTCCCAAAGACCTGATGTACTTCTCCAGACTCTTGGAGCCTAGAAATCAGAAATTTTGATTCTATCTGAGTTTACTTCCAGGATGTAGTAGACTATTGTAACGATAAAACTCTGATAATATCCCAGGATGTGATAAACTAAGTCTATTGATGAGAATACTTGAATCTTTGTCTTTTGGATCTTTAAAAACCTTGTTCAAATCATCATTGAATAGAGTTCTTCCCTGAACTACCCACATGGCTTGGTCACTTCTTTTATTCACATCTCTGTTCATGCTTAATGCTGGACATTAAGCAGCTCCTAACAGTCAGTTCTCTGGATCTTCTATCCAACTACATATCATAATCTGGAAAATAAGTATTTTTTTATTCATTTGTTTTTCTTATCCTGCATGAATAGTATATATAATGGGTTTTAGCAGGCTATAATACAGTACAAATGACCAGTGGTACAATGGAAAGAGTGCCAGGCCTATAGTTAGGAAGACTCATCTTCTTGAGTTCAAATCTGACCTCAGACCCTTACTAGCTGTGTGACCCTGGGCAAGTCACTTAACACTATTTACCTCAGAAGAGAATTCTTCTGTGAAACGAGCTGGAGAAGGCAATGACAAACCACTCCAGTATCTTTGCCAAGAAAACCTCAAATGAGGTCATAAAGGGTAGGATACAACTGAAAATGACTGAACAGCAGCAGCAGCTCTAACATCACAATCCTGAATTGTACTGAAGAAAACACTGATGAGAAGACCTGCCACAAATGTAAACAAAAGGATAGGACTGAATCAGGTGGACTGAGGGAGCTTTTGAAAGGACACATTATTAACTACAGTTGCCAAGGTCATTTTTCTAAAGCATAGGTTTACTCTGCATCCTTCACTCCCTTCACACAGTGAGCCCCAATTAGGTCCCTACCACCTCCAGGATCAAATATAAAGTCTTCTGTTTGGTATCCAAAACTCTGCATAACCTGGACTTTTCCTAGCCTTATTATACCTCATTTTTTCCAGCCTTATTATATCTCACTTCCCTCCATCAAACTACACTAGTAATTCCTCCAAAAGGACACTATTGACCATCTCTGTGTCTTTATACTGGCTGTCTCCAGTACCTGAAACGTTCTGCCTCCTCACCCTGCTTCTGACTTTCTTCAAGATTTGACTCAAACCCCACCTTCTTCAAGAGACGTTTCCCAGTTTCACCAGCTGTTAATGCCTTCCTCTTTCAGATTACACTCCTTAAGATCTAGTGTGGGTCATTTGGGGGTTTGGTATTTTTTTGCCTTTCTTTGCATCTTCAGTTCTTAGCACCATGCCTGGCACACAGTAAGTACTTCATAAATGCTTACCTACTTCTTCACTGATCAGATGTACAGGCATGGATGGGTGACAATCCACATCACTGGAAGGATCCATCAAAATCTGATAAAGGCATAGATGACATTTTTGTCAAATATGTAGATGACACAAAGCAGGAGAGGACAGCTAACATGCTGGATGACAAAGTCAAGATTCCAAAAGACTTGGATGGCGTAGAATATTGAGCCAAATCCAAGATGAAATTGTGGTTGTTATTCACCCTTCCTTTTTAAAGAGAAAAAAAAAAAGAACATCATGGGTGATGTCTTGACTTGCTCATGAATTGGAGTATTGTGTTCAATTCTATGCATCATATTTTAGGAAGGATAATAATAACCTGTAGAGCAGCAGTTCTCAACCTGTGGGTTATGTTCAATGTGTAACAATGAAAATATATCCTGCATGTCAGCTATTTACGTCACAATTCACAACAGTAGCACAATTACAGTTATGAAGTAGCAACAAAAATAATTTTATGTTGGGTCACCAACAACATGAGGAACTATATTAAAGGGTCGTGGCATTAGGAAGGTTGAGAACCACTGATCTAGAGGAAGGTAACCATCATACTGCAGGCCCTCAAGATAGTGCTATATAAGAATTATTTAAAGGAATGAGAGCTTCCCAGACAAAAGAAATCTTAGGGAGGTACATGAATAGCTCTCTTCAAGCATTTAAAAACCTGTCTTGTGAAAGAAGAATTAAACACATTTTACTTGACCCTAACGGATGTTATAAAGAATACTTGGTGGACAATGCAAAAGGGGTATTTTAGATTTGATATAACAAAAAACTTCTTTATAATTAGAACTAACCAAAAATGGAAAGAATGAACTGGCTTGTGGATTTCCTCTTACTGAATATCTTTACCCAAAGGCTAGAATATCATTTGTTGGGTATTCTTATGCATGCATGGTGACGACCAGATGGCTTCTGAGATCCGTTCCAAATCTTGTTCTGTAATTCTGTGAACATCTGCTAGCAAAAGGCTATCTGTTAACATCATACTACCAATCAACTACTGATGTTTTGATAGTTGAGTTAAGAGTCACCTATCACACCTGGATTGTGGGTAGTAATTGGGAAACAGTTTCCCAGAAGTTTATTTCGACCTTCTATATTTCACTTAGGTTCTGCTAAACATACTGGTACCTAATTTGAAATCAGGCTAGGAAAGTCTTAGAAGTCTTATTTCTCCCTAATACAAGTAACTAGCAAATCAATGAGAGGAATGAAAAAAAAATACTCCCATGATGACTGCTTTGTTACTCAAGGATAAAGGAAGTATTCTTCAGTTATTCAGAACTGTTTTGGAGGAATGTGTAATTCCAAAGCAAATTTCATTCCAGGTTTGAACTTATTAAACAAAACAAAATCATCACATCTGATTCAAAGTTTCATTACCAGGACTGTGCTAGTAAATTTTTAATAATCAGCTCTCAAAAAAAAAATAAAAGGTGTACATAACATCCTTCTTTTAAGTTTAGTCTACATTATTAATATTTTCTCCATCTTTTCCCTAAGTCTATATAATCAACAAAACAATAAGCCAAACTGATTTGTAACATTTGCCAATTTCCAAAAAGTATAGACTCACACTGAAAATTTAACAGTGAACTCTCAAGAGTTAGTACAAACTGGTTTCAGTACACCCCTGAAATGTACTCTGATATAAGTGCAAATTATAATCCCAAAGCACTGTCAGATACAAAATGTATTTTAAAAATCTTTGTTGAGAGGCAGCTAGGTGGCACAGTCAATAGAACACTGGCCCTGGAGTCAGGAGGACCTGAGTTCAAAGCCAGCCTCAGACACTTGACACCTACTAGCTGTGTGATCTTGGACAATAACACCAATTGCCTTGCCTTCCCCCCCTCCAAAAAAAATCTTTATTGAATGTTTACTTTACTATGTAAAGCACAATGGGAGATAAGTCAAATAAGACACTGGCCCTGCTCGTAAGGAGATTACTGTCCAGCATGATGATCCAGATTCAAATGGAAGCTAGATCCATATTTCACTTCAGAAGAGCTAGAGCTTGAAGGGGTCTAAAAAAAAGCACAGAGCATCTAAGAATTGTATAAAATATAACAATAGACATTAAGGTGAAAATAATAATACTAACACCCCTCCCCCAAACCCAACATACTTTCCATGTTGGGTGAGAGAGTAAGGAGAAGGCAATATCAAAACAGGGAAATCAAGCCAGGATAGCCAGTATAATATATAGCATGTGCCCTGAAACTGTTGCACTGGCCATGAAGGCCTGGCAAGAAGTCTGAAATACAGGTGAACTAGGCTTTGGTGATACCACTTTTTTGGGTTAGTGCCCCAATCAGTGTGATGCACTATGCCAATATTAGGCATCACCATTACTTCATACTCCAACATCGGAGATTAGAGCTAGGATGCATCTATTGATGGTCCAATATTATTTTTTTTTAAAACTCTGTTTTTTCTGCATTGATACAGCTTGCACCAAAATTGGACATGAGGTAAAGAGACGAGGGTGATTGGCAAACACTATATATTAGCCTTTGAGTCCTCTAGGTTTGTAAAGTAGTGAATTAGAATCTATGAGGTTCATTAGCTAGTCCAACATTCAAGTCCTGCAAAAATATATGCAAAAAATAAGTTCATTGCCAATTTAAATCAACATCTAATGACACAAAAATTCTTACTTAAAGTCATCTATTCTTTCTTGAGATGAGGCTATCTCTGCATTGGACAAGCCTTTCCTTCTTATTCCTAGTCCTACTTATCCTTTTCTCTGGAAAGTGTATCTCCAGTCTGAAATGTTCTTTTCTAGAATATTTCTAATTTTTCTCTCATATCCAGAATTTTCCTCATCAGAAAATTCCAGCTTCCTAGCTAATTGGCATCTGTGCCAGGAGAGGTAGAACACTGATCAGTCTCATGTGAGTGAGACCCCAACCTCCTTATAAAATGTACCTGACTCTTCCACAGTACTGAGCTGCCTTTGGCTGTGGAACAATCCAAGTGTGCCTGACATAATGTGGGGAGGGAGCCTCTCTCTTATAGAGTAATTATTTTTTTCCCTCTTTTACCTAAATAGCATCTTACCCATGACCCAGCCTCTCCCACTAACAAAGTAACAGATGTATTACTACCCTACTAACCATCCACTTAGATCATTATCTCGGGTAAATGTGACTCAATATATCTTTAAACTCTCTCTTCCTGTCACTCCCACCATGAGTCTCTCAACCTAATTGCCTTTTTTTTTTTGCTTTTTGGAGGGAGGAGGGCAGGGCAATTGGGGTTAAGTGACTTGCCCAAGGTCACACGGCTAGTAAATATTAAGTGTGTGAAGCAGGATTTGAACTCAGGTCCTCTAGACTCCAGGGCCAGTGCTCTACTCACTGCACCACCTAGCCACACCCCAATTGCCTTTTCTTGGGTAAATTAAAAAAAATGTACTATAGCCTCTATAAGTTCTGAGGGTCTGTGTCCCAACTCATACACTGCTGAGTTTTATAATGAGGGACCCACAATGGTGTTGACTGCATCTCTCCCCAAGGCCTCTAGGAGGACCCTTGAGAAGTATTGGAGTATCTTTCTATTTGTCATGGGCTCAAGTTCCCGTTGCAGTGTGTTTTCCCCAATATTAATTGGTAATGATTCGTGTCCCTGTGTCATCTGACCAATTAGTATAAACTAGTTTTACAAAAGGATATTATGGAGAAGATATAATAAGAACAGAAGTACAAACATTTTCCCCAAATACCCATGGGGTATTACCACTCTGGTCCCTGGGGAGAGTGGGCTCAAACATAAAGCAATTGCTACAAAGCATTTGTATGAACTAGGTTCATTTCTGAATGCTGCACAGCCAATGAACCAGTCACTTTCCCCTGCCTGCCTTCTATCCACTGCTGGGCTGATTTAAACAAATTACTAGACTTTTTAATATTCACCAACCTGAGCATCTACAAGCTCTGGCATGGATTCCCATCACTTTATGCTTTTCACCTTTTGAAGCTCACAGTTTAGCTGTATAGCCCATTCCATTGCATTTCCATTTAATTGATTTGTTTATTTACTTTTAGTTTACAAGATTCAGTTCCACAATCTCTTGAGTTTCAAATTTTTATCCCTCCCTCTCCCCCCACTCCACCCATGGCGGCAGGCAATGAAGTATAGGATCTGCAAATACTTTCACACTGGACACTAGTCTGGTTGTATAGAAGGGTTGTAACCGATGGAGTGAGCAATAGGAAAAAAGAAACAAATCCAAACCTGGAAAAGAACGATGGCATGTAGATTGCTTCAGTCTCCATTTAAATTCTGTTCTTTCTAGATCTTTCTCTGAATATAGATA
>CM053582.1:430375620-430401387 GCA_028627135.1 Pseudochirops cupreus
ATAGCCTTCTCCTGGATCAGAGAATGTCACAGCCCTCTTGACCCACTGCCCAATCATAACGCAACAAGGCTTGGGCATTCCCAAAAAACAAGCCTCCCGCCACAGGCTCCATGTGATCACATTCAGCCTATTAGGGGGCAGAGTATACTTTCAAATAGGGGAAGGTTCTCAGAGCCACTTAAGGAGAGGACCTAGGGGCAGGGAAGATGTTCAGATTCCCATAACACCCACATGGTAGTGCTTCCCTGTAAAACTACCTTGGACGAGATTGGTATTTGTATATGTATATATATACGTACGTATATGTGTGTGTGTGTGTGTGTGTGCATATGTTGTACATCTTGTCTACCATTATAAAAATATAAGATTCTTAAGAGCAGGGGTTGTTTCTTTTTAACTTTTGTATCCTCAGTACCCTGAATAGTGCCTGTCAGTCAATCTACAAGCATTTTTAAGCACTTGTTATGTTCCAGGCACTGTGCTAAGTACTAGGGGTACAAAGACAGATAAAAGACAGTCCCTACTCTCAGGGTACTCACATTCTAATGAGGCAGACAACATGAAATCAACCATGAAAAAGAAAGATACAATCAAATGAAGGAAGTAAGGAAAGAAGAAAGGAAGAAAGAAACAAAAACAAAGGAAGGAAGGAGGGAAGGAAGGAAGGAGAGATGAAGGAAGGAAGAAGGAGAGAAGGAAGAAAGAAAGAAAGAAAGAAAGAAAGAAAGAAAGAAAGAAAGAAAGAAAGGAAGGAAAAAAAGAAGGAAAAAAAGAAGGAAAGAGGAAAAAAGGAATGGAAAAATGATGGAAAAGAGAGAAAAAGATAAAAGGCTTCTCATAGGAAGAAAAAATTATAGGATTTAGTGATTTCATATGAGGGATAGAAGAATGTCAAATCCTGGTACAAAGCTAATAGAACACAGGAAACCAGAATGAGTGATACTTTGAGGGGAAGAGTAAAATAATGAATTTTATTTTAGACATGTTCAGTTGAGGAGATGGCAAAAGATTCAAACAGAAATATCTATTAGACAGCAAAAGATATGTAATTGGAACTTGGCAAGAGGACAATAGAGATATACATTTGGGAGTCTTCAGCATAGGGGTTAAAACTGAAGCTGTGAGAATGGATAATTCTAAGATACTACAAAGAGAGAAAGCAGAGGGTAGGAGAGGAACTAAAGAAGGAAAAGGATGACTAATCAAAGAGGAAGAAGGAGAACTGGAATAGCATAGTATCGTCAAGCAAAGAGAGGAGTGTTTCAAGAAGACAACATACTCAAAAGTGTCAAATACAACAGAGGAATCAAGAATGAAGACAAAGAAAAGGCAATGTCCATTTTGGATTATGTCTGGCATCAAAGAAATCACCAATAATTTTTTCGATGATAGTTTCAGCAAGTGATGGGACAAGAAGGGAGATGTTAAAGATGGAGTAATTGGAAAAGACATTCATTCCTAAAGTTTAACAGTGAAAGGAAGGAAGTTATTAGATGGTAACTAAAAGACACCAAAGGGTCAGATTAAAGATTTTCAAGATAGAAGAGACACACACATATTTTGACCAGGGAGAGGAAGCCATTTATCCTTCATTTGACTCTTTCTGGGAAATAGAATTCTCTCTTTCTTTTTTTTTTTTTGGAGGCCTTGCTTTTATTCCTTTTCTACATTCTCCTCACTGTGTCCCAGAATTTTCAGGAGAGTGCTCACAAACAGGCCCTGAAGAAACCCTTGTGGAATATAAATGGGAAAAGTATTCATGAATTGGACTCTCTCATCATGGCAGATATCTCTTGGATGTCATTGAAGAATGTCTGCATTTGCTCTTTCAAAATTATTTTTCTTGTCAATTCTTGTTTTTTTAATTCAATTTCTCTGTTTGCCCAGAAAGATAGCAGAGTCAAAGCATCATAAGTATTTTCCTTTATAGTCATGTTTTCCTTTATAGTGATATTTTTCTTCTCATTAATGTTTTCCATGGCACATAACTCTTTGATTTCATTGATGATTGTCTGACTTTTCTCTTCTAAAACTGTTTGAAATTCCAGTCTTTGTTTCTCATACACAGTTTCTCTGGTTCTCCAGAGAGATAATAGAATCAAATAATCATCAAAACTGCCTCCCTCCTCAGTTATGTTTTCCATGTCAGTGTTTTCCATGGTCCATATCTCTTTAACTTCATTGTAAAATTCCTGTTCTTTCTCTTGACAGGCTGTTCTCACGACCAGCTCCTGTTTTTCAAATTCAGTCACCCTGATTTTCTAGGTAGATGCCAGAGTTGAAACATCATAACTAATGTATCCTTTTCCATAACGGTTTCCATTTCAATGATATTGTCCTCTGTAGCAGCTTCATTGTTTTCCTTGTTCAATGCATTGACGGATTTTGTTCACTGTTTTCATTTTCTTCTCTTTTACTGTTAAAAAATATTTCTTATAAAGTGTGTGGTGGTCTCTGAGAGAAAGGAGGGACACTAGGAGAAATTGTGGAGATCTTAAAAAACAAAAGTTATTAATAAAATTTTTTGATCTAAAAAAATGTTATTTCAGTAATTCGAGGTGAAAGCATCCTGAACCAGAATAAGTAAGTGTTCCTGTGAGTAGCGAGAGAGGAATAAATGTTAGAGATATTATAGAGGTAGCAGTGTCAAGATTTGAAAACCTATGTGATGATACATAGATATAAGTGAGGAATGGTGAAGAGTCAGAGATCATTCTGAGTGCAGAAACCAAGAAGGTAGTGTTTCCAATAGAATTAAACAAAGTTTGGTGAGAATTCTCTCTTAAAGAAGATAAAATACTAAAGTCCCAAACTGAGTTCTTTGACTGGCTAGTTGTTACTTTCTTAAATGTATGGATGGATTATACAAAAGTGAGGTTGAGGTTGGAAAGCAGTAGTCCTAGAAGTCTTGCAAAATGGTCAAGAATAAATCATCATAGTTCTACTGATGAGTAGAAGGGTGCCTATAATCAAAATTCATCTTAGATAATTGATGTATCCATATGTATCCAAACTCTGCACAGGAGCCCAGGCTATTATATCCCAATAATAATTATAATCACTTCAAAGGAAAATAGGATTAAGGTCAAAGAAAGAGCCTATAAAAGCAGTAAACAATTTGGGCGGAGAAAGGAACTATTTATATGGAATTCTAAGTTTTAGGAACAGACAAATGGCTTCCAACTTAGATGATAGGAAGCATCCTGGTGGGGCTAACTACCAAAATATGAGATGAGATAACTCTGATAGGTCATTTTCTATAGCATCTTGGAGGTCACTACAGTCCAACCTCCCCTCATTTTACACATGAGGAAACTGAGGCCTCTGTGGTTGTTTTTGCATGTTGGAGTGAGGCACAGCAGTATGATGAAAAGAACTTTCCATTTGGAGTCAGAACTACTTTCAAATCCAAACCCTACTACTTACTACCAGTATGACCTTGGGGAAATCAATCCACTCCTTCCAGGCCTCAATTTCCTCATCTGTAAAATTAGGTCGGATTATGGTGCCTTCCACGATCCGTCCCAGCTTTAAATGTATGATCCTTTAAGGAAGTAGAAAACTCTCCCCTCAGATTCTTCTCTGGCAAATGCCATTTTCTTCCTTTAAGTTCACACCGGTCTATCATTTAAAAATAAAATAGGAATGAAAAGACAAAAGCTTTTAAACCGTCCCTAAAAAAAGCAGTCTCTTCTGGTGCAGAGTTTTCATGTTGATACATGCCGTAAACCTAGATTATGAATGATAGGTGTCATCCTGCTGCCCGCAGGGTCAGCTCAGGTAGGTAATGTGCGTATACCTGTAAGCTTAATACACTGTAGATATTCGTCACCCTACTGTCCTAAATAAGAATAGGCGTGCTGGTTTGGGGTGTTTTTTTTTATTCCCCGCCTCCCCAACCTTATCCAACCCCAATACATTTTGGGGTAAGGTAGAGTTACTCTCCATTGTAAGGTGCCCAGCCTAGTTGTCAAGGATGATCATGTCCTTCCCAGCAACATTTAAACTAGCACCTTGCCAAACACCTTTAAACCGTGGTTCAACCTGTACTACAACTCCCAAGAGGCCTGCGAGAAGAGGTTCACGAAAAGGCATTATGGGTATTGTAGTTTGAGCCCGTATCGGCGCTTCTGCCTTTTTCTTTTTCTCCGGGTGCCTCGCCCTAGCTTTGTTGAGACCCGTAGCTGCCAATTAGCTGGGGCCATGTCGGCGCGTCCGTGACCCAACTAAGGAGGCCGGTGTGCAGGACGGAGCGCCGCGATTGGTGGGTGGCTGACCCTGTGGGGCGGGATGATAAGGCGGGCGGGGCGGCTGCGGCGATTGGCCCCGGCGCCCGATGGGACGAGAAGCGGATTGGCTGCGCGTTAGGGTTGAGGGGCGGACCGGGAGGGAGGGTGCTCCGAGTGGCCGGAGCAGGAAGCCGGGCGACAGCGGCTGATCCTGAGGCTGGAGAGGCTGCAGCAGCGACAACGAAGACACTGCTGTTGACGGGAGGGTGGCACCGGCACCTCAGCCCCGGCGGCGGAGGCGGCGGCGGCGGTGGCAGGATGCGCGTCCGGTTCAGGCTGGCCCTGCTGCTCTATGGGGCGCTGATGGGCTGCGGCTTGGTGTGGGCGGCTTCGGGTCAGTACCCGCCCCCTTGCTCTGGTCCGGGCTGAGGGAGTCCGGGGCCGCCGCCGCCACTGCCGCCTCCCCCCTTCTTAGAGGCCCGGCCTGGACTGGGAGGGGGACCCAAAAAGAAGGCCGGGCTGGTGGCGGGATAAGGATCTTATCTCTATCGGTCCCGGCCCACCCCAACCCCTGCCTGGAGGGTTCAGTCCCCACGCGGTCCCCCAACCCTGTCACTTCTTCCCTGGCTTCGGTTGACCCGGGTTGTGAGCGCTTGGGACATGTAGGGGCGTAGAGGGGCTGGTGGTTATATGGACTGTCCCGGCCGGGGAGGAAGGGGGGTCCTGAAAGAGGCTGGAAATGGAGGCCTTCCCGACGCACCCCACACTCACACGCACACACAACCCCCATAAACACCTCACCCATCCTGCCTCAACAGCTGGCAAGGGCACACATCTAGGAGTAGCAGGACCCCTGCAGCCCCCACCCCACTGGCTTTGCTGCTCTGGGACCGAGGAGGAGCAGGAGAGAAGCTTTCGTGCTTGCCCCTTACGCGGGCCCTGCCTTAAGCACTGAGGATACTCCAGACGTCAGGGCACCCCACAATTTGGGTTTCCAGATTCTCTGTAGCTTGTGCTTTATGAGATGTCACTTTGGAGAAAGGGGACACCTAGTTCTAGTAGTTAACAATGTATTGCTGGAGTTACCATATGTGCTGGCTCTTTTGTACCCTTTTCATGTCTTGAGGTTGTTACCCTTGTTTTTTTTGTTGTTGACTGAAAATGAGGATGGAGAATTGAATTAGGAATTGTATATCTGAATGGCTTCAGATTTGCCTTAAGGTTTAAGGAAGAAATTAATTCAGAATGGGTGGCAAATTGCTTTTGATTTTTGGATGTGTGGCACTAAAAAAGGTATCCGGAAAGGAATGTCTTGTGATCTGTTTTGGTGTCCACACTCAGAGTTGTTATTTTCTGTGTTTTAGATGTGTATCTATTTTGGGATCTTAATTGGGATTTGATATGCCTTTTCTAGACCCTTCCTCAGTTGCCGTCTCTATAGGACCTTCTTAGCATCTGAAAGTGTTTCTTGCCCAAACCAGTACAATGTAAAGCTAGAATTTTCATCAGTTTCCATAAATAGATAGTAATGATAATAACACAGCTATGTAGTGTTTCATATATTTTATCTCATTTTTAACTACAAAAAGGATTTTCTCTTGTCTGCTGCAAGAAAATTCACAAGTGATTATTTGGATCCCGAATATCTGGCCTAAATCTAAATTGTTGCATTCCCTTAATTATTCTGCTTCTAAAATGAAAGTTCCTATTTTTAAATCCTATCACTGGTATCTTATGTAGTTAGATATCTCTTGTTTTAAAAAACTGATTACACTTTAGACCTTCTTATATAAATAAGATTATATTGACCCATTACCTTTATTAGGACACAGGTTCTGAGCTGTTTTTCAAATGATCTGTTAGGTTTGCATTAATGTCCTGGTTTTGCCTTTGATATCTTTGTCAAAGGGAATATTGTAGGCAGTCTGTATGCATTTATCTAGCCCTTGGTCGACTCTAAGCTTGAAGGAAATAAAGGGAAAAAAATAGGCTCTACCCTCTGGAAGCTTACCTTGTTACTGAGGAGAGCTTGCAAATGACCATGTAAGTAACTGATAACCTGTATAAATCTGACTGTATTGTTGAACTGATTCAGTTCAACTGATACTAACCCTGAAATGCTATAGTCCTTAACTTTATATCCTTCTCAACCAGATCATTTTCAGTAAATGTTTTGTCCCATCTACTAGCATAAGCTGTCAGTCAACATTTAAATTACATCACATTTGGAACATAGGAAGGGATAGATCCCTGGAGTCTAGTCCATCCGACTCATTTTACAAATAAGGAAGTTGAGGCCCACAGAAGTTAAATGATCTGTGAAAGATCATACAAGCAGTAAATTCCAGAGCTAGGATTCAAATTAAGGTTCTTTGAGTCTAAATCCCTTCTTCTTCCTACTAGACTGTTTCTGCATGACAGTTACATAATTTGCTTAAAGGGTACATGACAGACACTAAAACAATATAGATATTGTATGTTGGAAGATAACTCACAAAAGATTCAGTTGTGTGCAAGGTAGGTAAATGCCCTTGGATTAAGATTAAGATCTTCATAGTAGAAATTTAGGTGACTTGTACCTTTATTTTGTTTAAACTGTGTTTATATGACATTTCACCCCTTTTTAAAAGTTTAAATGCTCAAATGTTGAAAAAAATTGCATATCTCTCTATAGTCTAATTGCAGGTATTCTGTATTGACCGATTTTATATTTCTAATTTCTGTACTAGAGAATTAAAGTGCTACTATTATCTGGTACTAGACACATTTTTGGCAAGTTAGAACATGGTCAGTATTAAAAGGATCATTGATCATTTACTGATACTGGCTAGAATCTATTCAGAGACAAAAACGTTTTTATCCTGATTGGTTTTTTAAAGTAATGATATTAAATAATTTTAGAGCAGAAGGTTTGGGTTTTTTTCTTTGCACTGCCACAGGCACTGATAATTTATGGAGATAGAGATTCTTCATCTTAAAAATGAGAGTTACTTGTGAGTTATTTTTTGTTTGTTGTTACTGTTACATGTTTCTAGGTGTTTCTTTAGTTGGATTTAAAGGCCCCCACTTTCTACTGGAGGCCAGTTAACAAATAAGTCAAAATAGTGGTTAACCAATTTCTCCAGTTTTAGAAATTTAGGAGGCAGCATAGTACAGCAAAAAGAGTCTAGAATCAGAGGAGGTGGGTCTTACCCTACCAGTCAGTATGACCTTAGATAAGTCCTTTAACCTGTCCGAACATCAATAAGCAATTATTAAGCTTCTGCTATATTCCAGGAACTATATTAAGCCCTGTGGGAGGGAAACCTGTTTCTTCACATAGAAAATGTAAGAGTTGGACTCAATGTCCTGTGAGGGTCCTTTCAGCTCTAGAGCTGTGGCCTAATTGAAATAGGATATGTCTTGTCTCTCCACAGAGTTTGGATCTGCTAGCTTTTTTAAAAATGTGTTATTCTAATTTCTGAAATTTGTATTTCAGCATAGTTGGTTTCCTTTGGAACATTATAATTAGAAACGGGCTTCAGTTTTTTTTTTCCAGAAATGCCCATTGTGAGGGAAGTGCCTAAATAGCTGGCAACTGTTTATCTACTGTCTTTGTTGTTGTTCAGTTGTGTCCTGTTCTTTGTGACTCCATGGACCATTGCTGGCCATGGAGTTTTCTTGGCAAAGATAACTGGAGTGGGGCTGGCTAGGTGGTGCAGTGAATAGAGCACCTGGCCTGGACTCAGGAGGACCTGAGTTCAAATCCAACCTCAGATACTTAACATTTACTAGCCATGTGACCTTGGGCAAGTAACTTAACCCCAATTGTCCTGCCCTCCCCCCTCCAAAAAAAGAAAAAACGAACAAAGATACTGGAGTGGTTTGCCATTTTCTTCCCTAGTAGATCCTTTTGTCAGACAGAGTGATTTGTCTGGTATCACCCATCTAGGAAGTGTCTGAGGCTGTATTTGAACTCAGGTCTTCCTGACTCCAGATCCAATGCTGTATCCACTGAGCTACTGGCTGTCTCTAATGTCTTTCTTAGATCTTTGCTTTATTATTTTATCTAGCCATATTTAAAGTAATTCATAAAATGATTTGACCTGTCCTCCCAGTGATATTATTTTTTAATATTCCACTGAAATGACTGAACCCCAAATCTAATTGTCCCTGTCCCAAATGGATGTCAGAAACTCTAAAACCTGCATAAACTGAGAGAGTTCACAACTAGGTCCTGGAAAATGTTACTACCTGTTAGCTATGGAGAATGCAGCAAAGGCTCAGAGGAATCAAATTGATTAAGATGACTTAGGAGCTTTGTTCCATCTCCCTCATCATCTTACAGAAGAAAAAAAACTCAGACCCAGAAAGGGAAAGTGACTTGCTGCTAACAGTTAACAATAAGTGGCAAAGCTGGTATTTGAATCAATTCCAATTAAATTTTATGTTTTTTATCTTAGATTTATATACCGACTTCACCCTCCCCCAAAGTGCTATCATTGACCCTTATAGTATCCCTATGAGGAAGGTAAGGTGGTGTCCTTTTCTTACATTGTGGGGAACTGAAGCGCAGAGAGCCTTATTACTTACTTAACTGAGGTTAGCAAAGGATGGAGAGATCTCTTTTTTCTACTAGATTGTTTAGTTTATCGCATCTTTCTTTTTAAAGTCTATGTATCAATTTAATTTATGTGACAGATTAAATTTTGGTCACTTTTCTCTGAAACCATATCAATAGCATTATGCTGCTTTACTAAATGATGTAAAAAATGTACATTTCCCACTTTCCCAAAGGAAAAATTACATTTAAAAACAGAATCTAAACTTTTTCCTGTGATGAGGTATGCTGTTATGGATATGATAGTGTTGAGTGGAAAATCAGCAAGTGTTAATTGAGCATCTACTAATCTCTTCTGTGCCTTAACCTCTGTCCTTTTTCTTTTTGTTTGATCTTTCTAAATTCTGATTAACTAATGCTAAAAAAAAAACAACTAATAATCTGGAGTCTCTTTAACTATTCATCAAAAGTATTGTCTTTTCTTTAAATGTTCCCTCCTTTAAGAGGAACTCCAATAACTTCATTCCCCCTTTGAACATATAATATCAAAAGTTATCAAGTAAGTGACTCATTCATCATCATAGCAAAATGTCTACTTGTTTTAAAGAGAAAATTGCTTATACTTTGTGAACAGTTTTAAGATTACCATCTGATGTGTATTTCTTTCCAGGTTTTAGTAAATGGGTTAAGATCTGTCAATATTTTCTTTACCTGAAACCTGTTACTACTCAATTGTTTCTTAAAAAGAGGCACTGTGCACATGATGCAATAGGGATGAAATCTGGTAACATAAACTACCATGTATTCTTGTATTCATAAACAAATTTTCTCATTGTGACTCATTGTATTTAGCTCTCACTAACTCGTTTTCCTTTCTATAGGTAAGTATAGTTATTTATTTTAAAGCATATTTACCATCATGAAATATACATAATTTTTAGTGAATAAGTAGAGATATGCATATTCATAAGGGATAATCCAAAAAGTTGATTTAAAAGTTTGAAGAATATAGATAATTCTATTTCTATGCATAGTGCCACTTTTATGTTTATTGAATAACCAAGCAAGAAACATATTTTAAAATATTAGTAAACTATAGATTATTAGGAGTTAACTGCAACAAGTTACAGTGATTAACTTTTTGTCTTTAAACATAAACATAACTGTGTAACTTGCTGTGATCGTATATAATACAATAAAATTAGCACTATAATTATTGATCAGATGCTACACTTAAAAATAAAATTTAGACATTTAAGAGTACATACCTGAACCTTTTCATTTTCTTTCCCTTGATGAGTGAAAAGGTGAATATTCATGAAGATGCCAAAAAGCTTTGGCCAAAAAGAAATGTATTTGGAATAAAGAGTCTTTCTTTAAATATCCAAAGAGAAGGAATTGAAAACATTTGGGTTCCCCCACACTCTCACTTTTATCTAGCCTATTGTTTTTGTTTGAACCTTATTGTTAAATTTAACCTTTGGGATAGTTTGAGAAGAGGCCAGATTGTAGTTGGGTGGAAGAGAGCATTTGATTTTGGCAAATCAATGATAGTATTATCCATGTGTTATAATTACATAATCAAAAGAATGAAAACATAGCTTAATAATTGTCACAAAATGAGAACACCATATTGCATCACTTAATAATATTAGTTTCATAGTTCTGTTTTATATGCCATAAACCTCAATTATTCAGACTTAATAGCTGGATTATTTAAGGGTAATATTAACACCATATAGTAGAGTGGCACTTCTCTGTAGTATAGGTATCATCAGGTAGACTAAATTTATGACAAGAATTTCCTCTGGTAAACTCTCTGCTTTTGATAACTCAAACCCAAAGTCTGTTGCTTTGTAGTATTTTAAAGCAATGTTTCTTGAACTAATTTGGCCATGGAACATTTGGTAGCTCAAAATATATTGATAGAAGCTGTAACTTTGGTTCTCTCGGAGATACTAGGAATTTAGTAGGATCTAGGAATAAAGAAGGCTATGAGGAAGTTTTCATATTGAAAATTTTCTGTACAAAAGTGTTTTTGATAAATAATTTAATAGTTAACATTTTGATTAGAAAAAATATTGATAGAACTTTTTTGTGGGCTTTCAGCATATGGTACAAAATACCAGGTATGATGGAACATAGTTTGAGGAATGCTGAAATTTGGGAATTGCATTGCAGTGAGGCCCAAATGACAGTTTTGCTGACAAATTTAAAATTTTAGTGGGGGAGGCTCTTAGAAATCCCATTTGTTCATCTAATAATCAAAATATGTTTTCCCAACTAGTCAAGACTAGTTTAAGACTATTTGGGGAGGAACCATAAATACAGAAAACTCCTGTTTGTTTTGACAATTTTACTGGGCAAGGAAAACAGACATTTTGGTTTAGACAGTGAGCCTTTGCTTGCTGGTTACATAAGAGCAGGGGGGAATCATAGTGACTGAAGGAAACAAGAAGTAACAGGAAAACTTGGGAAGAGTATGAGAAAGAGAGGTAATGGAATCAGAAAAACCGAAGCAGTCAGTATGAATCAAAGAGCAAATGCTATTTCTCCCTGACTGGAATGATTACTTTGTTTAGAACAGAGTATTGATTTCTTAATAAGCAGACCAACAACAAGTCTGTATAGGGCGGTAAGTATGTTATTGTTTATTACCCACTTTTGGTTCTGCTCTGCAGTGGAGTCAAAAGCACAATTAGTAAAAATGCAGTTTTCTTTGTTGTTTAGTGAGTTCCGTATCTATGCAAATAGAAAAGTGAAACTATGGATATAAATGGAATTATCTGTATTTTAAAACATTTTTGAATCAACTTTTTTATTCTCTCATGTGAGTACATAGTCTTTTTATTTAGTCACGGAATATTTGTTATGCATGACTCCCAAATATATAGAGATATTTCTCTGTGGTCTTAATTTCTCCTTTAATATCTAGTCCTGTGTTGCCCACTACCTGCTGGATATCTCTACTGGCATGTCTCAAAAAGCATTAATTCATGTTGTCCAAAATGGCTTATTATCTTCTCTAGTAAGCACATCTCTTCTCAAAATTTTCTTAATTCTATTAAGATACCGCCATTCTTTGAGTCACTCAATTATGCTACATCTGAATCATTCTTGATTTCTTCCTCCTGGTTCTTGAACCCTATTTGCAACTAGGTTGTCAATTCTACCTCCACAGATCTCTGGCATTCGTCCCCTTACCCCCACTCATGGCCAGTAGCCTGATTCAGGCCTCATAACCTGTTCTTTCTACTTTTACAATAAAGCTTCTCAATTGGTCTCCCTGCTTGTGTGATCTCTCCCCTCTTCAATTCACAGTCAAATCTGACGATGACATTCCTGTATTCCCAAAACTTCAACGACTGTTGCCTCTTATAAAATACAAACCCATTAGCCCAATAGTTAAATTTTTTTCCCTTGTCTTGTTTCCACCTTCCTTACTCAATTTATTTCATATTGTTCCCCTTCATTCTACTTCTGGCCAAACCAGCCTATTTTTTTGTTCCCCAAACTCAGCATTTTTTTTTCCTGTCCCATTGTAGCCCCAGCATAGTCCCCCATGTCCAGAATGAATATGTTACCTTTCTTCAAAGCCCAGCTCGGGTACTATATCCCACCCAAAGTTTTCCCTGTCTTATCCACTCCACCCTAATGCACTCCAGTTTGCTCATCCTTTCTCCCTCTGGAAAGGATTTTTTATTTATTCATCTCTGTGCATGTTATATTCCTTGGTAAAATGTAATCTCTTTAATATCTTGGACCATTTTAATTTTGTGATGTTCTTGTATCCTTAACACCTAGCACAGTGCTCAAACATAGGAGGTGTTTAACAACTCTTTGTTTAGTTGTTGAAGGGGCTACTATATGAAATGTACTTTGTTAGCTTGTAGGGGAAGAAAAAAAGATACATGATTCTTCTTATCTTGAGGAACAGTTGCTGATAAATTTAATGAGTTGCAAAATGCTGATAAGCAATAAGGTAAACTAATTTTACCCCAATTAGAATGGGTCAAGGAAAAGAAGGACAAAGTCAAGGAAGTTCATTCTGTAAACAGCTTAATTTTTGTAATCTTTTGTATTTGTATTTCAATTTATATCGGATTAATCTTGTGCATATCACCCTTTAAGGTAGATTGTAAGTGTTTTGAAGACTGGCACCATATCTTACTTGTAAGACAATATTTGCCCCAAGATCTAGTACTTGCACTGCACTTGGTTAGCACTTGACAGATGTTAGAATGAATGAATAATTGAAAATTTGTCAGTCAGGGTATGTAGGAAATAATGGAATTAAACCAGAAGAATTGATGTAACTTTTGTCTTACCACCTATGTGGTGACGAGGCACCTCTTCTGGGACAGTAAACATTTGCTGAATAAATTAACCTTTGGTGTACTAGGTATTGAATGAATTAATAATAAAGCATTTACTAAGCACTTACTATGTGCCTGGCACTGTGTCCAGTGCTGGGGATGAAAATACTTGCTAGATAGCTGCTGCCTTCAAGGGGTTTACATTCTAATGGGAAAAAATAACCATGAGGAGCTAGAAGTGGGGAGGGGAAGGGGTATTGGAGGCATAAGGAACAATAAGACCTGGATCCTACCATAAAGGAATTTGTTGTCTGGTAAGGGAGCTAAGTTTGTCTGCCTCTCCCTCAAAATCATAAAGCAAAATAGAATACAAGAGATAAAGAAAATATACAGTGTCATCTTGTCACCTGTTGAACAGCAGGATCCAAAAAGATTTCAACAAGCTAGAACCAAGGTCTGAATCTAATGGGGGTAAAGTTCAAACCAACGTTACAAATCTACTGTGTAGAAGGCATGAGGTTTAACCTGACATTAGAGAGCCACCTTGGAGTGAGGACCATCTGGGTCCAGTTCCTACCACAGACACATGAATGAGTGGATGAATGAACTTTTAAACCATTTATTAGGTGCTTGCTACATGTAAAGTACTGTGCTAAGCACTGGGGATACAAATAATAATTATAGTTAGCATTTATATATCACTTTAAGGTTTACAAGTATTATCTCATTTTGTCCTCACAACAACCCTAGGAGGTAGGTGCTATTATTATCCCCATTTTACAGATGAGGAAACTGAGGCAGACATCAGTTAATGAATTGCCCAGGGTCACACAGTAAGTGCCTGAGGTAAGGTCTGAACTCAGGTCAGCTCTAGATCTCTAACCAGTACATTACTTAGCTGTCTAGAAGATAAAGACACTACCTGCTGTTAAGGTGCTTGCATTCTGATATTCCACACATATGGAAGGTTTCATCTCATAAGTCAGACAAAAAGACCCTATGATCCTTAGAGTACACTGGCAAAGCAAATGGTAATCTCTCTCCTATAATGTCATTTCTACTAATAAAATCATCAGTTTCTGATGTTGAATGATTTGGCAGTGCCAAGGACTATGGTGGCAAGAACTTTGTTTTCAGGTACTTTAATAACTGGCTATAGCACCTGAAGGAGTAGTTGCCAGGCCACATCTCCACAGGGGTTCCTTTGCTAGGTGATGGCTGCAAGCACTAGACTGGAAGCATTGTTATTCCCAAGGCTCTGGGGTTCAGGGTCCGGGGCTATCGCCTTCAGGTCTGAAGGGAGATAGTTGTCGTGGTGGTGGTGGTGGTGTGAGTTGTATGGCCTATGCTGCTTCTCATCAAGGCACCATCAGGGTGCCTTGCTGTTTCGGTTGCAGTGGATTGTCTACACATTAACTGCATAACCTTGGGCAAGTTAACTGGCAATGCCGTGGTCAGCACACTAAACTCTAAAGTGCAAAACAATTGCTTATCTGCATCAGTAAAGGGAGTTTCTTTCTCAGGAGTTCCCTAAGCCAATGAAATTGTGCCATGTGTTCTGACCTCTCATCTACCTTAGCACGCCCTTAAAAAAGTAGAGTATATATAAAGTAGACTTGTGTTCAGGGAATCAAGTACACCAGTATAGGGTTGTATAGCCACAATTCAAAGAAGATTAACCAAAAAAAAGAGTTTGAGTAGACTATAAGTTCAATATCGCATGACAGTAAAAAAAAAATTTAACAAAATGCATTAATACATGTTCAGTGTCTGGGCTCAGTAGTGTGATTATTTTTATGTACTATGCCCAGTCACAGCACATCTATAGTATTGTATTCAGTTCTGGGTACCACATTTTAAGCAAGATGACATTGGTGGGCTTCAGCTTGTGGAAACCATATTATGTAAAGAACTGGTGAAGAAATTATATTATGATGTGTAATAGCTGAGAATGTATATTGCTTTAAGGCTTGCAAGTTGCTTTACATATTTTATTTGGACCTCACAAGAAGTAGGTATCACAAGTATTCCCATTTTCCTAGATAAGAAAACTGAGGTCCAGAAAGGTTACCTAAGATGGTCACATAGCTAAGTAAGTGTCAGGCAGAATTTCAACCTATGTCCTCCTGGCTCTGATTCCAGTGTCCTATCCACAGATGCTTAGCTTGCTGAAGAGAAGGCTCTGGTATTGGGGAAGAGAAGATAAAGAAAGCGAAGAGATTATAGTAGCTAACTTCAAATATTTGAAGGATCACATGTCATGTGGAAGAGAGATTAGAACCCAGAGATGAGAACTATAGTAGGAGCAATAGGTGGAATTTGCATGGTGACACACTTAGGTTTACTGTGAAAAAAATTTTTTTTAACAAATAGTTGTCCCCAGGATTTGACTGTCTTGGATCTGCTTCCCTGGAGGTTTTCAGGTAAAAACTGGAATGTCCCTTCTCAGGACTGTTGTAAAGGAGATTCTTGCCCACGTACAGGTTGAATGAGCTGACCCTAGAGTTTCTTTCCAACTTTTAAGCTTCAATTCGAGGAGAATCCTCACTGTCAGGATTCTCAGTGAGGGTTTCATAGAGGTAGTGACATTTTAAGCTTGAAGGATGAGTAAGACTTCAACAAAGAAAGTTTGGTGAGAAGGATATTCCAAGCATAGGGAACATTGTGTGGAGAGGTACAGAGATGGAAAAGTGCCATAGTTATTCAAAGATTGATGAGTAGTTAAATTTAGCTATATGTATATAGCATGTGTAGTATGAAATAAGGGTGGAAGCAGATTTTTGGAGTATCATTAATTCCAGGGTAAGGAATTTCATTTTATTTGGTCCCATAGGACACCATTGAAAGTTTTTAATCAGTTCAGTAATGCCACCAGACATGTGCATATGGAAGTGGCACATATGGTGGATTAGCATGGGCAAGAAACTCGACGTAGAGAGACACACTGGTTAAGAGGCTTTTGCAGTAGGCAGGTGGGAAGTAATGAGAACCTGAACTACAGTTGAAATGGAAATGAAGATGTCAGTATAGAAGGTTTGGTTGAGATAGATTGACAATACTTATGTGCTGAATGGGGGTAGGGAGGATAGCAGAATTGTGGTACCATTGACAGAATTAGAGCAATCAGGAAAAAGAACATATTATAAAGAAAGAAGATGAGTTTTGTTTCAGACATTTAGCTAGAATTGCAGACAGGGCAGTCAAACGGGCATACTTCCATAAGTAGTTGAAAATGTGATTCTGGAACTTGAAAGTCTAAATAAAGGTTTTTAAATCTCCTTCATAGAGGTGAGAGTTGAAGGGGTGATTGAGATCATCAAGGGAAAAGGTCTAGAGGGAAGAATGGGGCCCAAATGCTTAGAAAATACCTATATTAAGGGAATAGGAGAAGGAAAAATACTGAAGAAAGACTGAGAAGAAGCATTTAAAGAGATAAAGCCAAGAGGAGGAAGGCACATTATTAAGGAAGCCAAGAGAGGAGAGTGTTTGATGAGGAGAGAAGGACAAGAGATAGTGCTTAATGTAGTTTGCTGAAGAAAGGTCAAGAAGGGAGATTTCCTGGGAAAGGCCATTGGCTTTGACAATTAAGAGGGCAGTTTCATTAGAATGATGGGTACAATAACCAGCTTAGAAGGGGCTTAAGAACAAGCAGGTAGTGAAGAAATAGAAGCAATTAGTATAGATGACTCCTTTATGAAATTGGACAATAAAAGGGAGAGGATGGATGGAATAGCAGCATAATGGGGCTGCAAAATTAAGGAAACCTTTTTTAAAAAAAATTTTAGTTCATTCCAGACTACCACTAAAAATTCTTGATTATTTCAGGGACTGATTATCCAGTTTGTGGATACTATTTTGGTGTACTTTGCTAAATGTTTGACATTATTAATTTTCCAGCAATAAAGCTAGTGATTGACTTATTTAAACTTTCCTTACAGATGATGACGGAGGTCAGGATGAATCCTTAGATTCAAAGGTATGAACTAAAAATCTTCATTGTATTTGCTGTTGTTTAGCTAAGTTTATCAAGCACAAGTTAACAAGCATTTCTTAAGTGACTGCTATGTGTGAAGTGTTAGGAATACAAAGAAAGGTGAAAAACAGTCCCTACTCTCAAGGAGCTCACACTCTAACAAAGGAGACAGCTTGCAAACAACTACGTACAAACAAAATATGTGCAGGATAAAATGGAGATCATCTGTTTTCAGGGTTTGCACAGTATAACTAAAAAAGAATCTGCATTTATATGATAAACAGAATTATAATTTTCTTATTTAAGTGCTAACAGTAGCACTGCCCTTTTGCCAAAAAAATTAACTTCTTCCTGTGATAGGTTTATAAGTGACACCAATGTATGATACATGCTGTAGGTGGAGCCAGCAGAATAGTAAAGGTGTTATCTTTCTCTTCTGAAAATAAACAGTAAACTTCACTCTTTTCAAAAGTATTGTTCATGTTAGTTCTACTTGAATTTTTTTAAGCACCTACTATGTGGAGGTCATGAGATTCAGTAGACAGAGAGCCAGCTTTGGAGTCAGGACCACTTGGATCCAATTTCTGCATCTGACTCAAGTTTGAATATTTTAAAAAGCATCTTTTTTTTCTCCATAGGTTTTGGAGTATCTGAAGTCAAGTAACTGTACCATTTTAGCAGGAGCCACTTTCAGTTTTGTTTTTCTTTATTTTTATCCTTTACATACTTTAAAGCTCTCTAAAAAAAATAACCTGTTGTTTTATATTTCAAGTAATGAAGTTTTTTTTAATTAATCTGTCCCTTCTGATACCCTCATCATTCATTTTTAAAGGAATAACAAAAAACAAACAAACTTGGCTCTCGGTACATAGCCACAGAGTCTAGCAAAACAAATTTCCATTTTAGCCTTATCTGAGAAATGTCTGTTTCTTTTTGCATTTTAATTTAATCACTTTTCTATTATGAGGCAAGTGTTGTCTTTCATCTTTATTCTTTGAGACTTGTGGCTTATCATCATGTTTATCAGAGTTATAATCTTTCAAAGTTATTTTTCTCTGTAATGTTATCATGGCATAAAGTATTCTATTTTTGCCCACTTAACTCTGAATCAGTTCATAAAGGTCTTCCCAGTTTCCTCAGAAATTGTTCATCATTTTCTTACAGCACAACAATATTCCATTACATTCATATAAAATACCGTAAGATATTTAGCTGTTTACCAATGGATAAAGGGGACACTTTCCCTCCACCTACCCTTTTTCCAGTTTTTGACAACCAAGAAAAGCAATATTAATGCTTTCTTGAGAATGTTTTTCAGGGAGATGCAGTGGTGCAGTGAATAGAGCACAGGCCCTAGAGTCAGGAGGACCTGAGTTCAAATCCAGCCTCAGACATCTAACACATATTAGCCGTGTGACCTTGAGCAACTCACTTAGTCCCAATTGCCCTGCATTCCCTCCTGCAAAAAAAAAAATATGTTTTTCATATATCATTTTTCTAACATATTAGCCCTATGCTTTAAAAAAATTCATCCCAAAGTAGATGTGTGAAATTACTGTAGTTGACAATTTATTAAAAGCAATTTTGAAATGATGGAGAAGAGTTTATTTTACTATTGTTTGAGGAAATAACTAGTTTTGGAGGAAAGTTATATTAAAATAGTAGAAAAGAAAATAATTTTACTAACAACAGTTAAAGATGCTAGTAGGTATAAATAAGGATTTAAAAGAAAGACAAAAAAATAGCTCAAAGGATAACAATCACTTCTAAATCTAAATTAACAGAATCTGTCATATTAGTCCAGCTATAACATGTACCAAATATAGGTCACACTCCTGAAAGAGACCTTTGAAGGGAAAATATATCTATTTGCTGGAAAATATTTTCATGAAATTAATTATATTTAGTGTGAAACTTTTTTTTTTACACTTCTCAGACTTCCTTGCCATCAGAAAAATCAGTAAAGGACCATGCCACGGCAGGCCGAGTAGTAGCTGGTCAGATCTTCCTTGAATCAGAAGAACCAGAATTGGAATCCCCTGCGAAAGAGAACAGTTTCAAGAACCAAGACAGAGATGTTGAAAGTATTATAGAAGACTCTAGCTCTCTAGAGGTGCCAAATCTAGAAAACAAGGACTTGGAAGAAAGTGAGGAAGTATTGAAATCAGGTACTGTGTTATATCCTTCAGGTTTTCCTGATTTGAAAAGCAGAATTGGTTTGCTTATACTTTATAAGGAAAGGTAGAAGAATGTTTACTGGTTTTGCTAAATGTGTAGTAGAAAGAGCACAGAGCTTGAGCCCAAGAAACCTACGTTTGGGTCCCAGTTTTAAACTTCCAGCCTTTTGGAAAGAAAACTTCCATTTAATCATATACTCTTAGTGAATTAATTTATTCATTGTTTCCCAAACACAATCAGCTTTCCCACCTCCACACATTTGCTCATACCACTCCCTAGGTCGAGAATGCCCTCTCCTGCCACTCTCTTCCCATTCTTCATACCTCAGTTTATACAGCGCCTCTTCCATGAGGTTCTCCTTGTAATATTAGCTCTGTCTTAAAGAACAACAACAACAATCCATCCCAAAGTAAACATGAAAGTATATGGTTGATAGGTCATTAAAAGCAGTGTTGAAATCAGATAGAAGAAACTGAACTAATAACCTCTCCTTCTTCCAAAGCTTCATATCACTTCTAATCTTTCTTAATCATTTTATGCAACATAGAAACAGCATCATTATTGATGTGTACATTTTGTCTCAGTGCCTACCTCAATACATAGCAAGCACTCAGCAAAAATTGAGTTGATAAATTTAGGTAACATATATAAAGTATTTTGAAAACCTTAAGGCATATCGTAAATATGAACTGCCATCATCATTATTATTTTCAATATCATTATCATTAGACTAAAATGTAATTATAGCCTTTGACCTTTTTTCTTTTTCTTTGGATTATCCCTTGCGGATACATGTGACTTCTCTAAGAAATATGCATTGCATTCTCGATTGGTCACAATTGTGCCTGAACCAAGCTTCAAGTGGAAAGAAAGGTCATGTTTGTCAAAATATTTTTGTTGATTAAAGTTTTTTTAAACACCTCTTTTGTGCAGGGTACTGTTCTAGGTACTAGGGCAGATAGAAAAATGAAGAGATTGAATCTGTCAAGGAATTTATAATCTAGTGGTGGGGGGGAAACCACATCCTTATCATTATCACCATAATAGGCCTCTTTATATAATGCTTCTTGCAAAACACCTACAACCGTTATTTCATTTGACCCTCAAAATAACCTTTCAAGGCAGGTGGAACAGGTATTATTTCATATATATATGTGAAAAACCTAAGGGGTTTGCAAAGCGCCATGTAAATGTTAGGTGTTATTGTTAGCATTTGGCAGATGAGGAAACAGGTTTAGAAAGATTAAGTGTGTTGCCCATTAGAGTAAGTGCCGTGGACAGAATGATATCTTCTGATTCAAGTCCTATGCTCCTTCCACTATACCACTCACATATAAAAATAAATTATAGAATTTAAGACATTAATGAATAAAAGAAGTACAAAGAGTTATGTAAGGTCTAAGGAAGGAAAGATAATTTCTGATTGGGTGGGAGAAAAGGAGGGGCAGTTCAAAGATAATTTCACTGAGGAAATATTATTTGTGCCAGATCTTAAAGAATAGGCAGAATCTCTTTTTTTTGCTTCATTTTATTTTATTTTTTAATTAATTTATTTTTAAAGGACAGAGGTTTTATTTGTCCTTTTTTAGTTCTAAGTTCTCTTCATTTCCTCCCTCTTCTCCCCTCTTCAACTAATGAAAAGTAAGAAAAACAAGACCTAAGGAATAGCTAGCCTCTCAATAGGCATAAACCTAAAGAATGCCTTGCATAAAGGAGTGGGGCAGCAGAAAAAGTGTGGTACATATTTCAGAGACCGTGAATACTTGTTGCTGCTTTGATTCTCTTAGCATTAGTACTATTCTTAAAGTGATTGTTGTTCTACCAATCAGCACCTTCTTTGTGACATATAGTCTTTAGAGTAAACAGTTAAGAGTCTTGCCCAGGGTCCCATAGCTAGTATGTTTCAGAGATGGAACTTGAACCCAGATCTTTCCCACCCCAAGACCTAATCTATCCACTATACTATGATCTCTCAATTTTATTCTTGAGGAAGACAATGTAAATATTTAACCATCTAATAAACATTTGTCCAAACTACATGTTATAGTCCAAAGATTGTATTTGCAGTGATATATTTGGGATTGGAAGGAGGCTTGGCAAGAGAGATTATAAATTTTTTCTGAATCTGATCCAAGAAGCATTTGTTAATAAGCGCAAGGACATTACAGAATAAATATAAAAGAATAGTCACAAATACAAGGGAGTTAAGTTCAAGGTAGTTGGGGAGGGCACTAACGGTTATTTGGGATGGAAAATAACCCTCATCCTTAATTTAGTGAAAAAATAAACACAGAGATCTCTTAGGATAAGAACAGGAGTTTATTCTCTTCCCCTGGAGAAGAAGGCGGTCTTCCCTATGACTTATCATGGAGAAGAGACATGTTACAAAACACAGTGCAAGAATTTATACTATAATATAGTCAAGCCCCACCTCCCGACTGTCTCCTCTCTCATTGGTTGAGAGGCAGACTCCACCAAATTCTTCCCCAAATGGGACAGCAAGAAAAGAGGGGGGGAGGGTCCCAAAGCAAGGGAGGAAGAGTGAGCCTGGGCTGTCCTTGACTCCCACTGGCCAGGAGGAGAAGGGGCCCACCAAGTCGGGAAAAAGCAGACAAAGGAACATGAAAGTGATTGACAGCAGCAATGGAGGAGGAAAAGGGAAAGACAATCTCATACTGCGTGAGAAGTTTTCACTCATTCCATACACAGTTAAGGAATTAGGAAAGAAATAGACAGGAATGGACTGGTTGCAGTTGTTGCATTGTTAGAGGTAATATCCACACAAATGAGATCACAAAATCAGGGGAGTGTTGGAGTATAGGTACAAGATACTGTGCTAGGGACTGAAGACCTCAGTAGTCAACTAAAGATTATAATTCAGAAGTCCTTTCAATTTCTTTTGGACACTTACACTTTGTCGTAAAGCTGCAAAAAAGACTTGGCCATGGCATTGTTCTGGTTAGATGGTTTCAATACAATAATTGTTAGACTGCTTTGACTGATTTTCTGGTCTACTTTCAGTGACACAAAGTTTAAACCTCTTCTTATACAGTGCCTAAAATTCCTGTTCTCAGGTAAATGGGCTCATTTGAACCAAAGGGTGACTCTTCCACTAAAGTGCTGGTTAAAAAGACAATTAAATTTCCCTGGAAACAAAATTAGCCTGAAAGTAGGAGACTAGAAGAACACAAACGTCTGCCAACAACATTATCATTGTGCAGAAAGTTAAAGGGAAAATAAGAAAAATATATAATGATTGTCTAGGAGGCCATTTCTTTTAGATTAGCACTTACCTAAAATTCAAGGTTTTTGTTTTGTTTTGTTTTTTAACATGGATTTTTAAAAAACAAAGAACAAATACTTTAACACTCCTATCAAAAAAACAAAAAGTTCCTTTGAATACCTTGTGGTCTTCTTCAAGAATCTTCAAGAAGATCTGTTGTATTAAATTTCTCCATGGTCTGCTCTTTCGTTCTCACTAAATTTGTCTAGTTTCTTTTTCCATGAGCACATAGGCCAATGTTTTCTTTTTTTTGTGACTGTAATAAAATAGGTGAGAGACAGGATGTCTTAGTTAGTAAATAAAGAACTGGTCTCAGAATCAAGAAGACCTTAGTTTAAGTCCTGACTTTGACACACAGAAGATTTATGACCATGGGCAAATCCCCTAACCTTTCAGGGCTCCAGGCAGTTATCTTAAGCCTATATAAGTTGCTCAACTGCATTAGTAGAGTTAGCTTCCTCATTGAGGAGCTCTCTATACCAGTGAAATCATATGTTCTGATTAAATAAAAAGTAAAATTAGTTGTTTTTCAAATACAGTAAGTTAGAACTGAGTTCCCTTCAGGGGAATCCTAGTCTTCTGGGTGGGTTTTTTTAATCCTTCCTGGAAAAAAATACATTTGAGTCAAACCAATACTTTATTTTAGTTCAATTCTTAAATTTTTATGTAACACAGAACCTGAAACCCTCTTAACCAATTCTCAGCTAGACTTTTGCAGAAAAACAATTTGACATCCCAGCATTTTCACTACACCTGTATCTTTTCCCAAGAGATTTCTGTCACATGTTTTCACACCTGTAATGTTAAGCCTCTCTTTATTTGTTCTTAGCTGTTTTATTTATTTTAGGCATGTTTTCTTTATTTGTTCCAAGTGTAATTTGTTCTTAGAATTTTGTTAAGCTTACTAAATACTATAAGATTTCTTCATTAAATTGATGGCTTTTCTTGTTTTATACTGAATACTAATGTTACATATCTGAGTGAGATGTTATTCTCTATATACATGTGGAAATACAGTGAGGCTTTAGTTAACCAGCTTAGTTGGGAAATGGATGTTGTAGTTTTAATTAATGGGGAGGGGGGAGGTAACTAAGGTTTATTTTTTTTCCTCAATTAGTTAAAGATGAAGAAAGGACAATTTTGTGAAAGTATGAGCTTGCAAAACCAAGCTATATAGCCTACTTCCTGTAATAGATTCTTACCACATTTTACATGTATTTAAAAATCTGAAGAGTTTTATTTTTAAATTAATCAGTGAATGACAAGATCAACAAATTCTGTGCTCACAGGGCTCTTAAATAAACATCAAAGCTGTATTGATCTAGCAAAATGTTATAGTTCTAGCAAAATGTGAGGTGTTACAGATCACTTTTGCTATGACTTCTGAAACTTTTTTTTGTCGTTAGATTTCAAATAGTAGCAAGCTTTTCAAAACTTAAGTTTCTTCTAGAGTCCCCACTGCCTGCAACATGTACCTAGTAAAAAATTCTTATTATTGGAGGGCTCTAGTTATTTGTGATGCAAGCGAATAAGATTTTACTATGCATTAGCTCCTTCAATTTTGGAATTTTGAAATTAACTACTCCAGTACACTTACTAGTCTGATGGAATTACATTAATTCAACTTTCAGAAGTTCTACTGTATTTCCAAGGAGTCTCTGATTGTTCACAAAGATCTAGTCCTCTGACTAATATTTAACAATATTTAAAAGTCTTTACTTCTAATAAGACAAAAGGTCCTTGTTGTGTTCATTATTAAAGAATTATACCCACTGTTGCAGGAACCTCTTCAGGCTCTGCATTAATTTTTTTCCTTCTATTTTAAAGATCTGGATAAATTGTGTTACACTTAAAAAAAATAAATTTGTATTGATGTCTTTTTTAATATCACTTACATTTCCCAATGTAGCCTCCTGCTTTACTCACTCAGAGAGCTGTCCTTTATAACAAAGAATAAAAAGGAGAGCAATTAAACAATTTAACAGTATTATACATCATATTGAAATTATCTGACATCATAAATAATGCCCCATACTGCCCCATTTCTACCTCTGCAAAAAAAAAAACAAACAGGAATAAGTGTCTTTTCTATTTCTTCTTTGTGTTCAAACTTGTTCATTAAAATTTCACATAATCTAGTTTCAATTATTCTGTTGTTCTTCCCATTTACATTCCTGTAGTCATTGTGAATATTATTTTCCTGGTTGTTCACTTCACTTTGCATCAGGTTCATATAAGTTTTCATGTGCTTCTCTATATTTTTCATATTCATAATTCCCTAGGCACAGTAATATTCCATTATATTCATGTGCCCCTGCTGGCTTAGCCTGTCCCCTATTGTTGAGCATCTACCTCATTTCCATTTCTTTGCTGCTACAAAATGTGCTGTCTTTTGGTGCATATCAAGCCTTTCTTTTTGTCATTGATCTCAATGAGAAATAGGCCTAGCAGTAGAATACCTAAGTCAAAGAGTATGGACAGCTGAGTCACATCTTCAGAATAATTCCAAATTGCTTTCCAAAATAGTTGGACTATTTCACAACTCCTCCAAAGTAATACACCCATTTTTTCACAATTTATTCCACTTTGCAATGCAGCCATGACTTAGGTAATTCCTTCAGAGACCTAGGAAGTATGTATTTTCTTAAGTGAATGGCATATATGTGAAAGTCAACTTTTTTTCTCTTGTAGCTTAGAACATCTAATAAAAGGGGGAAACTATGGATCCTAGTTATTTTTTAAGTCATGCAAAGCAGTTTGTGCCTGTACTTGCTATTTTTAGGAAGTATTCAAACATATCAAACAATTCTAGTTTCATATGATGTAACACTCTGGTCATATGTGGTTTTAAATGAGACAGTTTTGCAGTAAATAGATTATAAAGTATCAAAAGGTTTTAAACCTAATGTAATATTGAGTAAGGAGGCTAAAACTTCAGGCTACACCTGGTCAGACTGTTTAAAACTGAAACTCCCCAAAAGAACTTTTTTTTGGTAGCTCTTTTCTGAATAGCTAGGTAGGTTACTAGAATGGAAACACTTGTTTTCAGTCAGTTATCTTCTCTAGATATACTGGAGTAAATCCAGAGGAGAATGGCCAGTAAGGAAGAAGAAATGAAAAACTATCCTAAAATTAATGACTAAAGGAAAATTTAACATTAAAAGAGATGATAATTGCCTTCAAATATATTAAGGGTTGTTAAGTGAAAGAGAGCCTCAGAGGACAGAACAGGGATCAATGAATAATTC
>CM053582.1:430401887-430467905 GCA_028627135.1 Pseudochirops cupreus
TTTGAAAATCTTTCTTCAGCTCATCTCTAGCTTTAAGGCATTCTTCATGTTTATTGGAGGCCTCTGGTGGGGGCACTCTGGCTGCACTCTCCTCCTCCCTCTCTCTCCCATGATCTTTCTTTTCCCCAAAGAAGGAATCAAGGGTTTGGGAGCTGTTCTTACTTTGCTTCTTATGCTTATTCTTACTCATGGTTGTTCAGTCCATGATTTTTTTTAAAATCTCTGTGGGACTCTGCTTCCAGAAGGGAAAGCTCTGTCCCAAATCGCTGGGGTCCTCCCAGCTGCCATAGCTCTCAGGAAGATGCTGGGACTCTTCCTAAGTACTTCCAGCTGAGTGGATAATGAAGACTCCAAGACGGCAGGCCCAAGACGGCGGTCCCAAGACAGCGATCCAGATCCAGGCCGCTCAACACGAGAGCACTGGCCTGAGCACAATCGCTAAGTCCCCATGCTGTCTGCAGGCCGTGGGCAGGAAGCTACAACGCGGAGGCGGGTGCAAAACCTCTGCCTTTCACTTTTCTTCTCTGGAGGCCTTTCCCCGGACTGCTTATCTCCCTCTTTCGCAATTCCCACTCGCAGCTGCTGCTAATCCGCTCACCTGAGAGGCTCCTCCGCTCCTCCACTCCAGCCACCCCCGGGGCACAGCCGCGGCTTCAGGGCAGGCTGGTTTCAGTTTGCAGTGCTGATATGGTTCCTTGTAGCCGAGCTGACTTTAGTGGGAAGTATCTTTGTGTGCGTTTTGGAGTTCTAGGATTGGTTTAGAGTCCTGTTTTATGGGTATTTTGGGGTGGCTATGTGAGAGCTGCGATATGTTGCTGCTGCTACGCAGCCATCTTGGCTCCGCCCCTCTAATTCCCTCTTCTAATAGTGTCGCTGAGGACCTTACAAGTTATTCCGTGATGGTAGCCACATACTTTATCTGTGATCTCCTTGATTTGAGATTGAAGCTTATCCATACCTTCTGATCTTATGTAATTCTTTTCTGTGTCCTCATAAACCTGCTATAAAGGCATCAATGCTTGCAGCTTTCTCCTAGGTGCTTTTTCAACCGTTTCCAAATATAGTATAGCACATGGTTTATCTAGCTGTTATCTTTTCGTCTCACTATATGATTGTCCTACTTTTTCTCATCATGAGTTTTTTCTCGATGATAACATTTAAGCTACTTCATATACATAAATTATGATGCTTATATGCTATCATGCTGCCTACACCTATGGTCCATCTTTCTATTGCCCTTTGGAGTTTTAGTAATTTCGATTCTTCAGAGATTGTTGTGGTCCATGTTTAAAAGCCATACAACATCACTGGAGAATCTTAGTATAAAGGTAAGATTTTGTGTCAGGGAACATCTTAGAATCATATATGGTACTGCGTGATTTTCCAAATGGAAGCTAGCTTGTTCTCTTCTTCCTTTTCAGTTCTGAGTCTAGCATCTACAGTGCCTGTCTAAGACATAAATACTGATGGACTAAGTAGACTTTCTATCCAGGTGTATATCACAGTTTGGGCAAAAAAAGCATTTTTTATCCATTCAGTCTTTATCATGTGAGTTGTTATATTGATCTCTTGAGAGATGGAAAAAATAGGCTATAATGTGATAACAGCATTTCTGAGTTCCTGATCATGAAAGTAGAATTCTTGTGGCAAGATCCACAGTAACTGTCTCTTTGCAAATCTGAGGTGGGAGTAGGGAAAATTGAGGAACCAAGAAGTTAAAGTATTTGAGGGAACATCAATATGAATATTGCAGTCATCTCATGTAAGGGCAGGAGAGAAAGATTGAGTCAGTTCCTGATCTTCTTGAGAAAGGAAAGAGAATAAAACCAGTAGATAACAGCAGCCAGGATATTGATTGGGAAAGAAATTTGGAGGGAGTGAATCTCAAAGAGGGAAAGCCAGCTGAGGAATGTTGGGAGATGGAAATATACTCTTCCTTTCAGTGTTGTCAGTCTTCATCCTAGCCATCCATTTTTTCACCCTCCACTTCTCCCTCCCCACTAATTCATGGTTTTCCTTAGTAACCTTGTCCTATTCTGAGCTTTAGCACTTCTGACAATATTTCTATGAGACTGCCATGTTTTTGTGTTCATCCTGTTACTTGCATTACTTTCATCTTCTGTACTTAACAGCTGCATGTTTAAAATTTATAGTTGGTGAACTCTCTGTGCATATTGATCTTTTCAAACAACCATTTTTTTCCTTCTCATCTGAATTGTTTATCTTTGTGTCTTCAGAGTTTCATTCTTGAGTTTTCCATCCTCCTGGACTAATTTCCCCAATAAAATTTTAGTCCATAGAATCTTATCCTTCTGAGTCTTCCTGACTCCAGCCCCAGGGCTCTATCTACCATGCCACCTATCTGACCCTTCTCTTAATATAGTTGACATTAAATGGTTCTGACTAGGTATTGAAGATTTATTTGTAATTGGAGGGTGGAAAGGAGTTGCTTTTTCAATTAAGCATTTTTTTAAGTGAGAATGATAATAGTTTTTATATATGCTTTGTAACTTTTTCTTTCCAGTTTTGACTGCCATTGAAGGTACAGCAGATGGAGAGCCCTGTCACTTTCCCTTCCTCTTCCTTGAGAAAGAATATGCTGAATGTACATCAGATGGGAGAGAAGATGGTAGGCTGTGGTGTGCCACAACCTATGACTACAAAGCCGATGAAAAGTGGGGCTTTTGTGAAAGTAAGTATATATCCAGAGACATGTCTAAGAAATTTCTTGTCTTAGGCAAGAACTTTACCTTCTTCCGTCCTTTTCTTCTCCCTTTCTCCAAGTTTGGTTATTTTAAAAAATTTTATATTGTTTCAGTTTATTCTCTCTCCCTTCCCTTCTTCCTCTTATTCCCTCTCCCCCTCCCTTCCTTTGCTTTTCCTCTTCCTCTCCCTCTCCCATCTCTTCCCCAAACCCTGAGTCAAAAAAAAAAAGAGGAAATCCAACCACCTATAACAGATATGTATGAATCACACAAAACAAATTCTCACATCATTAAATGTCTCATCCTGCATCTTGAATCTGTCACTTCTCTGCCAGGAGGTAGGTAGCTTGGTTCATTTTCTGTCCTCTGGAATCATGGTTGATCATTGTATTGATCCAAGTGCTTAAGTCTTTTCAGAGTTAATTTGTCTTCACAGAGTTGTTGTATCAATTATTCTCCTGGTTCTGCTTACTTCATTCTTCATAAATTTATACAAATCTTCCCAGATTCCCAACATTTCTCATGGCACACTGAAATCTGTTAACATTCATATACCATAATTTATTCAGCCACTTCCCAATTTATCCACTTAATTATATTATTATAAAACGCATTGTATATATGGGTCCTTTCTTTCTTTGGGGGGAAGGAAGGGAATTAAACCTAGTAGTAGTATCACTGCTTCAAAAGGTATGCAATTTAGTGACTTTGGAGGCATAATTTCAAATAGTGTTCTGGAGTAGTTAGACCATTTTATAGTTCTACCAATATTTTACCAGTATGTCTTCCTACAACTCCTCAACTGTCATTTTCCTTTTTTTTGTCATTGTCACTAATCTGATAGGTGTGAGGTAGAACCTCAGAATTGTATTAATTTGCATTTTCTCTAATTATTTGTGATTTGGGATGCTTTGTCATAGTTATTAATAGTTTGGATTTCTTCCTTTGGGAGCTTACTCTTCATATCTTTTGTCTATTTATTGGAGAAATTCATTGTTGACTACGTTTGCAGCAGCCAAGAAATAGCCTCACAGTCAGAACATGTTAATAATTGCCTATTTTCGGGCCATGCCTAACACCTAGTACAGTGCCTTTCCAGATAGTAGGTGTTTACTTAGATGTTTGTTAAAATGAATTTAAATGTACAGAACAACTATTCCACTTAACCAACTTCCTCCATCCTCCAATTATGCTGTTAGTATGCAGCCTTTTAATTTACCATAATTTTGGGAAGTTTGAAATTTATATTCTCTAACTTTTAAAGATATTGGATTATTCAAATTAAAATTATGTTCACATTTTGTATACTGTATTTCATTTGCGCCCCCACCCCACCCAAAATATGTTCCAAAGTTAAGCCAGGTATTAATAAAGATCTTTTGGGCGTAGTAAAAGAGATGTCTTGGTATCTCTAGCTACAAAAGATATTAAATATTGTTGCAGATTAACCTTTAGGTTAAAACTGAAATCATTTTTAACCTATGTGGCTTACTCTCTTAATTTTTAGCCGAAGAACAGGCTCATAAGAGACGACAAATGCAAGAAGCAGAAGCTGTTTACCAGGCTGGGATGAAAATTCTCAATGAAAGCAGTAAAAAGACCCAAAAGAAGGAGTAAGTGGCTTTGCCCTTAACCTCCTGATCTAATACATTATTGACAATAAAAAAGCCATTCTTGAGACAAATGGTTAGATATTTATTTAACCCAAGAAGCCTTAGGCTACCAAAGAGCAATTTTTTTTCTATCACAAAAGAAGCCTAATATGTTAGATAAACTTAAATGATACTAGGACCCCTTGATTTTAAAGGCTGCTTAATATTATTTGAAAGAATTTTAAGAAGTGGGGGAGGGGATGTTTGGGCTGCCTACTCCAAGTCCTAGATACTGGCTCTGAGCCTTGAAATGTAAACCATATCCCCAGTTAATTTTCTTACAGAGATAAGCCATCCTCACTGTGAAACAGAAAGTCCTTTGTAGTATTAAGAAAACTGGTTTCATAACATTTGGATAGCTTCTGTTGATTTTAGTGAACTAGAGATAGTATGTATTTACAGTTAAAAGAAAACAAAATAGGTTATCTATAGTAAGGGCTGTCTGCCAGACATCCCCAGGAAGGTGGAACAGCTCAATCCAGACCTATTTTTCATGTTGATTTTCTATGTAAAATCAACTTAAGACCCCTTTAGAAAGAGTAATCAGCTTTATAGACCATGCTCTCAAACACAAAGATTTTCATTCAATTCTTTCACTCCATAAATCCATATGTAGTTCCTTTGCAATGTTTACCCTTGATCTTTATGTTCAGAGTGGACTTTACTACAGTGTTTCTGTCTGTATGAATATGAGTGATAAAGACAAATAGTGCAATCCTTTCCACAGTGAATTTTCTGGTTAAGGGTAATAACTAATAATATAGGTTTATAGGACTTGGTGATGTTTCCAGTACCTGCTCTCATTTTAGGAGCAATATCATGTGCCTTTATTTAAAATCAACTGTATTGTATCCTGATTGCTACAAATACTCCTAGTTGTATCTGTTGCTTCTGCTCCCAGCTAGTACAGAATGATCAGTTTTCCTACCAAGTAAGGAATAAGAACCTAGGACTAGAACTAGAATCTCTGATTTCCATTTGAAACAGTCAAACATTTGTTCACAATGTGTCTTGTGCTATTAATTCCATTTAACTCTGGCACAGCTTATGAATGGCTTTAAGTAGAAGAATTAAAACTTCATTAAGATCTTCACCACATGCCACTGCACTGAGATTCTGTAGTAAAAGTCTTGTGTTTAACAATGAAATTTGAAAGAACATTTTTGAACTACATCCAAATTCAACCAAATATCTAGTGAACAGGAAAAATTCACGTCTTGAGGCAGGACTACAGAATATTTTATTCATACCCAATTTTCTGAACAATATAACCTTAATGAAATTAAGAGCAGTAGTATTCTGCAGTGTCAGGGAGGTCCATACTGTGTATCTTAATTTTTATTTCTGTTTACAAAAGATGCTAACTTTTACTATCACTCTTTTAAGGGCATATCGGTATCTTCAAAAAGCAGCAGATATGAACCATACGAAGGCCATGGAAAAAGTATCTTATGCTTTTTTGTTTGGAGATTATCTAAAGCAGGATGTCCTTGCAGCAAAGGAACTGTTTGAGAAACTAACTGAAGAGGGTTCTCCAAAGGGACAAACAGTAAGAATGCTTTTAGGGGCCCCTCTGGGTACATACAGATTCCCCAGTTATCTAGTAGCATATTTTCTCGCCCTTTCTCTGTATTTCTGCATGTTGTAAAAGAAGATCAAAAGGTAAAATAGTTTTTATGAGTGTTCCCATCATATAAGTTTGATTGCTCAGTCTTCCTGCTTGTTGACAGCAGTGTTACAGTCAGTTAAAACAGTTGTATGCCGTGTCTCACTGCATCGATGCTGCTGAGGCTCACTTACTTAAGTCTGCCGAGAGGAAGGAAGCAAAGGCGCCCTTAACATGAAGTCAGTCACCACGTCTTCAATTTCAAGGCACCTGGAATTATCTCTGTGCCTTAAAATCTTTGTTGTTATTAAGCTGTTGAATTTATTTAAAGGTAAATACTCACCAACATTCAGTTAGTTTTTTAAGAGGATAAAAACAGCATTAGGACTCTTGAGAACTTAACTTCTGCTGTCTCCTGTCCTGTGTATTCTGGGTTTTGATGTGTAGTCATTTTAAATATTATCAGCTTTTTTTTGCATAATCCGTAGGGCGTGGGCATGGGGAATATATATTTTACCCAGTTTCAGTGGTGGAATGTTTGTGATTTATTTTGATCCTTGCTTTCTTTTTATCATGTAATCTCATAAGTCGAGAGTGAGGTACAGTTCATATATCAGTATATTCATCTTTAGGTTGAGGCACTGGGGAATGGAACTTTTCCTTTTTTTTTCTCTTTTTTTTTTGACCAATTTAAATCTCAGGCTGAAAACTAGAGAAGTCTTTTACATAATTCTAAAATGAGTAAAGAAAAAATTTTTTTCTTTATTATTTACAGCCCCTAGAGTGATTTCCAGGGCTCTGCAATTCCACAGTAGTCCTGGTAGTTCATTTCTGGGATTAGCATCCTCTTGTACAACTCTTATATTGTAAAAACTTAAGTCTAATTTTGAACATCTTTTACAAAGAAATTAGTCTTATTTGTATCATGTATTTGATTTCAGGCTCTTGGCTTTCTCTATGCCTCTGGACTTAGTGTCAACTCCAGTCAGGCCAAGGTAATACCTGTAGAGTTTCATTTTGCCTTCATTTAAACTTGATAAATTTGTGTCAGTGTTTATTTAAACCTTTTCTGCTCTTTTGTAGGCTCTGGTTTATTATACTTTTGGAGCTCTTGGGGGTAATCTAATCGCTCACATGATTTTGGTAGGTAACACCTAATTTGGAAGAAAACATTCATGTCACTAAAGTGGAACTTAGTAAGATTGCATAGCAATGAAGGAAGGTTGTTATATTTGTAAGAGTTATGGGTATTTTTTTTTCACTGTAACTTTCAGTGTTACATTGGCTTGCATTAAAAAATTCCCTTAGGTGGCTGATGATTGACATAGTTCTGAAGTCTTAATAACTGTAATAGTAAGAGCTAACATTTGTGTAGTGCTTTGTATGTGATCTCATTGGATTCTGAAAACTCTCCCAGCAGATAGACACTGTTATTATCCTTATTTTACAAGTGAGGAAAATGAAACGGACAGAGAGCTTAAATGACTTGCCTAGGGTCATATAGCAAAATTCAAACTCCAGTCTCCGTGACTACCAGGGTCAACATTCTGTCTACTATGCCATATGACTCCTTTAAAAATGAAGAAATAGGGGCGGCTAGGTGGCTCAGTGAATAGAGCACCAGCCCTGGAGTCAGGAGGACCTGAGTTCAAATATGGCCCCAGACACTTAACACTTACTAGCCGTGTGACCTTGGGCAAGTCACTTAACCCCAGCTGCCCCTCTCCCCCCCAAAAAAAGCCCCCAAAAAATTAAAAATAAAGAAATAGACATACAAGAACCAAGAGAAATATAAGGCACAGTACAAAAACTGATTATAAGGGATCCATAAGGACAGACCCCATGCCTAAAATACATTCTTTCCTCATGTCTTTCTCTTAGAATTCCTAGTTTCCTTTAAAACATATATCAAGTGCCATTTATTTGGGGGAAGGGGAATAGGGACAGTGTAGGACTATCCTCCTTAACTCCACCACCACCACCAGTTGCTTGTGACCTCCTTCTAAAAATTATTTTTTTATTTATTTAACACAATTTTCTATATATACATTATCCCCCACAATAAAAACATAAACTCATGGAGGGAAAGGGCTGGTGTTTTTTTCCCTCTATCCCCACTGTTTAGCACAGTGCCTAGCACATACTAGATAACTTAATAAATGCTTACTGAGTTGGACTGAAACAATTCCTATTTTTTTCCCCTTCAAAGTGAATAATTCTACAAATAAGTTAGTTCTTCAGAATCTATTTAATCTACAGTAATACCTTAATTTTCTGAAATTTTTCACAGAATGAGGCATTGTGAATGTTTTCCAGATATTTAGAGTTTACTCTTTTAAACAACTATTTTTAAACCACTTTTATTGAATTTTTTTAAATGTGTACATACCTGTTCAAAGAGAGGATATGAAACATAATCCAACTTTTTGTTGATATTTCAAAGTCATTACAACTATTCAGAAATTAATTCACTGTGTTACATAATACAGCATAACATTAGTAACTGTTCAGAACTGTAAGGCAATTTGGCCCTACACTCAGTGTCCCCAGGTTACTTTACTTTTGAGTTATGACCTTTTAATAATTTTTCCTGATGATTTTTTGCAGTTGGTTGTCATTTAATCTTTTGTCAGTGTGTTTGCCTCTAGGAGCCATCATACCCTCTCTCATATACACCTTACTCCAGCCTTCTTATTTAGTATTTTAAATCTACTGTGGTTTGGGAAGCCAGTTAATCAATTTTTTTGGAAATGTATGTAAAATTACGTGTATGTTTGTATGTATATCTATATGTCATGTACTCATGTATGTGCTGTGTGGAATAAGGCTCCACTCTAGGTGAAGTACGGTATAGTTCTCAGAGCTGGATGAAACTGAACTTACCCTATATCCTTTTATATCAAAAAACAAAAAAATAAAAATGAATCTGAAGTTACGGTCTTAAAAAAAAGTATGTAAAGTAAGAACAAATAAGTTCCAAGTGTGGCATCCTTCTGTGAGCCTTTCATGTGTTAGGGATGTTGCTGGCATTAGTTGTTAAATTTTCAGTGGGAACATATATACCTCAGAAATCAGAAAACACTGTATATTGGGGCTTGATTTATTGTTTTGTGGGTTGTCTAGGCTTAAGAGATGGAAAGTATGTTAATAAGGCAGATTAAACTTAAAAAGTTGTCCTGTACATGTTCTTTTTTTTCCTCCAGAAAGTTGGCTGTTAAAACATTTACCAGCACATTCTATTCTAGCATTCATAAGCTTTTTTTTTTTACTTCCGTCTTGGCTCCCCACTGTGTTTGAAATAATTGAAATTATTTGATAAATTGCTTTACAGTTAGTGAGGTGTCATCACACTTGAGTGAAATAACAGGAAAAAAAATATGTTTTCATGATGATTTAGTTACTAGTTCGGTAAATAGGGCAACTGAAAGATACTGTCCTTGTTTTATATGGTAAATTGACTATCAATACTTTCTCATTTCTTTTTCAGGGTTATCGATACTGGGCTGGGATTGGAGTTCTACAGAGCTGTGAATCTGCACTCACTCACTATCGTCTTGTAGCCAATCATGGTATCTTGCTTTTCTCCTTCCCTTTACTGATTTCAGAATTTCTCAATAAAATTTGTATCTGCATAGTTAACTCATAAGAATAGCTAATATATATATTGAGCTTTCAGGTCTCCAAAGCACTTTACTTCTATATTTTGAAATCTTTACATATGCTTGTATTGTAGCCTCCACTAGAATAATCCCTAGACTATCATAAAAATCTCAGAATTGAAATAGCCCTCAATGACCGTCTAGTCTAACTCTTATCTGAATAAGAATCCTTTCTACAAAATCCTTAACAAGTGATCATTTGGTCTCTTCAAAATTCTAGTGAACAGGGAGTACCTAATTGCAAAAGCAGCCCATTCCACTTGAAAACACTAATCATTGTGAGGAAGTCACAAGGCAACTTCCAATCAATGTTCCTGGTGCCACCCTCTGAAGGCAAAACAAAGAAAGTCTAATCCAGTCCATCATCTATAAGATGGCCCTTCACATGTTTAAAAACTTTTGTCATATTCCCTCCACCTTGGGTCCAAGTTTTCTCTTTAATCCAGACATTACCTCCTCTAGATGCTCTCTAGTTTATCAGTGTCCTTTCTAAAGCACAGTATCAGAACTGGACACAGTACTGCCAGTGTAGTCTGACGGGGACATACCACAGTTGGACGGACTGTCACCTCCCTCAGCCTACTTACCATGTCTCTCTCAGTGTAGCCTGAGAGCTCAGTAGCCTTTTTTTGTTACTGCTGTATCACCATGTTTATTCACTGAGTGTACAGTCCACTAAAACATGATATAGCAAAGGGTCTAATTAAACTTCTCCTATCTTATGCTACCCCAGGCTGGGAATACAGTGGATAGAAGCTTTAATTTGCTTTATTTTTCCAATTTAGGCCAGTTTACTCCTCAGTTAGTTTGTGGCCTTCCAAGACTCAAGGGCACTCACCATATTGATGTCAGAATTAGTGGGCCTTTAGCCCTACTATAGCTCAGAACTCTCAAACTCATTGGATCTACCCACTTTAGCCATCCCTACAGGCATGTACCACCATGCTTCCCCTTCTTACTGCTTACTACCACTTTGTGTACTCTGGAATTTTGTCAGGAACCAAAGTCAAGTCCACTGGCCTATAGCTTTCAGATGCCACTCCCCTCTTCACTTCATTTTTTTAAATTGAGACATCTGCTTTTCTCAAGTCCTGTAGCACCTCTCCCATTTTTCATCCTTTTTCAAAAGTCCCTATTCAGAAATTGCATTTATTACGTCAGTAAATAATTTGTATGTACCAACCAACTTAAATTCATCAAGGACATCTAATTCTACTTATACTGTCTCTTTTCATGGGAGATTAGTTTATTATGGATTACTTATATTTTTCCTCTTTTGGCTTCTGCTTCCTAAGTTCTTTAGTGTGGGAGGGAGAAAGGAGCAGAAGTCCTTGATCTTTTAATATTGTTTGCCTGCCTATTAACCGTGATATTGAAAAATTTCTTTAATTATGAATAAGTCCATACACATATTTGGCAGTTCACATTGCCAATATTTCTACATGGGACCTCGTGTTTCCATGTAGTGTGTATTAATGGTATTCTCTCTTGTTTTCAGTTGCTAGTGATATCTCATTGACTGGAGGCACAGTAGTACAAAGAATTCGTTTGCCTGATGAAGTAGAGAATCCAGGAATGGCCAGTGGAATGCTAGAAGAAGATTTGATTCAGTATTACCAGTTCCTAGCTGAAAAGGGTGATGTACAAGCACAGGTATATTTATCTCATTTGGGTGGGGTGAGGTGAGGAGATAATATATTTTAACCAATTTGATTTGAGTTGTCATGAACACAAAATTTAGTCTCTGGAAAAAGCATTTATCTGTCAGTGGGCATCTTGATCACAAAAATGATAGATAATAGAATGCTTCAAAGACCAGGATTTAGTGAAGACAGAGAATAGCATCCAGTATTGACTAGAACAATATGTCGCTTGGGATTGCATAAGCTTCTATGAGTAAGGGACCTTCTGTGAGCGTTATTGTTCTTAGATTTTAAACTCCTGAAGTGATAAATTTTTATCTTTAATTTTAATTGTATAGGATACAAACCAGTGCTATTTAGATTCTTATTTTAATGTATTTATAACAGAATTAAACAAAAAAGGAAACTTCCATACCAGTCATAATATTTTTCCTGGTAAATCTTTATGATTTGTAAATGTCAAATGACTGATGTATATAAATTAGAAGAAATTTATGTAATTTTTAAACAGACAAAAGTTAACTTTACCCATAAAATGTCAAGAATTATAAATTTAATTTTCTATCTGACAGAATACAAAAACACTATAATCCATTCATCATTTTATGTGTGAATTATTCCATCACATTCTAGGTTAACATAAGATAATAACACTTCTTTAAAGAGTTACAGAAGTCTAAGTTTTTTTTACTTGACCGTAGTAGAACCTTTTTTGACTGATTTCTTTGTTGGTCTAATTTTGTGTTCCAGTAACACCATAGCAATAATATATGATGGTTTGATAGCATCAGATTTAGGGTTTCCCTGGAAAACATTTTACTCAGTAACAGCATTATTGTAATGGTGATCAACTGTGAAAAACTTAGCTATTCTGATCAATGATCTAAGACAGTTCCAAAAAACTCATGATGAAAAATACTATCCACCTCTGGAAAAAGAACTAATGAACTCTTGAACCCTTTATTTTTCTTTCCTTTCTTTCTTTTTTTTGTGCAATATGGCTAGTATGAAAATCTATTTTGTAAGACTTCATGTATATAGTGGGTATCATATTGCTTGCTTCCTCAGTAGGTGGGGGAAGGACCAGAAGGAGTAGAATTTGGAACTCAAAAGTTTTAAAATTTAAATTTTAAAAATTTATTTAAAATATAAAAGATTTACAAAATATGTTTTCTTATTTAATCCTCACAACAACTTTGAGTTGTACAGACTATGAGTATTATACCCATTTTACAGATGAGGAAACTGAATTTAGAGAGCCTAAATGGTCACAAAACCAATAAGTATCAGAAGATAGATTTGAGCCCAGGTTTCTCCTGACTCCAGATCTAGTGCCCATAGCTTCTCCAAGGTTTACTTGTGATTTTTTCTTAAATTTCAGGTTGGTCTAGGACAGCTACATTTGCATGGAGGGCGAGGAGTAGAGCAAAACCACCAGGTAACTTGCCTTTTTTTGTGCTTTATATTTTAGCCAGATCTTGGAAAGAAGAAAGTATAGAATAAGACTGCTGCAAAAATAGAGTCCAAAGAATTATTTAGGTGGATATTGTGAAATATTACATGTGTATAAGTATCGTATTTCTTGCCTTTTCAATGGATAGAGAAAGGGTGAAGCGAGGGAGAGAATGTGGAACAGAAAATAAAAATAAAATGTTTAAAAAAAAGATTTGGCTGCATCTATAATATCACAAAATCTAAGAACTGTTGTTGAGTTGTTTCAGTCATGTTTGACTTTCTGTGACCCCATTTCGGGTTTTCTTGGCAAGGTTACTAGAGTGGTTTACCATTTCTTTCTCTGGGTCATTTTACAGATGAGGAGACAGAGGTAAACGGGATTAAGTGACTTGTCCAGGGTCACATGAGTGACCCTCAGACCCTAGTAAGTGTCTGAGGCTAGATTTGAATTCAGGACCTCCACTCTAGGCCTAGTGCTCTATTTTCTTCACCATCTAAAGGCCATTTAATGTGTTATCTGATCTAAAATTCCCTCTGTAGCACTGCTGTCAAATAATCATCCAGTGCAAGCTTAAAGACCTCTTAGAAGGGGAAATGTACCATTTTCTGCAGAAGTTCCTTCTGCTTTTGGACAGGAAGTTGTTGTTTTTAATTACATTGAACCACAAGCTGCCTCTTTGCAACTTCCACCCATTGCTCTTAGATCTGTCTCCTTGAGCTAAGTATACTAATTTTTAGACCACTTCATATAACAGCCCATTAATTATTGCTGTTGTTATGGTCTCTGACCTGAAGTCAGAGGATCTAACTCTGCCAGTTATTATTTGTGTAACTGTGGGTAAGTTATTTCTCCTCTTCAGGTCTGAATTTCCTCATCCATAAAATGAAAACTGAACTAGATGGCTGCTAAAGTCCCTTCTAGCTCATAATGTATGGTCTTAACATTCTACTTAAATCTTCTCTTTGCTAAATACCCCAGTTCCTTTAACTAATTTTAGTATGGCACGTTATTTAGTCCCCTCACCATTCTAGTTGCCGCTGGACACGCCCAAAGTTATCAGTGTCATTCCTCAAATTTTATAACCCTCAGCTAAACACAGCACTCCAGAAATGATCTGACCAGGGTTGAATACAACGAGGCTATCTATCACCTTCCTTGTTCAGGAATGTGCCACTCATTATATAGCCAAGGATAGCATTAGATTTTTTTAGCTAGCATTTTTCACATCATTTATGTCATATCAAGCTTAGTAAAAATTGGTTCATCATTCTAGCCCAACAGAATATTTTTGGATCTTGACTGTATTGTCTGGTGTGCTAGTTATCACTTTCACCTTAATATCATTTGCAGGTTTTACAGACATATCTTCTATGTCTTCATCTACCATATTCATAAAAATGTCAAATAGCACAGGACCAATAAGATTTCTGGGGCTTTCTGCTAGAGGACTTCCTTCCAAGTTGACATTGACTCATATGTTATTATTCTTGGGGCATCTGATTCTTCAGTCCAACTGCAGTATCTTCCCAGACCTCGCCCACATCTCTTCATATTGTTCACAGTGATATAGAGTGAGAAACTGTCATATGCTTTGCTGAAATCAAATTTACCATGTCTGCAACATTGCTCTGACCACCATCTCTTGTTTACATAAGGTCAGCAAAGAGTAATCTCAAAACATCTCAGCAGCCAAAGCTACTCATTTCTTCTTCCTCTTTTACTGGATAACCCATCACCTCTTGGTATTTGTGGAATCCATATATTCACAGACTGAGAGAATGTGAGATTTGGAAGGGATTTCAGGAGGCAGCTAGTACAATCCACACACAAAAGAAATATTGGAGAGCATATCTGAACAGTGGTCATCTAGCCTCTGCTTGAAGACCTCCGAAGAGGCAGAACACAGCCTTTGTAATCAGCATTACTTGGAAATCCAAAAAGACTTCAGAAATAATCCACTTCTCCCTCTCTAGAGGAAAAGCTTCACACACACACAACATCACTTAGTTTCAAATGTCCTTCTTTCCTATTAGCACTTCATCTTCTTCCACCTTGAAATTTCTGATGAAGATAGCATTCCCTTTTGCCTTTTCTGGTCTTTTATTCTTTATTTCCTCTCTGAAATCCCTCTGTTATTTCAAGGAACATTTTAATCTTCCTGACAACTTGGATAGTACAGATGTGCTCCTCCGGCCGTTTATCCTTCTCTGGTCTAGGATTAAGACCAACTTGTACTTTTAGTGTACATTTCCATGTTATTTTGTAACGGCAGAAATACAAACACTGAGCATACTCTGTAGAGTTCTTTCATGCTTCCTTGAAGTAAGCTCCCTATCAATTTTTTATCTTCTTTTTGGTAGCTCTTTTGGCTAACTCTTTTTGCTAACTGTTTACTATGTTTCAATGCTAAGAGCTTAGCTGAAAAGACCTTCTGATGGAGATTTGTTTGGTTTTTTTAAGGTGGGCTTCTGCCTTCTCTTAAATTAGGATGACTTAGTTGGCTCAGATATCTTTCATTAGCAATTAGCACATTACCAGTATATCCTAATGCAGATGAAAGCTGCAACCAGAAGCTGATCCATAAGAAGAAAATATGATTACCTAAAGAAACCTTTTCACCTTGTATCTCCTTGCTGCTTATTTTCAGAGAATTCCCAGTTATTCCCTTGGCCTCTTGGTTCTCTTACCTGCTTTTATACTTTTTCTAGTACATATCACTTTTCCACTCTTTCTCATTCTGTGTTGTTCTTGTCCATGTCTTCTCATAAATCCTCCATAAAAGTTTTATTCAGACTTCTTTATGTGCTTCTTTTAATATCTTAAGAGTACCAGTGCAGCACTCAAGCTGTCCATCTGTTATGCCTCACTTCAACTGTGTATGACCAATTCACCATTTCTTTCAAATTCATACCTTCTTGACTGCCAATATCACCTTGTGGTACTTAAAACAAAGTCACTGCATCCCTGCAGTCAGAGCTTTACTACATATGACAATAAATTTAGTTCTTTATGCTTAGTATTCAGTCCAATGTTGTTCAGAATATTATAGATGTGGATATTTTTAGGTAAGTGGCAAGAGATACGATATCTTGGGGTTCCTATTAGAAAATAGTTTCTAGAATAAGGAAAGAATAAATAGGAAGCAGATCAGGTGGGAAGGAGAAGCTTTTAAATAGAAAAGTACATTAGTCAACCATTCTTTTTATCTGATTATCTCATTAAACAATATTGCTTTGTTTAAATAATTTTGTCATACACAGTTGCTCAATATCCTTTACAAAGATTGTCAATTTATAAAGAATCAGGATATATAATTTCTGTGATTCAGAGTATCCAAAGCATCTTATCATGCCTTGGGGACATCATTGGGAATGCTGGTTACCATTGTACCAAAGAATCATGAGACAGAATTCCAGATAACAGAATTTAGTGTATACGTTTAGAAAAATTTTGCACTCCTGATTCTGTTTACTGCAACTAGCAGTTTCTGTATAATTGCAAAAATCTTTGAAGGTGTCCTTAAGGAAAGAAGGAAGAGAAGGAACTCCTGAAGCATATTAATACTATGTAGACATAGTCTTTTCTAGAAAGAAGGATTTTTTCTTTTTTAGTTTTTTAAGTAAATTTGAAATTTGCACATGTGTGTACCTACAGAGCGAAAGAGAGAAGTTTGCCCAGTCTCAGCTAGAGCCAAAACAAATTGAACAAGTATTAGGTGTCATCTTTTGTCATCTGTGGATCTTTTGTCTATAATGTATCCAAAGAAGTTTTCATGACTATTAAGCTTAGGTCATGTATCAAATTTCTTTGCATTTGCAACCGTGAAGTCATTTTTATTGACATATTGTGGGCCTGTTAAGACTTTCTCAAAATAAATTGCTTCAGGATTAAATGTATTGTCATTTTATAATCTTGTTGGATAAATTGTTCTATACGCCTTTCAAACCACTGTAATGTATTTCAGTGTATATAAGAAAATTATTTTGATTGAAAGTTAGCTAGAATAAAAAGGACTAAACATGTCTTAAATTATTTCCTCATAGAGGGCTTTTGACTACTTCAACTTAGCAGCAAATGCAGGCAATTCACATGCCATGGCCTTCTTGGGAAAGGTACTGTACATCTTTAGAACATATTAAACAGTAAGAAGATATATATGATTGTGTGTTTAGCAAATATATTATGTTGTCTTCTGATTTGCCAAAAATAAATTTAAAATTAAATCTTCCTTTAAAGATCATTATATCAAGTTCTGAGAGAAAAGAAGCTTGCTAAGTATTTCTTAAATTATTTAAACTAAAATGTACAAAGTTCCTTTCAGAGTTTTCATTTCCCCTTTTAAATCAGCTGTAAAGATTTTTTTTCCCAGTCGTTTCCCTTTTAACCTTAGTTTTACCAGATGTGTAAAGCCTTTTTAATTTTTTTTAGTCAAATTTTACGTTTTATCTTTTGTAATCTTCTCTGCCTTATTTGGTCATAAACTTTTCTCCTATTATCTGGTAGATAATTATTTCCATATTTCTCTAATTTGTTTATGATTTGACCTTTTATATCTAGGTCATGTGCTCATTTGAAGGTTATCTTTTTATAAGATATGAAGGATGGTCTAAATCTAATTTCTTCCATAATGCTGGCCAGTTTTCCCAGCAGTTACAGTCCAATAGTGGCTCCCTATCCCAATAGCTGGTGTGTTTGAGTTTATCAAACACAAATGACCTTTGTTTCTGTATTTTGTGTAACTAAATTGTTCCACTGATTTGAAAAATTTGACTTTTTGCATTTTATGTTTCTTATTAAGAAGCTGAAATTATTGTGTTCATTGTAGCCATCCTTCCATTGCCACAATTTTCCTGGTATGATAGCTGTCACTCGGTTATTAATCCATTGTTGTTGGTTTTTACCCTGTAACAGGAAAACATATTTATATTTTGATGCTCCTATTATCCTGTTTTAACCTTTTAACTATTGTTACTGTGTAAACAATTTGCTAAAAATAAATTATTAGAATAACTATTTTAAAAGGTTTACATGGACATTTCAAAGGCTGTTGGGCATAGGAAAATAACGTATGTACAAGGTGACCTAAAAGAGGTTTGTCTTAATGATTATAAGTTACAGTATTTCCAACCACTACTGTAAAATTTCTTGGCAGTCATACGAGATAAATGAAAACTATTTTGTTAGGCTATTAGCTGTTTCATTATGCTGAAAGGTGTGTTTTCATTTTCTTTAGCTTATGTAAGGTCACTTGACCCAAGTAAAAATAGTATTTGCATATTCTAGGTACTGTTTTTCCTTTATGGCCTATGTCACATGGACACTCCTGACAATCTATCGTTTAGGATCTTTTGAATTAACTTCTGTGTTTTGTTGATCTTGTTCGAGCTACCTGGAGAAAAGATTCCTTTTGCATTAGGGATGAAAAATAACTTGCTCTGGGACATTTCTTGGAACTAAATTGCACATACTTTGTTAGAGACTGGTTCATTTAAAGGAGATGTAAAACATCTAAATATTAGAGTCTTTTGGCTTTTAAAAAATATTTCACTCATTTAATACTTCTTTACATGGTGGGGTTTTTTTTTTAGGGAAATAAGCTTTAATACGGAACTTTCTTCTTAAAAATCTTATAAGGAAAATGGAAATGTTGAATTAGAAATGAGAAGGAAAAATAGAAGTGTTTTGGTAGGATATTATTGCCCTTACCTAAACTGGTATTTCTTTCCCAGATGTATTCAGAGGGAAGTGATATTGTACCACAGAGTAATGAGACAGCTCTGCATTATTTCAAGAAAGCTGCTGATATGGTAAGACAACCAGAATCAAGTATATGACAAAATTTACTAACTATAAGCATTTACCTCCAATATCTTTGATGTGAATTATTTGAATTAAATTGGTAAGGAAAAAAATGTTCCCCCAAAAAACATTTTTAAAAGGAAATATTTTGAGAAAACAGGATAATACTCTGAACCTTAGAAATCAAATTCCCCTTTTTATTACATTGAGAGACTGTACCTTTTGAGGAAATATCTATAATCATATACCCTTATTATTTAGATTTAATGTAGTACTGAAATGTTTAACCTATGAGCTATATTTGATACTCTGAAATTAATAAATTATGTTGACTTTAATATTATCGTAGACTTTCTTTTTAAATGGTTTTAAAGAAAGAGGATATAATGAAAAGTCACATGGCCAAGATATTTCCAAGAAGTTGACTCCTTTCCTTGCTGGACACATGCTAGAAGATGACTCCAGCAATGATGCTAGCTCTTTTAGCACAGTGCTTCCAAAATGAGTTTCTTTGGCACTTTGGATGTATTTTGTTGGCTCATTCCCTTTGTGTTCAGGATAATGCAGGTCTGACCATGTCATTCCACAGTCAATAAACTCTAGAGGCTTCCCTTCATCCTCAAGATCAACTATTAACTCTTTCATTTGGGCTTTAAATCCCTTCATAATCTGTTCCCAGCCTACCTTTCCCACCCTATTATACCTCTTAATGCATTCTTGGATCTTGCCAAATTGGCCATCTTAATGGTGCTCATACATAGCACTCCTTCCCGTGCCTAGAATGCAGTTCCTCATCACTTCTACTTTTCATGGTATTACCTTTAACATCAGATACAGACTCCATTTGCTTTTTAAAGCCCTTCACAGGGAAATCCATGGATAGATTTTAGGGGGCTTCATGAATTTGTATGGGAAAAAATTTTGTAACCCTACGTATCATATTTTATGCATCAAAAAACATTATTCTGAGAAAGGGTTACTTAGGTTTCACCAGACTGACAAAGAGCTCTATGACACAAAAATGGTTAACCTAGTCTTTCTTGATCCTCACCCAACTGCCAGTATTCTCCCTCCCTAACTCCCTTACATTTAGTATGTATATACAGGTGTACACATTGTCTTTCTTAATATAATACAGATTCCTTATGAAAATGGATTATTTCATTCTTTGTATATTCATTCAACACCTAGCAGGGCACCTGGCACATAGTAGGTGTTTAATAAATGTTTTCTGACTGATTGATTAAAATCCCTAAAGTCCCTAAGACTAAAGCTTAAGCACAACCTTCTGCACGAAGTCCATCCAGCTGCTAGTACCTAACTCTGTTCCATACACAATTACCTTATATTTGTTTTGTCTTCATTTTGTTCATACACACATGTAGTAGTAATTTGTGTGTGTGTATGTGTATGTATATATACACATATGTATATTGTATTATTGTATTATTGTATATTGTATTATTATTGTATGTATTATATACATACATAATATATGCAATATATGCAAAAACAGAGACACATCCGCTTACTCTTTGAGAGAAAGGGAATGTTTCATTTTTGTCTTCATGGTCCCAGCACCTAGCAGTGCCTGGCACCTAGGAAATACTTAATAAATGCTTTTTGAGTGATTAATTAATACTTTGTTTTTTGTCCTTTGGGGCACAAAGCAATGATAGGCTTTCTTTCTTTTTCTGGTTTATCTCCTGACTTCTGTTAGCAACATTGCCCTAGTAAAGATCAGTGAAACTTTGTTACTACTTTAACTACACCATGACTCAGAGGTGCTAAGGAAAAAGCATAGGTTTCCACATCCTCTCAGAAAAAAAAATGAGAACTGCTGTTCTTATGTGGGATACAATAGACCCATTTTGTAGAGGACAGTAGCAATGTCAGTTTAGTCATTAAGGGAACACGGAACCAGAATGTCCTTCAGAAAAATAACTAAAAACAGTTACCATTCTGTTTCTTTACAGAAAAGTTGTTAAAAGTTTCCTATTGTCCTGAATTCAATATTTTATTAGTCTTTGCAAAGAAAAAAAATATTTTATATTCTAATTTTTAAGCATTTAATAATTGTATGTGTATACACACACAAACGTGCACACACATATATAATTTCATTTGTAGTCCCTTAATATCTAATTTATGGATTGCATTCTGTCTCAAATGGATTTTATTTTGGTTTTGGTTTTTATAACTATCCTTTACCTTGATCTCTCTCAGGGCAATCCAGTTGGACAGAGTGGACTTGGAATGGCTTACTTGTATGGCAGGGGAGTTCCAGTGGTAAGCAGTCATTCTGACATTTCTGCCAAATAACTGGTTATTTCTTAGATCTTACCTAGTTTTCCTGAGGGAAGGAAGCATTATAATCAGTCAAAACTGAGCCTTTTGTTATCCCTCAAGGACTATTCGTTGTTCAGTTGTTTATCCCTTCTTGTTTTAATATTTATCAAGTAGATACAGCACATCCTGCCTTAGACCTTCAGTGGCTCCCATTTCCTTTTATAGAGGCTATCTCCTTAGTCTAGGATTTATAGCCCTCCAAAATCTAGGTCCTATTTCCCTCTCTGGAAACTATGTTCTAGTCAAACTTGTCTATTTGTTGTTCCCTAAATAGTCAATATAGTGACCAAATCTTTAACATGCTGACTGTGTATGAAGATACTATACTAAATGTTTTGGAGTTTATAAATTAGAAGATACTTTCATTTCAATTTTTAAAAATTGCTCCATGAGTACAAGATGTAGAAGACTTGAGTAGTCACAGTTAATGGCAGATTGTGTAAGGATGCAGAGAAGTGAGCAAGAAATCCAAAAAGAAGTATTAGTAAAACTCCTTAATTAATGGTCAAGGTAAGGGGAGGATGCTGTCATGGCCTGAAAGTAGGGGGATGAAAGGGTAGTGGTAGCACACGGAAAAGGAAAATTTATTTCTCATTCGGAGTTTAAGGGGATAGAAGAAGCTTTCCTAGCCCATGGCCAGTTATATTCTCCCTAAATGGGTACTGGACAGTGTGGTGGAGAAGAAGTAGCAGTGTATTTAAGTCAGGAAACCTTGGTTTCTGCTTTAAAAGTGGGACCTTTAACTGGCACATTACTTCTAAAGACTTCAGTTCCTCATCAGTAAAATTAAGGAGACAAGAAATTATGGCAATTTGAAGCATGAAGGGGAGATTAGACTTGGGTTTTCTGATGAGGAAAACAATAGTGAGGTTACAGAGGACAAGCAATCACTTTTATCCACAGTGGCCCCACAGTAGGACCTAGATACCATGCAGAGGATTTTGGACTTAATTTGGTAGACAGTGAGGAGCCATTGAAAGTTTTTAGTCAGGAGAATGACATGATAAGAGGGGTGTTTTAGAAAGATTTTTTAAAAACTGCAAGATGTATTAGAGGAAATAGTGTCTGGCAGCAGGAACATTGTTTGATATCACATTCACCCATCATGAAAGAAGCTTTTTAATGAGGGTGTTAGAACATGGTATTGAAAAGAATAACTGCAATGGACAGCTCAGATGAAAAATGAGTCAACTGGGAGTGTATATATATATGATTTCATGCATCCCCTATCAGTAACCTCATTAGTCATTTTGTGAACACAGATTGAAAGTCTTTAGCTCTTCCTTCATGATTTCAATATTCCCCCCCTTCTTTATTGTCTTTTTCTTTCCTTAGTGTCAAGTCATCTCTGGTAAGAGGCTCTCCAGAATCGCTGTATTCAAGGCCCCAAATAGTAAGGCCCTTTCTGAAATACTGTACAGGCAAACCAAAGGGCATGTTAATGGAGGCCTGGTCAGTTAGCCTAAAGCAGGCCAACCAAGTTAATTGAAAACTTCAAAAGTGAATTGTTGGCTTAGTACAGCAATACTGTTTCACAGTAGCAGGCAAAAAAGAAAGAAAGAAGTATCATTATTGGGCTAATATTCTCCAAAAAAACCCATTCAAGTTGATTTGTGAATTTACTTCATTTTTTAAATTTTCTAAAAAGTTTATGCCTTTTGTTTTTATATCATAGTCATTTTATATACACATATCCCAAACTGAAACTCTTCCCTTATGAATGAAATTAGATAATGTAATAAAATCATTAATTTAAAAATAATTTAAAGCATTCAAAACAGCAACCATATCTATATATGTGTATTTATATATACATGTATATTAATGTAGAATATTCTGCCCTAGCAGTCTTCTACTATGAGGGAGTTATAGTTTGACTTTCTTTTAGTGATCTTTCATTACCTTTTTCTAGTTGTTTATATGGTTCCCTTGGCTCTGCTTATTTCATTCTACATTAGTTCATACAAATCTTCCCGTGGTTCTCTAAATGCCTAATAGTCATCTTTTCTTACTGCATAATAATATTATATTTCATGTACCCTAATTTTTTCAGCCATTCACCAAACTGTTGGTACCCACTTTGCTACTATAAAGAGTGCTGCTATGAATATTTTGATATATAGTGAGCCTTTGAATCTGTCTTTAACTTCCTTAAGATATATGCACAGTAGTAGAATTGCTGGGTCAAAGGTTGAAGACAATTTAGTTATTTTCCATGCACAATTCCACATTGTAATCCTAAACAGTTAGAACACTTCACAGCTCTGCCAACGTTACATGAGAGTACCTGACTTCCCACCGCCTGTCAAAGCCCAGTCTTATAGTATTTTTGCCAATTCATATGGTATGAGGTAAAACCTTAAGGTTTTTTAAATTTGCATTTCTCTTTTTAATTTTTTTATGGACTTAAAACACCAAAAAAGAGCATTTCCATGTATATAGCAGATCACCAAAAAAAGAGGATTTTATATGAAACTGAATTTCTGTTTATACCACTTTTTAGAAATTATATAATAAATTCTATATATTGCTTTCAAAATTGTCCTGCATGTCTTTGCTTCCTTCTGAATTTCCTTTTGTTCTCTTCTGTACATTTTTAAACATGGTTCTCTCCCCTTTTTGGTATTTATTCATTTAAAAACAGGAGAAAATTTGTAACAAATAAGCATAGTCAAGCAAATAAAATCCACACAGTGACCATTTCCAGAAACATGTGCCTCTTTTTCACCTTGAGCCTATCACCTCTCTGTTAGTAAACGGGTGAAATTCTTCATCATGGAGACATGGTTGGCCATTGCTTTGATGAAGGTTCTCAGGTCTTTCAGAGTTGGTTTGGTTTGGATTTGTTTGGGTTTTTTTTTAATTATTGTCCTTCTGTAAATTATTCTGGTTCTACTTACTTTCATCTGCAGGTAAGAGTGAGATTCATCTTATTACCTTGTCCCTTTCCCCACAGCTGTATACTCTCTTTGAATACACCAGTTCTGAGAAATAGCAAGTTCTCCCCCTTCTTCCTCTTTTCTACATTAAGATATTCTCTTTACCCTCTCTCCTTCAGAATGTTTTTAAATCATTATAGAAAATGTTAAATTTCAGTTAGTCATTAGTGAAAATAAAGATTTTCCCCCACATTTCAATTCACGGACCTCTTGAAATCTATCAGTAAACCCAAGGTTAAGAAACCCCCTCCCTGTTCTATTAGAATGTTAGCTCTGTATCAATCATATAGCCCTTTCTAATTGCTCAAATAAATTTATTTTTCCAGTTTCTCTTGATTCTTTTGTTTTCGTACTTCAAAGTACCTATCCAGCTCTGGTCTTTTATTAGAAATGCTTAAAGGTCCTTTACTGCATTAAAGGTCTATTTTTTTCCATAAGTCACACAGTTAACATTGCTGAGTAAGTTATTCTTAGTTGTAAGTCCATATCTTTTGTCTTTTGAAATATTATATTCCAAGATCTTCTCTTTGTTTATGGTAAAGCAAAAACAAAAACTTCCAGGTTTTATGTGACCCTGATTGTAGCTCCTTGGTATTCAAACTCTTTTTTGACTATTTCCAGTATTTTTGCTTTGATATAGAAGCTCTGGATTTGAGCTGACATTCCCTGGACTTTCCTTTTGGACTGACTTTCAAAAGGTCATCATTGAATTCTTTTTATCTGCACTTTGCCCTCAGATTCTGATCGATCTGGACAGTTTTTTGTTTGTTTTATGATTCCTGTTAATAGTGTCAAGGCTTTTTTAATCATGGTTTCAGGGAGTACAGTGATTCTTACATTCTCTCTCCATATCAGTTATTTTTCACATGAAATAACTTATATTTTCTTTTTGTTTTCCCTCTTTTGATTATATTGCTATGTAATAGAGTCATTGGTATCTATTTGGTCCATTCTGATTTTCAGGGAGTGTATTACTTAAGTCAAATTTACAATTTTTTGTTCTAAGTTATTTATTCTTGTTCTTCAGAGCTCTTTTTTTTTTGTCTCTTGCTTCATTTTTCAAGATACTCATGTAGTTTTTTTTAAATTTTTTTTTCTTTGAATCCCTAATTGAAATTGTTAGAGGGCTACTATCACCTTATGATCTGGAGTATGTTTGGATTCACAATTACTTGTGATAGTTGTTGCTGTCTTCTTTCCACCATTGGTTCTTGAATTACAACTTGTCTTAGTTTAGTGTCAAGCTCCATTTCTTGCTTCACTTTTGGGTGTTTTTGACCAGGGTCTCCTGAGTTTCTGTGCTTACCTCTCTGCCTCACAGGGTTAGGCCCAGCTAGATCTTTGATTTTCAGAGTACTGGATCTTCAGGGCAGATCTTCAGTGTCCTTGTGTGAGCACTAGCATGACTACACTTATTCCTGTCACTCTCAGTTGCTTCCAGCATCCGCAGTATGGGTTTCTAATTATCCCTTGGGGATTCCTCTACTCTTACTGTCTTTAGATACAAAGCCTCAGATTCTCCAAGTGTCTCTGGTTAGTTTCTGGTCCCAATGAGAGGCTACCATCTCATTTGCCTGTGCTGATTCTTTGTTTTGCTTGCAACTATTCACTTCCTGCCATCCTCCTTCTTAACCACCTCCCTCCCTATCTCCACTTGTTTCCCTGCTGAGTTTGAGATATTTCTGTGTGTGTGTGTGTTCAGCGTACCTTTGTGTTCAGATAAAAGTGAGATTTATCTTATTTACCTCACCCCTACCCCTACATTTGTATGCTCTTCTTTCCGTGCCCCAATTATGAGAAAAAGCAAGTTCTACCTTCTCTTTCCTCCTTCTTCCACTCATTTTCCTTTTGTCCTCTCTTCTGTTTCCCCTTTGAACACCCTCAGAAAAGAACCAATTCATACCCCTTCCCCAGTCCCTGTGTTTTATTAGTAAAAACAATATTCTTGCAAGACATTAAGGTGCTTGAATCTTCTTCTGTTTGTAGAATTTCTTAACCTTTTTTGTGTCATGAAACCTTTTGGCAATCTAATCAAGTCTGTGGACCTCTTCTCAGAATAATGTTTGCTGGCAGCCCTCTTTTCTTTGGCCCATGAGTTTCTGGCTGACTTTCTGTCACTTTGGAGGTAGAAATTACTTACCATAGTGTTTTTATTGGCCTCCATCATTATCCAGTCTAGTTTATCTTCTTAGGTTTTAACTAGAGTAAGAAGGTGTGAGCTTAACTACCTGCCTGCACTCAGGCAGCCATCTTGACTGGAAGTCACATTTCTCTTATTATCTGGTGATTTTGGAGCATGTTTTCATGTGGTCACAGTTTTCCATTCTCCTTTTATAAGCTGTTCGTATTTTATGACCATTTATCTGTTGGGAATGGTTGTTGTCTTTTCATCAAAAGCTTTTTAATTTAACATAGTAAAATTTTCTGTTATTTTTTTCTGATCTCCTCTCACCTTTGTTTAATTAGAAATCCTCTCCCTAGCATAGTTGTGAAAGGTACCGAATCTCTTTCTCTTTAGATTTTTTATGGTGTAACCTGTTATTTTCCATTTTTGAATTTTCACCATTTTGAGTTGATGGTAGTATATGCTATAAGAATTCTGCTGAATTTTTATAAAAGAGCATTTATAGTTTCATTGACCAGAAATGTTTAGAAAGTTAGAATTAAGCAGTGAATGATATTATTTTGCCCTTCTGGCTTAAGGCCTTCTTTCATGAACTCAGATCAATTACATAAATACTAATTAAGCAGCCCCTGTATGCAAGACACCATGCGAGGCTATGTGATAAAATGAAAAAGAAAAAGTCCCTCCCTTCAAGTACATTCTGCTGGGGAGTGGGCGGGGGGGATGCACATGTGCACAAGTAAATAAATACAGTGCATGTATAACATACTGCAAAGTGATTTTGGAAGGAAGAAACTACTAATAAAGTGAAAGATTAGGAAAGGTGCCCAGGACATGATACCTAAACAGTGCTTTGCAGGAAGCTAGGAGTCTTACGAGATAGAGGGGTGCGGAAGGCTTCTCTTAATTACCGAAATTGTTGGTGATCATTTTCTTCCTGAGTTCCCATAGCAATAACTGTACTCCTCATTGGGAAGTTGTCATATGCCTCTTTGTACTGCTATTAGACTTAATATGTACCCTCTTTCCCTAACTAAATTTTAAATCCTTAAACTCTCCAATGTCTCCATTCTTCTCTCTCTTAGCAGATGATCTTGCCTCCTACTTTAAGGAGAAGTTTGAGGCCATATGTCAAGAACTCCATTTCCCCTCCTTCACAGCTCAGAACCTCTCTATATCTTTACCTTATCCTCTTCTCCTTTACTGTGATCTCAGAGGAAGAGATGATTCTTCCTCCTTCTGGTCAAGGCTAACCCCTCTGATTGTGTCCTTGGAATAGGCAATGTGGTACAAAGAAAAGAATACTGGATTTGGAGTAGAGAGTCTTCGGGGACTGAGGTCTCTTCCGGCTCTGCACTTTCTTGTTTGTGTTACCCTGGGCAAGTCATTTAACCTCTCCAGGCCTCCATTCCCAAAACTTATTCTATGATGCCATTCCTACCCATCCCTCCCTGGATCATTTCTTCCCACTTTTTCTTCATTTTCAATATTTTCTCATTCACTGACTTATTCTTTGTTACCTTTGAATATTTCCAAGTCTCTTCCATCTTTAAAAACAAAAAGAAAACCTTGATTTGACCCTACTGTTCCCTCAAGCTATCATCTTTTATTTTTCCTTCCTTTCATTGTCAAAATCCTAGAAAGATTATCTATACTTGCTACTCACTTCTTAACTCTTTGCAGTCAGCTTTCTCATCCTGCTACTCAGTTGCAACCTTACTCACATGTAGTCTCTTACGTGCTAAATATCATAACCTTTTTTTTAGTTATTTTTCTCATTGGTATTTCTATAGCTTTTAATATTGAAAACCCCATTCTCCTTGATAATCTCTCTTCTCTCAGTCTCTGTAACACTTTTCTTTCCTGATTCTTCTACTTATTTCACCTCCTCTTCTCTCTTTTGGTGATTTCACCTGATCCCATGCATATAAATTCCAAATGCACATCCAGTTTTAGTCCCACTCCTGAATTCCAATTCATTATCTGTAACTTCCTGCTAGCCATTTTCACCTGGATGTCCTTCCTGAACCTTAAACTTATTATATCTAAAACAGAACTCATCTTCAATAACTGTTAGGTCTACAAAATATTGAAGGAATCAACACAGATATAATAGCAAGGTTTCTGACCTTAGAGTTATCCTAGACTCTTCCTTCTCTTTCATTCCACATATCCTTTCAATTGTCAAGCCTTGTCACTTCTCCACACCTCTTGCATCCATTCTTTTCTCTGTACTCTGACAGCTACACTTTAACTCAGGCCCACATTACCTCTTACCAGAATATTGTAATAATTTTTAAATTGGTCTCATTTTTTTTCAGTCTACACCCTCTCATTCAATCTTGCTTAGGCATGAATCTGACCATATCATTCTGCTATACAAACACTTTTAGTGGTTCCCTTTGTGTCTAGGATGAAATACTAGCACTTTGACTTAGCCTTTGAGGTAGACTGGCTCCAGCCTACATTTTAAGACTTGTCACATTACTTCACAAAGCCCAGCTAAAGCATCCTAATATTGTTCACCAAATGCTATTCCTGCTTCAGTTTAGACTAGCCATTAATGCCCCTCTCTTTATCTCTGCATCAGTCTTGTTCACCTTTCTGTATATAGCTCAGACATATATAGCCTCCTCCACAAAGCCTTTCCTAATCTTGCCCAGTTGTTCTTTCCTTCCTTAAAACTTCCTAGGGCATTTTGTTTTCTCCCATGATCCCATCACTGCCTACTTTGTATTACACTTAGCTGTATATATGTTATATCTCACTAGTAGAATATGAGGTCCTTGAAGGCAAGGTTTTTTATTCATTAGTTGTTCAATGCCTTGTACTCCCACTTACTATATCCAAATTACCCCAAAACAAAACCTACTAGGCCTTCTTAATTTTGTTGTACTTCTAGAAAGCTTAATAATACTACAAAGAGCTATGGATACATGAGATATTGTTACTCTGAAGGACTATGGGAAAGTGCTTTCCCATGGGAAACCTTGCTTTTCCTTCAGGAAGAACAACCAAAATGCATATATATATGTACTTTGCTTTATTGATTCTCTGTTAACATTTTACCTTTTTTCTTCGGAATATTCCAAACCCCACCACTTAGTCACTAAGTCCCACTGACTCAACTTTATATACCTTCATTAATCTCTCAACTTTGTGTAACTTCATGTATATCAGCTTTATATATGCTCATTTATTTTGTTCACTCTGTACCAAGCTCACTCAAAAGAGAATAAAAAATACTTGCTTTGTCCAGCACGATAAAGTGCTTCTTTTTGGCACTGTTGAGAGAAAGTAGAATATGGGAGTGTATGCATAAGATGTCTCCTGACTTCTCTTACTCAAAACACTGATTTTCATAAGACTAACCACAAACTAGCTATTTCATCTCAAAAATCCATGAAGATTATGAATATGACTCCCTACCAGTTTTATACATTTTAACTCAAGTCCCCAACAAATAAATGAGTTGTCCTATCAAGTTTGATAAAAAATGAATTTTTTCCTGTGTTAATATAACTCTGGTATTTTGGGGAGTGAGGCAACCAGTGGCAAAAACTTAATTTTTGTTTGAAATCTAAGTCTCTTGATCCTAGGTTTCTCATGTTAACTTTCAAGTATTTTATAAACTAAAACTGAAAAAAAAGTAACTAAAAATAACTTCTTATTCCTTCTTGATCATTTCTGAAAACTAAAATTGATATTTAATAGTGGTATTTATTTGAAAGTTGTACTGTGTACATGTACAGTTAATTCTTCCAGTGACCCTATATAACATTTTATCAACTTCATAGTTTGAGGAAATAGCAAAGAGTAGTCCCAGTTTTACTACTGGAGAAATCGAGGAACAGAGTTAGTCATATCTTACAGCATGGTGCATAATAAAAAAGTTTAAACTATTTCTTAGATTAAGGCCCAGTGCCCTACATATACTTCTATTCAAAGATCTAATGTAGAGAGAGACAAGATAGTGTAGTGGACAGAGTACTAGGCTCAGGATGAGGCATTTGATTTCTGGGTTTCATTCCTCTTTGAACCATGTGATCCTGGGCAAGTCATGTAACCTTTCAGTGCTTCGATCTTTTTCATCTGTAAAATGAGTATAATGTAACAAAACTTTATTTACCTGACCTGATTGATATGAGCAGTGTCTAAAACTTAAAATGATATATATGTGTATGAGTTATTACTATTAATGTAGAAATGTGATTTTAGGCCAAAGCTTTTTAGCCCTTGGAGGGTAGGTATTTTTAATACTCAGTTAACTCGGGGAAGAGAGCACATATAATAATTATCCTTTCTGCCTCTTACTAAAAGTAACAAACACATAATCCTTACTTGTTCCTACAGAGTGTGGAACAGGCACTTTTTTTCCCTTCTTTAGTGAATGACTGACCTGATTATTTCTCATCCTTTTAAGCTGTCAAATGACTTAACCCATATTTCTACAGAATTATGATCTGGCATTGAAGTATTTTCAGAAAGCTGCTGAACAAGGATGGGTAGATGGACAACTTCAGCTGGGCTCTATGTATTACAGTAAGTGGTATAATACTATATTAATAAATTTAATTTGATGACTTTTCCACTAGATGGCACTATGACTGTGCAGTAGAAACTATACTATCAATTCAGTTCCAGAGATTTATGAGTGTTAACCTAGTTAAATTCTTAACTGTGTTTGTCTTTGTAAGCTGTGAGTGTTAATCTGGTTAACTTCTTACCTGAACAAGTGCTCTTTTCCAATAAAAATTTTACCCTATTTTAATAATTCATATAGGCTCTCTGCTGCTAAAGTACACCTGATTTTAAGCCGGTATTAATGACATTGGATTTTTCTTGCAGATGGCATTGGAGTCAAGAGAGATTATAAACAAGCCTTGAAATATTTCAATTTAGCATCCCAAGGAGGGCATATCTTGGCTTTTTATAATCTAGCCCAGATGCATGCCACAGGCACTGGAGTAATGAGATCTTGCCATACTGCAGTGGAGGTGAGTTCTCTTTCCCACCATTTTGTATATGTCAAGATGATTTGTAGCAGGGAATTTATACCACCATCTACCCTTTTTTTGTAGACACGACTTCTTAGAGTGGAAACCGACCAAGAATGAACATATACTTTGATAAGCATATGGGACTCTAAGGGATTAGTACTTTAAAGTGCCTGTGCTAAGATATAAGTCACACATTTGCTAAGACTGCTTACCATTTCAATATTTCATATCAGTAACAATGTGCCAAGCATTGGGCTGAGTGCTGGGGGTACAGAGATAGACACAAAGCTTCCCACTTACAACTACTTGGGGGAAAAGATGTGTACACACATAATTATGACAGGAGAGAGTGAGAATAGTACAAAGAAGGGACTATAGGCACAGTGCTCTGAACATCATACTTCCTTTTTTAGCCTTATAAGGGACCCTAAAGGGTTCTTAGTACTTTTTTCCTGCCTGATAAATAGACTTCTTGCACTCATTTCTGACAAATAGTCTTCCAACCTCCCTTTGATTACCTCTAATAAAAAGGAACTTACTACCCCATAACAGTACTCTTTCATTATTTAGACAGCTCTGATTATTAGAAAATTCTTCAAATTTCTACAGAGCTAGAATATATCTCCATATATGTTCTATCCTTGTGTCCTAACTTCCCCCAACTTTCTTTTGGTTCAGAACTGTGATTTCATTGTTATAGGGAGTCCCAATTGAGAAAGTTCCCTCTACCAATGCAGGTCAGCACTTGCTCTGCCACTTAGACTCTCAAGAGGGTTGCCTAGGGCATTGAAAAGTAAAGTGACTTCCCCCGCATTTCACATACAGTTGTGTGTCAGAATAGACCTTGAAACAAGTTCTTCCTGACTTCAAACCCATACCTGTCTACTCTGTCACAGGCCTCTCTTTCTTGGTGTCTCATCTTTAGCTCATGTAAATGACTTCCTGTATGATGTGTAGTAGCTATGCATTTAAAGCTGATAAATTCTGAGCAGACTGATATATTTTTTTAAAGGTTTATTGGTCCTGTAACTAAAGTTACAGAATATTTCATGAGAATCTTTCTTGAGGGGAAGATAATATATAAGACTGTTGATCAAAGCAAGTGGTATATCAGATTCAGGTTTCAAAACAATTTAAAATAGTTTTCCATAATGCTTGGAATTATGAAGTGAGTTGAGAGAGACCATACCTTTGATTTCATTGATACACGGAACTTCTAGATAAGAAAATTCCCTCCACCAGTGCAGGTCAACACCTTCTCTGTAACTAACAGTTTTGGAGAGTTTCTTAGCCCACCTCAAGGTTAAGTGACTTGCTTATTGTCACATAGCCAATATATGTCAGATGTTATATATGAAATGTTATATAGATTAAATGAATCTGTCAAAATATCCAAAGAATATCCTCAGTCTTAAGTTTAAGAGTTTCTTTAAAAATACATTGTATTTTGGCAGAAATTACTAATAGACTTTTTTTTGGAGAAGCTCATCTCCCTTCCATTTCTTTTCTCTTTCCTTAGTTATTTAAAAATGTGTGTGAAAGAGGCCGTTGGTCTGAGAGGCTCATGTCTGCCTACAACAGTTATAAAGATGGTGACTCCAATGCTGCTGTGGTCCAGTATCTCCTGTTGGCAGAACAAGGCTATGAAGTGGCCCAAAGCAATGCAGCCTTCATTCTGGATCAGAGTAAGGGTTTAGAACATAGCCGTTCACACATAGTTAAAAAGTTTGAAGTCACAGAGAAGCTGTTTCTCTTGGGAAATCTTCATTGTTGTTTTCCCTGTCTTTTACATTTTTAGGAATTAGTAGTAACTGGAACTGTTCAGAGTTCTAAGTTCTCACTTCCATCTGATCTGTCTTTTGGTGTGGTATACAATTAGTGGGAATCAAACAAATGAGATTCTTGATGCATAGTCACACCTAGTAACTTAATTGTTTCAGCTTTAGTATTGTATCTATTTAAAGGCAAATTCTATGGCCTTTATATGTCAATATTGAACTAAACTCTCTAACTGGGTAGTGTATCCAGGCTACTTTCCTCTGTCATTTAAGCAAATGGTAACATTTCCTCTTATTGACAATGAAAACCGGGGTCACCAATCAGTAGGTCTAGTTCTTCTAACAGCGGTTCTTAACCTATGGGTTATGTTCAGTTTGTAACAATGAAAATACATCCTGCATATCAGATATTTACATTACAATTCATAACAGTAGCAAAATTACAGTTATGAAGTAGCAATGAAAATAATTTTATGGTTGGGTATCACCACAACATGAGGATCTGTATTAAAGGGTCACGGCATTAGGAAGGTTGAGAACCACTGTAGTAGATATTGAAGATACTATTAAGTATCCAGGCCAGTTCTTCTTGATACTGCCTAGCCCTCTTTACTCCCATAGTCCTCCCTCTGACCCCCATTGTCATTGAACCTTTGCCATAGGCCCACATCTGGGCCCTGGGAAAGTTCAGGCCTTTGGGGAAGTAAAAACATAGCTCTTCTTTTAAAGGTGGGAAACCCCTTGCCTGAATCTAGAGCAGTGGTTCTCAACCACTTGAAGTCACTTTGACCAGAGCCTTTTTTAAGATGTAATATTTTCTTGTAGTTGTGCTTGACAATTCAGACAGACTTGAAACTAGATATAAAATGATTAAGCACTTTAATTGCTCAAGTAGCAGAGTAATGTAAATATTGGTAGAAAATCTTTTGTATGTCCTTAACACTAAGTAAATTTATTAAAATTAAATAAAACAGAGGCAAAAGTTATGACAAAAACAGGTTCTATCTATAGTGACTGTGACTCTGCTTAATAGCTTTTCCTGAACCCAGTATTCATGTCAATTCAGCATATATTCATTAAGTTCCACTTTTGTGCAAGATGCTCTGTTGGTGTGGGGATACTGCAGTTCAACAATCTTAGTACTCTGGAATGAAGTGTCTTAGTCAAATATAGAAGAACCATTTTAATATAGATTATGCTAAAAAAAAAAAAACACCTCATGTCCAACATTGTCAATTAAGCAAAACAGAAATAGTGCCAAATGGTATGTAGTGTCTCATGGGTATCTCGTCGTATTTCCTCTAGAAGAAGCCAGCATTGTAGGTGAGAATGAAACCTATCCCCGAGCTTTGCTGCATTGGAACAGGGCAGCCTCCCAAGGTGAGTTGTCATTCCAGTAGTGAATTTCACCAGAGTTTCCTGCCATATTTGCTGTTTCCTGTGTAAAGTTTAAATCTTGCCATTTTCTACTTTGAAACTAAAGTAGAAATGTTACTGCCTGCTATTCAACTTATATCCATCTCTCTTGAGTTTCACTCCCACATCAGCAGTCTGTTGGACATTTCAAACTAGATATCCCTGAGACATCTCAAATTTGATGTGTTTAAAACAGAACTTATTATCTTTCTTTCCAAACGTTCCTATTTTTAGCAAAGGCGTCATCATTTTTCCAGTCTTCTAGATTTAAAATTGGCACTGTGACTCTTCACTGTCCTTCACCACATATATCCATTTAATTGCCAAATTTTGTCACTTACATACCTCTATAACCTGTCACCTTAATGTGGCCCTAATCACCTTTCACCATTACTGCAGTAGCTTCCTAATTGGTCCTTTGGCTGACTGACTTCCAAGCTTCACAGTCTTGCCAAATTGGCCTTCTTATTGTTCCTTTTACATGGCACTCCCCTTGCTTCCACACCTTCCGCCAGCCATCCCCAACGTGTAGAATGCAGCCACTTCTCACCCCTGCCTCACCCAAGTAATCGCTCGCTTTCTTCACGGTGCAGCTCCTGCTCCCCCCCCAAACTACCTTTTATTTAACTCGTTTGTGTTTGTTTACATCTGTTCTCTTAATGTTCATTCTGTGTACCTTCATACATAGTACTCGTTTCCCAAGTTCCTTGAGAGGAGGGACATCCTCAGTGACCCACACTGTCCCTGGCACATAATAGGCCCTTAATAAATGTTTGTCAACGGATTGATCTTTTTGAGGCCCAGATCAAATGCCCTCTCTTCCACAAAGCCTTCCATGATTTTTTCCAGTCTGTAATTATTCCCCCCCCTCCCTTCCTACCCCACCTTGGAAAGTTCATCTCTAGAACTTTCATGCTGAGGCCCTGCCATCCTTATTGGTGACCATCCCAGTTATCTCAGTACTTCAGACACTACTAGTCAGGCATGTGCCACTCATTCCCAACTCTGCAGCCATTTTATTGACAGCCTTTGTCTCAACACATACCCTTTTCCCGTCTGCCCTTTAGTTCTGAAACCACGATCAGATCAATTCTGCCATTGTTGCTGGAAGTAGTGCGTCATTCTAGTTCCCAGGAACCAACTCCCAATCCTTGTAACTTCTGGACCTTCTGTTATTCTTTGTCTATAATCTCTCCCCATTAGAAAGTAAGCTTCTCGAGAGCAAGGGCTGTCTTTACTTTTGCATTTGTATCCTCAGAACTTAACCATAGTGTTTGGCACATTGTAAGTGCTTAAATAAAAAAGAACTCATTCATTCATTTACTATATATTTATATCTATCATGATGAGTTCCAGGAAGGCTTAAATGTCTAATTTTTCTTCCTCCATAATTACATAATTTCTCCTACATAAGCCATGCTTAGTAAATGTTGAAGTTACTGTGTAACAAATTGAACTTTAGCACAGCATCATAGTGTAATGGAAAGAGCCTTGGACTTGGAGTCAGAAAGACCTGGGTTCAGTTCTGTTTCACCACTGAGAATAGCTGTACTACCACAAGCACGTCATTTGTCTCTCAGGTGCTTGTCTCTTCACCTTCCCAGTAGGACTTGTACCCCCTCCCACAGGCTAGTTTTGGGAAAGTCTTTGTAACCGTTAAAGCACTATATAAATGTAAGCTGCTATTATTATCCTTTATTAAAATGGAAATGTGGGTCCCATGATTACTGCTATTAAAATTCTAGTTGGGAATTAGCAATTACCCTAAAACGTTCCTTTTAATAGCACTTAAGAAGTTGAATAAAACTCACATAACTTCCACAGGGCTAAGGTTTTGAGATTTTGCCATCTGGCACATGATTACTTTTTAAAAATTTCTTAAGAAGAGAATATGAATGACCATCATCTCATGTAATTTTGGCCTCTCTCTAGACCAGCGGTTCTCAACCTGTGGGTTATGTTCAGTTTGTAGCAATGAAAATACATCCTGCCTATCAGATATTTACATCATGATTCAGAACAGTAGCAAAATTACAGTTATGAAGTAGCAACGAAAATAATTTTATGGTTGGGGGTCACCACAACATGAGGAACTATATTAAAGGGTCACGGAATTAGGAAGGTTGAGAACCACTGCTCTAGACTGTTCACCATTCCCTAATCCCCACCTCTGTTCTGTGGATTGGTTTTCTACCTTTTTCTGGTGACTGAGCCTCACTCCAAGCCACCCTGCTGTGCTTTAAAATTTAGAAGGAGTGATGGGGGTGGTGGCTAAGCACATGCAGAAAAGTCTCAGTGAAGGAAAGAGCTCACGTCCTCCTATCCCCAGCCTTTTGGGGAATAAAGGAATAACACTTCTAATGAACATTTTTACCAAATTCGCAATTTGGCTGAAAATTTGCTGGTAACATCTACATGCTGAAAATAGAAATTTAATTCAGGAAACATTTATTAAGCATCCAACTGTATGCTAGGTGCTGGGTGTGGAAAGAGTAATAAGGCAGTATCTGCCTTTAAGGAGCTCACATTAGAATGGATTAAAGTTATAATCTGTGTTATGGAAAAGTGCTTAATATTAACAGAGAAAGAAACAAGTAGAATAGACCTTTGTAAATGAATGCTTTTGTGTGGCTTTCTCTTAGGATACACTGTTGCCAGAATTAAGCTCGGAGACTACCATTTCTATGGCTTTGGCACTGATGTTGATTATGAGACAGCATTTATTCATTATCGACTGGCATCTGAGCAGCAGCACAGTGCACAAGCTATGTTTAACCTGGGGTACATGCATGAAAAAGGACTGGGCATTAAACAGGTGAGCACAGCTAAAGCCCAATTTTTGTCTGTTAAATGTGTCTGTAACTTTTAGTGATACCTTGGATTTATTTTATCTACAGCATTGTTTCCCAGACGTTGTTTCTTGCACATTTTTTACCAGTCTCCAAAAAATTCTTAATTCCCAAGGTATTTAACCTTTTTTTTTTTTTTTGCTTTTTGGAGGTGAGCAGGTAGGGCAGTTGGGGTTACGTGACTTGCCCAAGGTCACATAGCTAGTTTTGTGTTAAGTGTCTGGCGTCCTCCTGATTCCAGGGTCCATGCTCTGTGCCACCTAGCAGCCCCAAGGTACTTACTTCTTAAAACTTACATACTTAAAGATAACAGGTAAGAGTTTTCCTAACTCTTTGATAACTTGATGAAATAAAAACATTAATAGCAGTAGATCCTCTGTGGAAAATCTACCAGATATGCTAGAGTCCCTATTTGTTTTTGAAAAATGTTTTTATAAATACATATCTACACACACACACACACACACACTAGGTGGTGGCTCAGAGGATAGAGCCCTGGGCCTGGAGTCAGGAGTTCAAATCTGGCCTTAGACACTTACTAACTGTGTGACCCTGGGCAAGTCACTTAACCTCTCTTTGCCTTACTCCACTGGAGAAGGAAATGGCAAACCCCTCCAACACCTTTGGGAAGAAAACCCTGTGGTCAGTATTAGTGGCTGTGGTACGCAGGGTCATGAGGAGTCGCACATAACTCAACAGCACAGGCCCACCCTCACATACACATAGGTATTCAGACATTTAATGGAAATCAGTGCAGCACTTTGCAGTTCTGACTTACAGTGGAAAGAAATATGAGGAATGTAATGCTGTAGCACAGTGCTATTTAGTGGAAAGAGCACAGGATTTAGAATCAAAGAATCTGGCCTCAGAAGATTGTAAATTTAGAGCTGGAAGGGGCCTTAAAGCCCACTGAATCTACCCCTCTTATATTACACATGAGAAAGATGAGTCACAGAGAAAGTAAGTGACTTGCCCAGGTTCACATAGCTAGTAGGCATCTGACTAGATATGAGCCCAGATCTTCCTGCCTGTCAATGCACTGCTCTGCTCCGATTCAGATCCCAGCCTGGCTACTTAGTGTCACTTTTCACCTGTGGCAAGTCATTTTGCTTTTCTGGGCCTCAGTTTTCTCTCTAAAAAATGGAGATGTTGAGAGAGCACCAACCGTGGAGCCAGGAGGACCTGAGTTCAAATCCAGTCTCAGACACTTAAGACTAAAATTAGCCATGTGACCTTGGGCAAGTCACTTAACCCCAATTGCCCTACCTTCCCCCTTCCAAAAAGAAAAAAAATGTGGAGATGTTGGGCTAAATGATCTGTAAGGTCCCTTTCAGCTCTAAACCTGTGATCCTGTGATTTTTGTTCAAAAAGTAGCTAAAAGATTTTATTAGGATCATATAAGGAGCTAATCAGACATCTAGAGTAAGATATATAGAAGGGTGTATGTATTTATATATGTACACTGAAGGAAGTGTGTGCATATAATGTGTGTTAAAAAAATCAGTAACTTTCAATAAAAATGTTATTTAAAAGGAAGGATTGAATGACTTGATTAAAAATGCATAAGTAAATGAGGATTATTGGGATGTTTGTAGGGATTGTTAAACAGAGAAATAAGTAAATGTGTCAAACAAATGGAGATTTGGTAAATTCTTTAAGTTTTCAATGAACAGTTTCTTGAGAAATTAGAAGCATCTACCCTGGCTGTACAGTAACTGCAAGTTTAACAGGTTGAATTCATTTTTATCTTAGTATTAAATATATCGCACTTTGCATTGTAGGATATTCACCTCGCCAAGCGCTTTTATGACATGGCTGCAGAAGCAAGCCCCGATGCTCAAGTTCCAGTATTCCTGGCCCTCTGCAAGCTTGCAGTTGTTTACTCTTTGCAGTATATACGTGATGCCAGTGTGAGTGATTTTTCTTTTCTTTTGTCTAAACTAGAGACCTTCCAAATACCATAACTTTGTATAGTTTTTCTTTTTCAAGTGTTACCTCCAAATACTCTTTTTCAAAAAAATTCTCTATCCCAGTTTCCAGTCTAGTTCCTTTTTAGTTCTCTGGTCACAGGTAAGAATAAATAGAGGATAAGTTTGTAACTTCCACTTAAAAGTATCATAGACTTCATAGGTTGTTCTCTGTCTAATAGATATCTGTAGGGAGAGGAACTAGACCTATGATTTCATTGATTTAGGAAACTTCTGAAGAGGCAATTCCCTCTACTAATTCCAGTTGCCATCTTCTCTGCATCTGATTATCTTAGTGAGTTGCTTAGAGCAGTGATTCTGTGGGTCACACAGCCAGTTTATATCAGAGGCAGGACTTGAAACCAGGTCTTCCTGGCTTTAAGTCTGACTCTCCACCCACTATATCATGCTGTCACTCTGTTTTCTTTAGTGTAAGTGGAGATTTTTTTTTAAAGGGATTTATTTTGCTAAACCCTAGAGAAGACTTCACCAAAGACAGCTCTCAAAACCTTGAAATCCTCTGACTGTTAGTTACCCCAGTGAGACAGTACAGCTGTCCAATTTTCATTGCCGAAAGAGGGCTGTTATACAGAGGGGAATAAATACATCGTTACCAATAGGCAGCAAAGTACTCCCTAAAGCCAAACATTTTAATAAAACAATATGGTCTTGGTTTCCACTGCATTGATGTTATCTCACCATTTTTAACACTTTCCCTTCTAACATTCTGTGAATGTAACATGATATTATATTTTCATTAAGATACGGGAAATCTTCTCCTACTTTGATATGGATCAACTTTTGGGACCAGAGTGGGACATTTATCTCATGATTATCATCGCATTACTATTGGGAACAGTCATAGCTTACAGGCAGAGACAACACCAAGCAGTCCGGAGGCCTCCAGGGCCACGGCCAGCTCCACCCCCTCAGCAAGAGCCTCGACGAGAACAGCAGCCCCCTCAATAACAGCCTCCCCGTGGAGCCTTGACCATCGTCAACCACAAAGGAACGGGATCTGTTTGTTGAGAACACTTGCATCGTGATTAGGACTTTGTATCAGTGGCCACCTCCCAAAAAGAGGCACAAAGAAGCATTTAATTCTTAAAGCTGCTTAGAATCTGATGCCTTTATTTTCAGGGATAAGTAACTCTTACCTACACTGAGTTGAATGTTTGTTTCAGTGCCATATGAAATAACAATTTTCATTGGCTTTCATTTAGTTTTTCCTGGAAACATATGTGAGATACTCAAAAGTAATGTCTACTGTATTCACCTGTCTTTCTTAAGTTCTGTTGGTCATTCTCTTAGTATGCAAAAGTCCTTATATCAACTATATTAAGGTCTTATGCACTGACACTAGAAACTGATCAATGTACAAAAAGGAAAACCCAATTGCAAGTTCAACTTTTTAACATGTTTAAAAGTCTAAAAACAGAACTTGCTTTTTAAGTAAAAAGAAATTATGTCATCAAAGTGTTCCCAAACTGTGATAAATGAGATAAATTATTTTACTGATCCATATTGCAAGTGTACATATCTACATATTCACATTATTTTAAAAGGAAGGGTAAGAGCTTCCTTATTCCTGATGTTAGTCACACTTTACAAGCATCTCATTAATTACTTTGGGTCCTACATAATTTCTCTCCTCCAAAGATCAATGAAAAATTAATGTTAAAAAGTTTTATGTGAATTTCCTTTCATAAGAAAAGGAAATCTGTAAACATAGTGAACCATCTCCTTGCTGTACTATGTGACTTTACCCATCATCCACCCAAGTGTAATTTATTTATTTTGGGTACACAGAGCAGTGATACGGAAACCAGAGGATGGATTAAATGTGAGAAATCAGAATACAATGTCAGACACTCTGCATGGTGTGCAAAAGTTGAAACATTTGCTTCCAGAATTTATTTCCACTTGTATTTCGTTTTGCACAAGCACAGAAAGATAGTTGGATCAACATCCTGAATCATTAAATGTGAAAGATCTTTGCCAGGAAACAGTGTATGGTGAATACCATTACAATATTAAATTCAAATGGACAAGAGAACTAAAGTTTGGCTAACCTCAGCAATTGAAGAAAGCCAAAGCCTTTTAAATTTTTAAAGGTAGATTCTCTCCTCTGCTGGTTTGTCAGCGCGTTGAAAGATGAATCGCTTACTTAACTATCTCATTTTTTACTATCTTCCCACAGAGAGCATTGGGATACTTGATATTATCCCTGGTTCAAATCTGGCTGGAAGCTCAAAACAAACTGAGAACTTGGTTTTCTTAGGACGAGAGAATGCGTGTGAATTAAAACTTTACCAGATTTTTGTTATTAGGAGATGTGAGCACTAAAATAGTTCAGCTTACTGAGAAAGCTTTTTCCTTTCCCCAGCAGACCTCAGCCTACTTAAACTAACTTGGACACTCTTTTCCCATAACCCCGTTATCTGTGGTAATATATAAAGAGTTAATTGCCTCCATTGTGGCATGGCTTTAGTTTCTGGGGATGAGATTTTGTTTAGAAATAGATTTTTTCAGTCTAGTGAACATAAAGACTTTCAGCTGAAGTTTTAGACTTCTCTATTACCAACAGGATCAGCAAGCTTTCCTTCCAGGTAACTTGCTTCTAAATTAAAAATGGGAAACTTAGGAGATTTTTTCCCCACAAAAGTTGAAATGGTTGCTTTGTGGAGTTTGTAAATTTAATACTAACAAAATTTATGCACACTCAAATTTGATCGTTTGTGGGATTGTGTACGTCTTCCTTCTCCCTGCGCCTTTCTTCCCTATACACCCCCTAAAGGTAGCTGCAGTGTAATGCAAGGTGAGACCAGGTCATGACCACACTTCAATCAAGTGGAACAGTATTGAATTTATTTAAAAACCCAAACTTTAAGATTAATATAAATTCTAGTAACTTGCCTTTAAAAAAAAATCTCTCTTAAATTTAAAATTTGTTTCCCCTTAGAATTTTTACTTCATTTCCTCTCTAATAGTGCTGTAAGAATCAATTCTGTTATGCAGAATATTCATTACATAAAAGGCCAGATGGACAAATCACAGCCTTATTCACCATTTAATAAATTATTTTATATCAGTTCCCCAATTGCCGTATCCCAATATCCTTGATTAAATAAAAAATATCCCATGTCCCTTTCTCTGTGTCTCTTCATTTCCTAATTTCCTCTGGTGTCAGTACCTGCAGGTCTATATAATTCAGTTCATTTGCTGTATTTAAAGAATCTATGGAAGGGAGTAGACTTTGCCCCATTTTTTCTCTGGGATAAGGAAGTTTGGTTTTAGTTTTTTCCCTAAAACAATAGTCAACATTAACCTAATCAAATGGCATCCATTTGAATAAAATGACAGTAGCAGAAGCTAGTTAATGTCAGTGACATTAAACTAACTCAGGGATTCAGGAGTTTTAATAATAGAATTTATAGGTAACTGATATAGTATGGCTTCATTTCTCCATGGTAATCCCATGCTCTCCTGATCCATTTTGTATTGTATCTTCTTCTGAGAAAGAGAACGATAGAAATACTTTAAGCATATTTACTATTGTACATTTAGTTTGCCAACTGTTTCAGATTCTTGAGTATATCCATCATATCATTCATTTTATTTTACTGCAGTGGTATTGGATTTTCCTTTTTTCTCCCAATTTTTGTAGTAGGTCTTATTTTTGGTTAACGTATAGTGGCAGAGAGAAAAGAGATCAAATGATTTTTATTCAAAATTCATTATTTAGCATATAAATCAAATTGTGAATCGTTAACACTTTTGAAGATCTGTAACCTTTCTGCATATAAAGGTTAGTATGTGACTTTTTTGTTTTACTGCTAAACTATTTGATTTCATACCACTGGGAAATTTTGGAAACTTCCACCAGAGACCTAGTGATACTCTGATGATTTGTTTAATTAAAGAACTATTAATGCCTCTAGGAAGCTAAAAATAATTCATTATACATTTTTCCTCCCCACTTTTTTCTTTATTCCCCTTTCTTCTTGCTTTCTATCTTTGTTCTGCCAGCCAGTACTTCAGAAACTTGCATGCAGATAGTCTTAAAATGAATACCACAGCAATTTGTGTGTGTAGCATGTATAATTACATTCTCACAAAAAAAGAAAACCTCACCTGTATATAGGTTTGGATTCACATTTCAAAACAAAGTACTTAAGGAAAACAGTCCCTTTAGCTGCCAAACAGAGAATTGTGAGCTATGTATTCCCCTTCCAACACACACACACACACACACACACACACACACACACACACACACACACACACACACACACAGCTGGTATTGTTCATTTTTGAAAATGAGTTTAATGTATACTGCACATTATTATGACTTTAAGGATAGTGCAAACAACAGTAGCAAAAGCAATGGAACTTAAAAGATTCTATCTTCATGTGAATTTTTCATCACGCTTGACTTTCTAATTAAAATGGAAGTATAAGTTTTCTGAATGCAATATTGTCCAAGGCCCTCACTGGTCTTTAAATATATAATATTTAATGAAAAGAAGCTCAATAAATTTCTCCTTTGATCTTCAAGAAAGTTAAAAGCAAGATAAAGAAAAAATTTTCAACATATTCTAAAGTGTCTGTTTCCAGTAATACAATTCAGATTTAGTATATTTAAAGGGGAGATTAGATGTATATAAGGAATCTTATTTGTACTATTATTTTCCTATTTAGACAAACGAACTGACTCTGTGTTCTGTTTCGTACAAAAATAACTACAAGGTTTGGTATGATCAAGATAACCACTATATATATAAAACTATATATAGGGGAGGCAGAAGTTATAAAAGACCATAAAATATTATCAATTGGCATTGTGAAGAAACAACATGATAAGCTTTTTTGTAAATTTATTTTGTATTTTTTAAAATGCAGTATAAAGGTTGATGAAGTGTAATATAATTGTTTAAACAAAAAAATCCTGTTAATAGAAAGATGTACAGATTCGTTTTGTACTATATCTTGAATCTTGTGAAATAAAAATTCCACCTCTGGTTAGCCTATATGCTCTAATGTACCTTAGTCCTAATAACTTATTTAAAATTCTTGGTTTTTTTTGTTTACATCTTATGAAGAAACATGAGAATCTCAGAAGATCCTGGGGGGAAAAGCATATTCAAATTCCAGGCAATTTGATTTTTTTATTCACTTCTGGCTCCTGACCCTCACTATCCCCAACTAAACTTCAACATCCTGAATCTAATAAGTTATCCTATGAGCCTGGATCAGCCAAGAGGGCTTCATGTATGCATACACACATACAAATATATTTTTGTATTTGTATCTCTACGTGAGGGCTCTTTAAACTTTTTCCACTTGTGACCCTTTCAGCACTTCTTAAACTCTGGGTCAGGACCCCATATGGGATCATGCTAGATTACATAATTACATATGCTCACCTGGAGCATAAAAAAAGAAATCCTTCATTATACCTGAACTAAATACAAGTGTAGTACGCGATAATAGAATGGTATAGGTAGAAGAGGAAGAGAGGGATAGTCATCTTTAATCCTCACTTCCAGTATACTTGGTGCTTTGGGGCAGCAATGGCAGCATGGTTCTCACAGGGACAGTTCCCATAATCCAAGTGTGATGATAATAAACCATCAAGGGCCCTTTGCCAACAGCAGACAGGGCCCAAAATAAGGAGCTTTAATTACAGCTGGCATTGCTTGATCAGCTACCCTAAATTCTCTTGCAACACAAATTCATTTGTTGTACCATCCTTACTTGGATTTTTATTTTACTAACGTAAGATCCATTTCAGTTTTGATAATTGGTTATGGCCCAGCAAAGTACTATTGGATCATAGAGGTGGAAGGAACCTCCAAGGTCATCTAGTCCAATGCCTTCATTTATTGATGAAGAAACTGATGCCTAGAGAGGTTAAGAAACTTGCCCAAAGTAACCCAGTGTCACAGTAAGCAATAGAGTCAGGATTTGAACCTCTTAATTCTAAATCCAGCCCTCTAATCACTTTTCACCTGGAGTATTGCAATAACTGCATAATTAGTTTCCCTACAGCAAGTCTTCCTATTCCACAAACCTTAGAAAGTTAAGATTGTTCTAAAGTGCTAGTCTGACCATGTTGCTTTCCTAAACAGACTCCACTGTTTCCTCATTTCCTTTATGAAAAATCAAATCCTTGTGTTTAGCATTTAAAGCTCTTCACAACCTGGCCCCAACCTACCTTTTCAGCTTTATTACACATACACTAGTCTAATCAAATGAGACTTTTTACTGTTCCTCATATATGGTTCCTGTCCCATGCTTTTGTACTGGCTGTCCCCATATCCAGAAAGTACTTCCTCATCATCTCTTAACTCTTGGAATCTAAAGTTGCCTTCAAGGCTCAGCTCAAACACTGCTTTCTACATGAAATGTTTCCTCATCCACAAGGATAAGGAGCAGCAGAGTGGCCCAGTGGGCAGCTAGGCAGTGCAGTGGATAGAGCACTGGATCTGTATTTGACAGAACTTATCTTCCTGAATTCAAATCTGGCCTCAGACAGCAGCTGTGTGATCCTAGACAAGTCACTTAACCCTGTTTGCCTCAGTTTCCTCATCTGTAAAATGAAATAATAGAGAAGGAAATGGCAAACCACTCTAATATCTATGCTGGCTGTTAGGTTTCTGGACTTTACCAACTATTCTAGAATTTTGCCAAGAATTGACATCAAGTTTATCAAATGACAATTTACAGAACCTACCCTTTCACCTCTTAGAAGTTCAAGATATTCATCTTTAGACTTCTAGCACACATCAATTTGTCATGATTACTCTAAAGTTACCAACAATGGATTCAGCCATATCTTCCACATACTCTTCAGTAACCTTAGGTGAATTTGTTCCATTCTAAGAAATACAAACTCATTTAATGTTGCTGGATGTTCTCAATACCCCTTCATCTATGTTGGGCTTCAGTTCCCTCTTAACCAAGTCTGTTCCATCCTTTCCTATGTGAAAATAATTTGCCTCGACACAGGTGGAAGCATCATTTACGCTCAAGCACTGGATTTGTCCCATTCTTAATTCTTTTTTCCTCAAACATAAGTTTGAGGGTTAGCATTTCTCTGGACCACGGACCTGACATCCCCAATCCTGGGGTTCCTTCCTAATATTTAATACCTGCTGGGGTAGCAATAATAGAAAGCTTTCTCAAGTCTAGGAACTTGGAAAGGTACATCTTACTCCACGGTAGTCTTCCAGAGTGTATCCTTCCTAGTCAACTATGCTGAAAACAGGAGTCTAGGATAACTCAGATCACAAACATTTCTCATTCAATACTAATGTGAGTTGAGATGCTATGAGATGGAGAACTGGGTCCGTGCAGATTTGGCGCAATAGAGGCAAACAAGGTAACTTTAAAAATAATAATAATAATAATAGCATTTATATAGCATCCCAAGGTTTGCAAAGCACTTCACAAATATTACCTCATTTTTTATCTTCACAACGACCTAGGAAGTAGGTCCTATTACTATGTTGTACAGATAAGGACTCTGCTAGGACAGATAATAGTAAAGTGACTTGCCCACAGCAGTGCAACTAATAAGTATCTGAAATTGGTTTTGAACTCAGGACTTCCTGAGCCAGACCCAAAACTCTATCCACTGTACCGTCTCACTGCCTGACAGAGCTAGGGAAGAAATACCAAACTCAGCACCTAAGGAAGTACAATGAAGAATCTCGAGAAATAGCTTTGTAATTTCTTGGAGGTCATTGGTAAAGAACCGTACTTGATCTCCTACCTAGAGGGACTCTCAAGAAACACAATTTAACACTTCCTTACAGGTTTCTCTGGTCCTTTTTAAAATTTTTTTTGTTGGTAATGGGGGGGGGGGAAGGTTTAGAATGTGTCTTAGGCCACTTCCTGGTGGAAGTGTGACAAGAATTTTAACTTAGGAGATAATAGCCAGGAAGGCTGGGGTAAAAGCCATAGTCCTGAGTGGCTAAATAAAGAGATGTTATTACAAAACTTTATCAGGGTCAAAAGCTTTATCAGATCACGATAGGACAGACATCTCCCAATGTTTCACTACAAAATGTCTCAGGCCCACTCCTCTTCCTTCCCTCCTTTGACAACGATAAGTTTTCCCTAAAAGGAAACAAAGTGGTCTGGGGATATGACTTGACCTCTCATTTCCCTGAGGTAGCTTCCTGGTTACCTAAGGGCATAAAAAGTTGAATTCACATGCAGTCATGATTCCTCTGATTTGGGGGATTTCTGAAGCCCACATGAGGGATAACCAAATGAGTTTCCATATGGAGACAAGAGGGGACCATGTCCAGAGAAGCTGGGTAACACTGTGTCATTGCTCTATATCCTTGCTGTGTTAGGGCCAAGTAAACATCCTCATATTAACTGTTTAAATATTGATGGGTGCCTCAGTTTATCTCAACATCAAACCTGAACTGAGTACTGGCATTAGAGTCATAAACCTAGGACCTTGCAACCATGTCCTAGTCTGCCCATTCTTGGCAGTTATGAACTCTGCAATGACACAGTCCCTTTCTGCCCATATTCCCATTGCTTTCACTTTGCCAACCTATTCCAGTTATTTATAACTAGAGTAAAATTAGTGATGCAGTGGATAGAGCACAGGGTCTGGAGTCAGAAAACATTCAGTTCAAATCTCGCTGCAGACACTTAACTAGTTATTTGATCATGGGTAAGTTACTTAACTCCCACTTGCCTCAGTTTCCCCAACTGTAAAATGGGGATAATAGTAGCAACTGCCTTGAAGGGTGGTTGTGAGGATCAAATGAGATGCTGTTTGTAAAGTGTTCAGCCCATTGCCTAGCATGCAGTAGTTGCTACATGGATTCTTATTCCATTCCTGCTTCATAATTCATCCCACAATAGCAGATCCAATCATCGCTTTTCTGCGATGAGAGAGAGAGACGAAATTGTCAGCAGGCCAAGAATTTATTGGATCTTCTGTTCATGGCAGAATGAAACTCTCAATATCATTACATTATTGTCTCATTGCTAGTATGTGGTGTTTCAGAAAACCATCATCTGTGTCCTGCTACCCCCAGAACAACATGGGCTTTCTCAAGAGGTAGCAGGTTCCTCTCCTTGGCTGTCTTCAAGTCATTGAGTGGTCTCACCTTTGGACATTTCTTCCACCTGTCACTGGGATTCGATGTGTCTGAGGCCTCTTCCAAGTCTCAAACTCTCTGATATCACTGTGACTTCTTTCTTCCACTTTTACCCCAAAACTCATCATCAATAGTTTTCTGAAGAAGAGAATTGGAATGTACAAAATATAGGACATATCAAATGAAATGCAGTTATCCCTTCCATGTCACAGCTTTTCCTATCCCAGTTTCTGTATATCACAGGTCAGCATAAGAAATTAAATGGGGGGAGGGGGTGCCACTAGGTAGCACAGTGAATAGAGCGCTGGCCCTGGAGTCAGGAGGACCTGAGTTCAAATCCGGCCTCAGACACTTAACACTTAACTAGCTGTGTGACCTTGGGCAAGTCACTTAACCTCAATTGCCCTGCCTTCCCCCCTCCAAAAAGCAAAAGGAAGGAAAGAAAGAAGGAAGGAAGGAAGAAATAAATTAAATGAGAATTTGGGGGAAGTTTTGCACAAGCCTCAGATGACATGCAAAGGCCAGCAGATGACACAGAAAAAGTTTAGAAACTCAGAAATGCATAAAATATACATAGAACATTGAATAATATAGCCTATGATCAAATACTTAACCCAATTTTTACCATAAAGTACTGTAAACACCCCATTGAAGAAAAAGGAAAAAAAAAATTCAGACTTCTTCTTTGGTATGAAGGAAGGGCCAAAAAATTTCACGAAGATTTTCCAGATGGCCGGGGCACTGCACCCTTAGTTCCCATGAAGTAGAAGGGATAACTATAATAAAAAATTTACTATAGCAGAAATGGTCACAGAGAGAGCAATTTTCTTTAGAATCTACTTAGTGCTGCTGGCAGAAAGGAAAGGTCAAAGTAAACACTAAATTAAAAAAACAATAAATAGTTACAATATTTATATAGCACATTGAGAGTTGGAATGACACAGGGATTTTTAAAGGGTCAGCCTTAGAGTCAGGAAGACCTGAAATCAAGATAATGCCTTTTACAACTGCACTGGCAAGTCAGTGAGCCTGATCCGGTCCTAGCCCAGCTGCCTCTGAAACACCCTGTGGACACTATCAGCTTCACTATTCATCTGCCATCCACTCTTACCTCTGTCCTCTTCGTATATTAATCACCAACCATAAAAAATAAAACTATCCCCATCCTCCAAGTCCTGTTCTCTCATCACTCCCACATCTCACTCCAACAGCATCTATGTCCTTCTCTGTGCCTTTAGGAATTCCTGTTCCATAATGAATAAACTTCCCTTCATCCTAGACACTCTTTCTCTCAAACTTCTTCCCTCCTCAAGCTTCTCATACCTCCTCTTTCCCCTTTTCTGTATGTATGCTTGATCCATCCCCTCTCATCTAGTGGATTCCATTCCCCCATGCATTCCTCCCCAACATACACACACACACACACACACACACACACACACACACACAAACACACACACACACACACCCTCAAATCTTCAGTGTCTCCTTATCTACTGGTTCCTTCATTATGGGCTACAAATATGCTTGTCACTCTCATCTATCACCCCCTCAAGCAATTTTCCTATGTCTCTCCTCCTGTTCTCAGGCAAATTCCTCTATCTACATGAGCAGCCCCTACTTCCTCTCCTTTCATTTACTCCTCAGTCCTTTGCAGTATGGCCTTCATCTGAAGCTCCTCTCTTCATAGTTACCAAAGGTCTCAACTGCCAAAACTGATGGTCTTTTCTTGGTCTTCAACCTTCTAACTACCTGCTATATTTGGCACTGCTGGCAGACCTCCCCTCTAGGATGCTCACTTCTCTCATGAAGCTTACTGTTTTCTCCTGGTTCACCTCCTGTCTTTTGAAATGTTCTTTCTTCCCCTTTCTATTTTGTTGATTCATCAAATATATCACACTCTGAAATGAGCAGAACCAGGAGAACATTGCACACAGTAAAAACCACATTGTGGGATGACTGACTTTGATAGATTCAGCTCTTCCCGGCAATGCAAGGATCTAAGAAATTCCGAAAGACTCATGATGGAAATTGGAGTCAGAATGCAGATGGAAGCATGCCATTTGCTCTCTTTTTCTTTTGTCGGTTTTTTTGTTTTGTTTTGCTTTTTGGAGGGGGGGACACAGGGCAATTAGGGTTAAGCACTTGCTCAAGATCACATGCCTAGTGAGTGTTAAGTGTCTGAAGCTGAATTTGAACTCAGGTCCTCCCGACTCCAGGACAGGTGCTCTATTCACTGCACCATGAGCATTTATTCATCACTTGAAGCATTTCAGGTACTGTGCTAGGTGCTGGGGAGCCAAAGACAAAAATGAAAGAGTCACTGCTCTCTAGAAGCTTACATTCTTTACTGTGAAGGTATTTGTAGACCCTATATTTGATTGCATGCTGCCATGGGTGGGGGGGGAGCAGAGAGGGGAAGAAAATTTGGAACTCAAGGGACTGTGGAACTGAATGTTGTAAATGAAAAGTACATACATTTTTAAAAAAGAAAAGAAGGAAAAAAGCTTACATTCTATTAGAGAGACAACATGTGCACATATAAATATATGTATGTAGAATACATAAAAAATAAATACAAGGCAGTTTTGGGAGGGAGCAAGTAGGAAAAAGACTGCATAGAGAAGGTGATACTTGAGGGAGGAAGACAGGGGAACAAGCATTTAGAAGCACCTACAATGTGCCAGACACGTGGAAAGCAGTTGACAAATATTAACTCATTTGATATTTACACTAACCCTGTCAGGAAAGTGCTATTATTATCTCATTTTTTCAGGGAGGAAACTGAAGCACAAAGAGACTAAGGGACTTACCCAGGATCACACAGCTAGTAAGTTTCTGAGGCTAGATTTGAACTCGGTACTTCCTAATTCCAAGGTCAGCGCTCTATCTCCTGTGCCATCTAGTTAAGCTGGGTTTTGAAAGAACTAAGAGATTCTAAGAAGCAAGAGGGGAAGAGGGAAGTAGTTTTATAACTGATTAGATATATGGAGGAAATGAAAAAGGGAGGAGTCAAGTATACTGCTGAGGTTATAAATTCGGAAGATTCAAAGGATGGTGATGATTTCAATAGAAATAGTGAAGTTTGGAGGAGAGAGGATTTGGGGGGAAAGTCCAGTTTTTGACATATTGAGTTTGAGATATCTCTGGGATATCTGGCTTGAATTGTTTAAGGGGCAATTTTTGATGCAGGACTGAAGTTTAGGAGAGACTGAGAGACATATCCACAACTACAGAAAATGCCATCTAAGTAGCTTAAATGATTTGTCAAGAAGTCCCTTAGGAAGAAATCACTCTAAACCAGCAATAAAAAGGACCACAGAAGATAAAGTGGACAATTTTGATTAAAAGGTTTTCTCAAAAACAAATCAAATGCAGTTACAATTAGAAGGGTGTGGGAATTGTGAGAATTGAGTGAACCATACTGATGGAATCCTAATAAAGCTGCCCCCAGCCCCAATATTCTAACTTTATTATAGGCCCAGCCCTACTGAACGGTGGCCCCACTGTATCTATGCAGCCCCCCTACCCGTGCCCCACCCCACCCCCCACCAGTGTCCTAACTTCTTCATATATGCCTCACTGCTCACTGGAACAACGGGTGTATCCAAGAACTCACAGTTCCTGCAAAAACAACAGGTGTGATGGGATCCCAGCCACTGCCTTTACCTAGTCACTGTCCCCAGACCCATTCCCACAGAAACAGGTGTGTTCTTGTATTCAATCACAATCACATCATCCATCTAGCCCAAGACATGACCCTAATACCTAACTATCTATCTTGACCAGACAGGACCACATAGCTAGCCAACTGGAGGGCAGCATGACCAGAATGTTTAACCACCAAACCATAGATGGGACCCCTCCTCCATCACCTAATTCCTCAACAATCTCCTCCTGCTTTTTTAATATTCATGATTTCTGTTATATAATTGTATCTTTACCGTATAAAAATCCATCTTGCTTAGGTTATAAGATAACTCCAAAAGACTCATGATGAAAAGGGAAATCCACATCCAGAGAAAAGAACTACAGGATCTGAATGCAGATTGAAGCGAACTACTTGCTCTCTCCTGTGTTTTGTTTTGTTTTGTTCCTTCTTTCTCATTGTTCACTCCATTGGTTATAATTCTTCTTTACAACCTGACTTATGTTTAATGTGAAGGTATTTATAGAACTTATATGTGATTGCATGCTGCCATGGCGGGGGCAGGGGGGAAGGGAAGAAGAGAAGGAAGGAGAGAAAATTTGGAACTCAAGGGATTGTGGAATTGAATGTTGTAAACTAAAAGTAAATAAATATTTTTTTTAAATCCCTCTTGCTTTCTCTGAAGTTGCTGGTTCCTCTTGGAACTTAGCCCACTTCATGAGAGGCATCAATCTCAATAAATTCCTATACTTGGATTAGAGGTGGTCTGATTCTGAATTCTTTGAGATGGTTCTACCACAACACATCATGAAACCCCAACAGTTTTTGGGTGGGCAGAGCCCCCACCTCAACAGTTTTTGGCATCCCTGGGTTCAAACTGCAACTACATTAACTCCATCTTGTGACTCAATTCTGCATTTAGCTCAGTTCCCTTTCAATTCAAGAATGGGTCTACTCTAATTTCTGAATTGTGAAAAAAAAATGTATTGAATTATGAGAATTGTGAGAAAATTTTATTGCATCGTTTTAACCTATTCCCATATAACTGGGGAGCTGGATTACCTCTACCTGTTACTTAAAGAACCTTAACTAAGAAACCCAGTCAGATGCAAAGACTGATGGAAGATTTCTCACAATTATACAGCTCAAGCACTCCATGTGTCTTATCTGAAAACTGACCCCATGCTGATTGATCAATACATATATACATGCATGTACATACCCATATGCACACAGGTATACACACACTCACACTATTGTCTCCTAATAAAACAAGGTTAAGAGGGAATTGAAACCTATGACACATGAAATCTTAACAAAAATGGAAACGGAAATCTTAACAAAAAGATAATAAATATGGCTGTAAAAAAATATCCCAACTCCTGCAAGAAGCCTTTCCTGATTTCCCTGGTGCTTTCCCTTTGCTTGAGTATCTCCCCTTTGTCCTGTCTATGATTTGTTTGTGTGTTTGCTCAGTGTCTCCTCCATTAAACAGCAACGTCCTTGAGAGTGAGCTCTGTCTTTTGTCTTTCTCTCTAGCTCCAGTACTTAACATGGTGCCTATCATAATAGGTACTTAATAAATGTTTATTTACTATTGACTGACACTAAAATTATTCAAGACTCTGACATGCAACTACAAAAAAAAATGTGTTGAGGTACCCATTGGAGGAAGGTGTAAAATGCTCCCCTAAGGTACTCATTAGTATTGGAAATTTTCCTATTGATGTCCAAACAAAAGGATTATCTGCTGTTGGGAGTGTTCCAGGTGCTCCTCTTCACAAATAATGCTGCACTAGTTGAAGCCAGCACCACAGAGATGCACTCAGGTACAGAGGTTCACAACTTAAATCTGGGTTTCTCTGACTCAAAATAGAATACGTTTTCTATCACACTATGCCAGTCTACCAACATGATACTCATGAATGATGAGTTGGACCCAGAATTGAGTAAAAGGAAGAGATGAGGCTAAATCAAGTTTATGGAACTGCACAGCTCACTCAATAATCCTAAACTACTCTTTACTGTAAAAGCCAAGATCGCAACACCAATGTTTTCCTGGTGATACTATGTGGCAGCAAATCATGAAATATTCCCTGCTCTTGGAAGAAACAAAATTACAGATAACTCAAAGGACAACAGAAATAATCATGGCAGGCAATGACAGGCACGTGTGAAGTCGTATACAAATCATGCACAATAGGAAAAGAAGATAAACCAGGCGTGTGTAAAGAATGAGACAAAACCAGACAGCTGGAGTAATGTATCAGCTCTCCAATATCTCAATCAACTCAAATTTCTTAAGAATCTATTAAATGCCAGGAACTAGACTAGGGTCTGGGAATGCAAAGACAAAAATGAAGTAGTCTCTGCCCTCAAAACATTTCATCATGGAAGATAACGGGTACACACATAAATACATACAAAACATACATAAATGAATACAAGGTAATTTTAGGAGGGAGATAGTAAGATAGCTCAGTGGATCAGGATAGGGATCATGTGGAGGCTGATGCCTGAGCTGAGCTTTGAACTAAACTGGAGATTCCAAGAGGTAGAAGTGAAGAGGGAGTACATTCCAGGTCTGGGGGAAAACTTGGGCAAAGGACACAAGGATGAAAAGATGTCATGTCCTGTTTACTGAGCAGGAGAATGGCATTATCAAGTCCTATGCTTATGAATTATCTCCAGGGTTTTCGATAACCACTTAGATAAAACTTATGAAGACAATTCCGAGAATGATAAATGATGAAAAGGTATAGAAACACATCCTCCTTTGTCTAGGGAGCCACTGACGACACAAGCAATGCCCCCAAATACTAAATGTTCTCTGTTATCTTTGGCTCTTGAATTTATGAAATTAAAAAAGGACAACACTCCGGGACCTTCTGTCACTCCTTCTAACTGGTCTGTTTCTTTTGAACAAAGTATTGTGATATTTCCATTGTAACTCCCATCACACCAAATCTCAGAAATAGCTAGAAAGTCACATTTGTTGTCTTAGGTAAAGCTTTCCAGGTCATCAGTCATGTATTTCAATTCCCTCTTAACATGTTTCATGAGGACAACATGGATGTATATATACATGCATGTACATGCATGTACATATGTTTGTTCTTTGTAAGAGTTTGTTATTCTAGTGTGTAAGTAATCAAAACCCTACTATAAATTAAAAACTAATCATATACATCTAGTGCGTGAGTAAGCAAGGCAGAAATTGAAGTGGTGTTTTTTTTTTTATTCTGTCCCTCTCCAACAAATCCCTTTCTCATCATTGACCTTCAGTAATTTCTCTGTTCCTCTTTCTATCTATGTCATTTCTCCCACTGATTTCAAAGCCACTGTGATTTCACATGGCCTTGAGTATGGGTTCAGAAAGACATATTAACCTTTAAGTTCATTATAAGAATTGACATATGCAGAGCTTTTACCAAAATCCTTTTCTGTCTTCAACCTAATTTCCTTTTGGCTCAGGTTAATTACTTTTAAATCCTGGCCTGCAGACTTATGTTGAATTATGCTGAATTTAAACTCTGAAAGATACCAAATTATGTAAAGCAATTCATTGAATTATACACCAAATATTCAGTTAACTGTGACTTCAGAATACAGTTTCATAACATGATGATGACTTTTCTTAATTTAATTTGTGTTTCCTTCCTTCATACTTCCTTTTATATCTCTGTCTAAATGAATTAGTTCAGGTCGCAGGATTTTAGAACTATAATAATAATGATAACAATAATAACTAGCATTAATATAAACTTTATGGTTTGCAAAACATTTTAAATATGTTATTTCATTTACTACTTGTAACTATGCTGTGAGGTAGATACTTCTATTACCACCATTTTTTTTTTTTGGCTGGGGCAATTGGGGGTAAGTGACTTGCCCAAGGTCACATGGCTAGTAAGTGTTAAGTGTCTGAGGCTGGATTTGAACTCAGGTCCTCCTGACTCCAGGGCCAGTGCTCTATTCACTGCGCCACATAGCCACCCTCTTATTATCACCATTTTCTAGATGAAGAAACTGAGGATGAGAGAAATTAATTGTCACACATCTAACAAATATCTGAGGCAGGATTTGAATTCTGGTCTTCCTGACTCTAACGTCAGCACTAGCCACCACAAGAGAATTTAGGGTTTATTCATCCAGCCCCTGAAGTTACAAATGAGGAAACTGGTCTTAGAGAGGTGTGGTCATTTTTCCATTGTAGTAAGGGTCAGAGCTGGAATTTGGACACAGGTCGTCTTGCTCTAAGAACAGCTAGATGTTGCAGTGGATAGAACACTGAGCCTAGAGCCAGGAAAACTCATCTTCCTGAGTTCAAATCTGGCTTCACATACTTACTAGCTGTGTGACCCTGGGCAAGTCACTTAGTTCTGTTTGCCTCAGTTTCCTCATCTGTAAAATGAGTTAGGGAAGGAAATGGCAAACCATTCCAGTATCTTTGTCAAGAAAACCCCAAATGGAGTCAGGAAGAGTAGGCTACAACTGAACAACCACTTCTGACTCTAAGTCCAGTGTTTTCAGTACACCACAGCTGCTTGGGATAATTTTTTTTTCCTTCTAATGAGTCCCACCACAGATAAAAAACCAGGCAATCAAGAAAAAAAAAGCTTTTTATTTGAAAGCATACATACCACTGGGTTTAATAAGGGATTAAAGATTTAAATGTCAGTGAAAGAAAAACCAGGGGAACATCTCCCACCCACCTTCCTTCCCTCCGACGCCTTGAAGAAGATTTATTTCAAGATATGAAAACACCCATGTTTGCCTGACTGGGTTTCCCCTATCTTTCCTTAGTACTACCCTAAACATACTTTCTTACTACCGATTAATGAAAGTCTCTTCTTTTTTTTTTTAGTGAAGTCCCTAGAGGCTTGTAGGAAGCATTACAAATTGGTGTTAAAAAAAAAAGTATATGGCAGTCATCCAGCTGGGCTTATTTCCCCTTTCATGACCCAGGGCAAGGTTCCTGGAGAAGTGTTTCTCCTACTTCTACTCATGTTTATATGTTTTCTATTCTCTCTGTTATTGACATGGCATTCGGAAAAGGCTCTGAGGCTGGTAGCATTATTGCTTGACATTTCGATATCCAATGTAGAAGGACAAAATGGATGTCACAATAACACACTGGATTTTACTGCTTAGCCGGAGAGGTGAAAACAGAACTTGGTGTTTTCCCCATGGTCACATCTGGATTCAGAAGAAATGTGTTTTTTGAGCTGAATTGTCCCCACTGGAGCTATGGAGGCTAGCCCTTATTATCACAAAGGTGAGAGGTACAGTCACTGCAGAAGCCTGAGGCTTACTAAATTGGCATTTATCTTTTGTTGATCACCTGAGACTCTCAGAGAGCTTTGAAATTAATATGCTTCATAACAGAATGAAGAGAGGTTCTTTGAAGTTTTCAGATTAGTGAACTAAAGAAGAAAAGACCCAGGGATCCTACCTCAGGCAGGAAGTTAAAAGTAGGTTGGACTCTTAGGACTTAGGACTCCCCCACCTCTCTCACTTCCGAGAACTACACTAAGAATAGCCCACAGATCTCTAGTGCTCTACAATTTGGTTTCTACACAACCAAAGCTGTAACTAGCAGTTGCTACACCTGGGACAAGAGGCAGGGAGGGAAGGGAGGCTTGGTTGAGGTGACGTCTAGGAAGTGGAAACCTGCTTTGGGAACCATAAGGTTTCTATACTGCTGAAGAACTGGCTAATGCTTGAAGGGAAGAGGTAGCATCCAGAAGACACCAGAAGTGTGCCTTTGGACACTAGGAATTGTCTCTGTTGTTGAGTAAGACAGTGCTGCCATGAATGAGGCTTGGAAATAGGAGATGTGCCCTAATACTGGGCTATTCCTCTGAAAGGATCAAAATATTAAATGACCTTACATTATCTTCAAAATAAAAGTAGTACTATAGTGGTATAGTAGAGCATGCCTGTAATCCCCACTATTGGGGGAATCTGAAAGTGACAGATTGTTTGAGTTTAGGAGTGCTAAACTGCAGTCAGGCTAAAGCTGATTGGGTTTCTGCACTAAGTCGAGAACTAATATGATGAGCCCCAGAATGCAGGGGCCCACCAGGGCGAGTGAATCAGTCTAGGTCAGAAAAATAGAGCAGGATCCATTCAGATCAGCACTGGGATCAGACCCATGAACGGCCACTGTACTTCCAACCCAGAGAGACAGGAAGGGTCAGTCTGAACAACAACAACACATACATGAATAAATAAATAAAAAGGACAAAGTCCCAGGGACTCGGCTTCAGTTGCCTCAACTCATAACAGCTCTGTGAGATATATTGTAAATGATTATTCTTATTATATAGATAAGAAATCCAAAGCTCATAGAATTTAAGTGACTTACCCAAGGTCACACATAATAAGAATGTAGAATTTACATTCAGGACTTCTAACTACGAAATCCAGCTCTCTGTCCACTATGCCAGTATGCCTTGGGGAAGATCCAACATTATGTAAGTGCAGAAGAGGTCACAATTAATTTCACGTAAGTAGATGATGAAGAAGGGTAGAAGTTGCAGGTATCCTGGAAAATCCTAAGAGTCACAAGACTTAAATTCAATCCTCGACTCTGCTATTTGCTAGTTATGTCTTTAGGCAAATCATTTATGTTTTCAGGGCCTCAGTTTCTTAATCTGTAAAAGGTATTAAAACAGGTGATTTCTGGCCTACCATGGAGCGTAGCACACATGATTTAATAAATTCTCATTAGATTAAATTGAATAAAGTTCTAGCTCTGATGTACTAGATTTTAAGGCATTTAACAAGATGCCAGAGGGCCAAATGTGTTCCTCTGTGGCTGATGATTAAGTTCTTTGATTTCCAACTATTTATACACATGCGCGTGCGCGCGCACACACACACATATCCTCCAAAAGTACATTTAATCAGTACCTTTTATGTTTCAATCTCATGGGATGTTCCATGAAAGATAGACCTAAAAATTCAGGAAAGGAGAGATGGGGAAGTTTTAAGGAGATGTAGCATGCTTTAGTGAAGGATTAAAAGACCTAGGTTCTAGGTCCAGCTGTGCTCCTCTGTTAACAACTAGTCATGTGACTTTAGTTAAGTCACACAGCATCTTGGGGCCTCAGCTTTATCACTTATAAAACTGAATGAAATTATTTCAAATGTCCTTTCCAACTCTAATATTCTATAATTCTAAGGTTTGTTGGCTACCATGAAAGAAATGGTAATAGCCTTGCATTGAGACACAGAGTGATAGAGAGAGACAGAGACAGAGACAGAGAGAAATTATCTATTGTATCCTAAGAATGACTTTTTCATAGAAGTAATTGTTTCCAAAAATCACCAATGATTATACGTTTTATATTTTGGAATAATGACATATTAAAAAATTCTTAAGGGATGAATAAATGCAAGATTGACAGGGTTTAAATAGAGAAAGTACTCAAACTATCTATAACTCAGCAGAATTTTTGAAGGGGCTTGGGAAATGTATAAAACTTTAAAGGGGGAACTTTAAAAAGTATAACTGTATTTTATGCATAGAAGGCACTTAATATTTCTTTAATTTAATTGAAATTTAATTATTTATTTTCCTATAGGTAAAGAGAGAATTGTTTTGAAATTAAGGTCTCCCACAAACTTCTATTCTGACCAAAGCACAAGAATGGGAAATTGACCAATGTTTTATCAGATGCTGAACTCCTTACCTTCATGCTTTAGAACCATCCTCTTAGTAGGGTCCCATCTGCCTTTTCTCTACCAACTTTACAACTCACTGGACTCACATATTTTTCTCTTGATATCCAGAAGACAAGACAAAGGATATATTATCTCTTTCCCCAGACTAACAGCCCTAGTCCGGACTCTTTTCCCAAGCCCCTTCAAAAATTCCACAGTGTTACAGATGTTCTGAGAACCTTCCCTATAAATATGCCCTATCAATTCTGCACTTACTTTCCCTCCCTCCCTTATAGATTCTGTTAATATAAAATCATTATTCTAAAATAAAATTCTGATTTCAAAAATTTGACATTTCTTTGTAATCAACACTATGTCCACTAGAGGTCACCAAATATCTATTCAGCCACCTCAAGTTGGGCTTGTAGGGTGAGGTACAGCACAGGTGTTGCAGGCGACCACTATAGTACTACTTTTATTTTGAAGATAATGTAAGGTCATTTAATATTTTTATTTTTAATATAAATTAAAATAATTATTAAGCTCCAATTTATTGGTTCTTTTTTTTTCTCCAGAAAGGAGAAAAAAAGTCTCCAGACTTTTGTCCATCTCTGAATCCACTCTCGCTCACTTCTTTCTCCATTTAGTGAGCAAATCAGTCACCAAACACGTACCGAGCACCTATTATGCGCCAGACACTGTGCTAAGCATTGGAGATACAAAGAAAGGCAAAAGATAGCCCCTGCTCTCAAGATGCTGCCAGTCTAATGGAAGAAACAACCTGCAAACAACTGTCTAAGAACAAGCTATAAACAGGATACATTGGAGATAACAGCAGGAAGGCACAGTATGTAGGGCAATTAGGGAAGACTTCTTATAGAAGGTAGAATTTCAGCAGGGATTTTAAGAAAGCCAGAAATCAGGAGGAGGGTATGAGGAGGGAGAGAATTGTGTGTATAAATAATGTCTTTGAAATGCCCCAAATCCAATGTAATAGTCCCAGTGTGAGGTGGTGAAGGCCTTTACAAGGGTGGTGGCAGTGACAGAGGAGGGAAGGGGGCATGTTACAAAGTTGTCACACAGGTAGAAAGGGCTACCTGGATAGGGGAACCCTCAACAGTAATAGGGAAGTTAGGAAGAGGGGAAGAGTTTGGGGGAAAGTCTTATTGATGCTGCATTCATAATGTCTCTTTTGGTCATCACTTCCTTTCTATTCCCATTCCCACCACTGTGGTCTAAAGCCTCATGACCACACACCTGGATTGTTCTAATAGCCCCATGACTTGCTTCTCTGCTTCTCTTCTGTACCCTCTTTAATTAATCCAGAATATTGCTACCAGATTAATCTTTCTCAGAAACAATTTTCATCACGTCACTCCCTTATTAGGAATCTATAGTGTTTACCATTATTTGTATTATAAAGCCAAAACTCTTTTTTTTTTCTTTTTTAAAGAGAGCGGACCAATGATTTTCTTGCTGCAGAGAATTCCTAGGGAAGCCCATTTCCTTGACCAGAGCAGGCTGGCACCTTGTCAGCAACTCACAGCCTTTGACAGGTGCCTGGGGCACTGCGAGGTGACTTGCCTGAGATTATCCTTTTTGTCCTTTGTTTTCATTTTTTTCCTGCAACTTTATTTTGTTTAATTTTTTTAAATTTACTTTTAGTTTACAACATTCAGTTCCATAAGTTTTTGAGTTCAAATTTTCTCCCCGTCCTTCTTCTCCCCCTTTTCTTCCCCAAATCCCACCCTCTCAGGCAGTATGCCATCCAACATAGTTTCTACATATACCTTCACATTAAACATTAGTCAAGTTGTAAATAATTATAACCAATAGAATGAACAGCGAGAAAGAAGAAACAAAAGAAAATGAAACGAAAAAGAGGAAAAGCAAGTAGTTTGCTTCAATCTGCATTTGGACTCCATAATTCTTTTTCTCAGTGTGGATAGCCTTTTCCATCATGAGTCTTTTGGAGTTGTATTGTAACCTTGTACTGCCGAGAAGAGTCCAGTCTATCAAAGTTAGTTGTCACAGATACGGCATGTCTATAATTGTGTATAATGTTCTTCTCCTGGTTCTGCTCCCATCACTCAGCATCAGTTTATATATGTCTCTTCAGATTATTATGAAGTCCATCTGCTCCTCATTTCTTATAGCACAATAGTATTCCATTACATTCATTTGTCATAACTTGTTCAGCCATTCACCAATTGAAGGGTATCCCCTTGCTTTCCAATTCTTTGCCACCACAAAAAGAACTGCTATAAATATTTTTGTCCATACAGGCCCTCCTCCCACTTCATTATCTCTTTAGGATACAGTCCTAGAAGTGGTATTACTGAGTCAAAGGCCATGCACATTTTTATAGCTTTGAGCATAGTTCCAAATTGCTCTCCAGAATGGCTAGATCAGTTCACAACTCCACCAACAATGCATTAGAGTTCCAATTTTCCCACGTCTTCTCCAGGATTTATCGTTTTTCTGTTTTATCATGTTAGTCCATCTGACTGGTGCAATGTGGTACCTAAGAATTGTTTTGAGTTACGTTTCTCTAATCAAAGTGATTTAGAGCATTTCTTCATATGATTATAGATATCTTTAATTTCTTCCTTTGAAAAGTACTGTTCATATCCTTTGACCATTTATCATCTGGGGAATGACTTGTATTCTTATAAATTTGACTTAGTTCTCTGTATATTTTAGAAATGAGGCCTTTATCAGAGACACTGGTTGTAAAAATTCTCAATTTTCTGCTTCCTTCCTAATCTTGGTTAAATTGGCTTTGTTGGTACAAAAACTTTTCAATTTAATGTAATCAAAATTATCCATTTTGCATTTTGTAATGTTCTCTATCTCTTGTTTGTTCATAAATTCTTCCCTTCTCCATAAATCTGACAGGTAATCTATTCCTTGCTCTCCCAGACTGCTTATAATATCAGCCTTTATATCTAAATTATGAACCTATTTTGACTTTATTTTGGTATATGGTGTAAGATATTGGTCTATGCCCAGTTTCTGCCATACTATTTTCCAGTTTTCCAAGCAGTTTTTGTCAAAAAGTGAGTTCTTATGCCAGAAGCTGGAGTCTTTGGGTTTAACTAACAGTAGGTTACTATAGTCATTGACTGCTGTGTCTCGTGTACCTAATCTATTCCACTGTTCTACCACTCTATTTCTCAGCTAGTACCGAGTGATTTTGATAACTGCTGCTTTATGATATGGTTTAAAATTTGGTATGAAAGCCGAAACTCTTTACCCTGATATTCAGAACCCTCCATAGCCTGGGCCCAATTGACCTTTCCTAATTTTCTGCCATTGTTTCCCCTATTTCCTCTATTTCAACCACATAAGTCATAATATCATAAATTTAGAGCTGGAAGGGACCTCAAAATCTATCTAATCTAATTCCTTCATTTTACAGATGAGGAAATTAAGGCCCTGAGAAGTTAAGTGACTTGTCCAAGGTCACACAAATAGTGTCAGAGGCAGAATTTGAACATAAGCCTCTGACTCAAGCTAGTACACTTCCCACTGTATACGTAAACATAGCCATAGACCTTGTTCTTGAGTATTCACTTACCCAAAATGTTTTCTCTCTCCACCTCTGACTATCCAAATCCCACCTATCCCCATCATGTAAGACCTAGCCCAGGTCCCATCTCTTCCAGAAAGACGGCCCTGAAGGCTTCACTGAACTTGCTGTGGCCCTGAATCACCTTTCTCTCCTCTGAACTTCTCAGACTGTTTGTTATCGTGCCACTCCTTTAGCACTCACTCATCTATTATCTTGTGACAAGCTCTTACTCTACTATTTTTAATGTTTTAATGGTGATCTTTTTTACCCCATTGATACTTCCTGGTAACTGCCTTAAAATGAACAAATACGAGCAAAACAAGGCAACATCTTGTCTGTGTACATAAGAAGGAAAATTACCTAAAACAGCACAGAGGATAGAGCACCGGCCCTGGAGTCAGGAGGACCTGAGTTCAAATCTGGCCTCAGACACTTAATAGTTCCTAGCTATGTGACCTTGGGCAAGTCACTTAACCCCAATTGCCCTGCCTTTCCCCCTCCAAAAAGCAAAAAAAAAAAAAAGGCAAAAAGCTGTTCAAAAGTGAAATGGGTAACCCTGGGACATAAGAGGTTCTGCCTCACAAGGAGTCTTCAAACAAAAGCAGGATGGCAGCTTCTCAGATCAGGTTTATGTAGATGGGATCCCCACACAAGTTGGACTGGATGACTTTTGAAGGCCCTTCCAACTCAGAGATTCTCCAGATCATCATGAATATCTCAATCAGTCAGTCACATTTATTAAGCAACCACCATGTGCCAGGTATTGTGCTAAGCCCTAACGATACAAATAGGAGAAAAAGGTAGTCCCTGTCTTCAAGAACCTTACAGTCTAATGGGGGAAGCCAAAGCGCAAAAGGTAACTGAAAAGTCAGAACAAAGGTATCAGCTGTGTGAGTAGAAAGAAGGGGGCAGAGGCAAGAGATATTATAGAGAAAGAATCAATAAGATTTGGCAACTGATTGGATATGTGGGATGAGAGAGAATGATAAGTTAAGGACAATCAATCAACCAGCATTTATTAATTGCCCACTATATGCCAGACTGAGGTTGCAGACATGGAAGTGACTGCAAGGATAGTGGTACCATTAATGAACTGAGGAAGTTCAAAAGAGGGGTGGGATGAAGTGGGGGGAGATAATGAATTCTGGTTGTGATTTTTTTTATAGTGCCTATAGAACATCCAGTTTGAAATGTTTAGTAGACAGTTGGTGCAGAGAGAGACTAGACCTAGATATTTAGATCTCTCAAGTAGGGATGATCACTAAACCCATGGGAACTGATACTGAGGTTCCCAAGAGAAAGAGTATAGAGAGAGATGACCCAGAACTTGTAGCATACTCACAGTTAGGGAGCAGGATATGGACGAAGATCTCACAAAACGGATAGAGAATGAACTTTGATGCAGATATGAAAATAATCAAGACAGAACAGTGTCACAAAAACCAAGAGAGGAGAAAGTGTCCAGGAAGAGAGAGTGGCCAGTGGTGTCAAACGCTAAATAGAAGTCAAGAAAGATGAAGACAGATAAAAGAGCTTCAGATCTGGCAATTAACATATCATTGGTACCTTTGGAGAAAGTCCTTTTAAAATAGTGATGAAGTCAGAAGCCAGATTACAAAGGGTGGAGAGGTGAGAGGAGAGGAAGGTGGGGCAAGGAATGGAGTTGTTTGTGTTTGTTTTGTTTTGAAGCAATTTGACTGGAAAGGAGAATAAAGAGGTAGAATGATGCTTTGAGAGGATAGAGTTTAGGGAGGTTTTTTGTTTTTGTTTTTAGTGCTGGAGGAGATATTCATGTTTGCAGATGGGGGCAGGGGGAGAGACAGAGAGAGAGAGAAAGAGATAGAGAGAGAGACAGAGAGAGACAGAGAGAGAGAAACAGAGAGAGGAAAGAGAGAGACAGAGACAGAGACAAAGAGACAGAGACAGAGAGAGAGAGAAAGAGAGAGAGAGAGAGATTGAATATTAGAGAGAGGAGATAGTAATGGGTGTAATATTTATCGTCATCATTGCTGTTACTTTCCCCATGTTAGTGATTACCACCTTGAATAAATCAAAGTCAGATTTTTTAAACCAAATTTTTATCATGTTAGCTGCTTTTTGACTTCTTGCCCTTCAGTGACATAAAGCCAGCTCAACACACTTTGTACTTGGCCATTTTCCATCCCCTAGGCAGTAATAAAATTGTATAATATTTGAATTTCCAAACTGGGACTGAAATAAATATAAATGTAATACACTGGAATAAGAAATGTTCTGGGTTTTTTAATCACCTTATTAATTTCGTGATGTTAGGTCACTTTTAAGTCAGTCAAGTCAATGTTTATTGAGCTTTAAGTGCCCAAATTGTACCAAGGGCAATAAAAAAAGGCATAGAAAAGTCTTTACCCTCAAGGAACTTAACATCTACTTTTTTTTTAAATTTTATTTTAGTTTACATCATTCATTTCCACGAGATTTTGAGTTCCAGATTTTCTCCCCATCTTTCCCCTACCCACCACCCCGAAACAGCCATCCCAGTGTATCCCCCCTCCCCCAATCTATTCTCTCCCATGTCTTCCCCTCTCACCCCTCTGACTTTTCGGTAGGGCAGGATGGATCTCCCAACCACAGTGCCTGTGTATCTCAAAGGAACTTAACATCTAGCTATGAAGTCAGGACACAAGTAGCTCATGTGCAGAAGCTTTTAGGAAACTTAGAATGGGTAATACAGACAAGCACAATTGTGTATAGTACAAATTTATTCCTACTGAATGGAGCATGGGGCTTGGAATTTCATTGGAGTCCTAGCCCCGACACAGTAACCTTTAATGAGTCGTGTATTGGATTGACTGACTGACTCGTGTCTCTGTCCTTCCATCTGTAACATGAGGCTATTAGAACCATAGAATATTAACAATGGAAAGGACCCTAGGGGCGGCTAGGTGGTGCAGGGCACCAGCCCTGGAGTCAGGAGGACCTGAGTTCAAATCCAGCCTCAGATACTTGACACACTTACCAGCTGTGTGACTTTGGGCAAGTCACTTAACTCCAATTGTCCTCCAAAAAAAAAA